>JAWWMO010000083.1:32051337-32096211 GCA_035047845.1 Dendrocincla fuliginosa | reverse complement strand
CACCTGGCCAGGTCTTTTATAGACTTCCCAGCAGGGAGGGTTCAAGGGGAGGGATACAAAAGGACCAATCAGGAAAGATTTCACACACCCCTAATTACATACTAATTAGGAAGGTAAGGGGTTGCCTTTCGGGGGCGTGGGAAAAAGGGAAACTCAGCAAAAGACCTCATTTTACAATTGCAGTAACAAACTCAGGTATAAAAAACGCTTTGATTGTTTTCTTCATCTTCTCCAGTGACTTCCTGTTACAACATTTGCTTCAGGAGAAATGCAAAAAGAATTCATCATTTAACCCAAGCTTTGGGATTCTGAAGGAAATTGGATGTTTTTCTGTATGGCGTGAGATGGGGTGCAAAGTTAAGAACTTAAACGTTCAGTGGATTTTGATTTGTCATGAGGGTCATATAAAGTCACAAATTTTCTATGCCTGTAATTGGCTATTTTTTCTCTCTGGTCAAATTGTAGTTTGTACTTCACCTTTAACATTTGTACATATGGTGTATGTTTTGGGTTTGAGTTATCTGGTTTGGGTTTTTTTCTTGTTGTTTTGGCTTTTTTTTTTTCCTGTGCCATACACTACCAAGAAAATATAAAATAATCCACTCTTTAAGAGGGGGTGATAGCTAAGTAACAGCTGTTAAGGGCACGATTCAGCATCTCCCTCTGCAACTAGCTTCCCCTGCAAGTTGTGAAATTTCAATCTACCCTGTATTTGTGAAGTCCTTGATGAAGAAATGCTGGTGACCAGGGTGCAGGTGCTGCCAGGATGGGTGTTTTGGTGGGTTGACCCTGGCTGAGCACTAGATGCCCACCAAAGCCGCTCTATCACTCCCCTCTGCTGAGAAAATGTAACAAAAGGCTCGTGGGTCAAGGTAAGGGCATGGAGAGGTCACTTGGCAATTATTGTCATGGGCAAAACAGACTTGGGTAAATTAATGTATTACCAGTCCAATATAGGATAAGGAGAAATAAAACCATATCTTAAAACACCGTTCCTCTACCCTTTCCTTCTTCTTGGGCTCAGCCTCTAAATTCTCTACTTCCTTCCTCACAGTGATGCAGGGGTTGGGGAATAGTGGCTGTGGTCATGTCATCACACTTTGTCTATGCTGCTCTTTCCTCCTCAGGGGAGGGACTCCTTGTACTCTTGCCCTGCTCTAGTGTGGGGTCCTTCCCATGGGAGCCAGTCCTCCATGAGTTCCTCCAATGTGAGTCCTACCCCTGGGCTGTAGTTTTTCATGAACTGCTCCAATTGGGTCCCCTGTGGGGTCACAAGTCTTGCCAGCAAACCTGTTACAGCATGGGCTCCTCTCTGCATGAGTCCACAGCTCTGGACAGAAGTGTGCTCCATCATGGGCTTCCCATGGGGTCACAGCCTCCTTTGAGCATCCACCTGTTCTACCATGGACCTCCATGGGCTGCAGTGGGACAGCCTGCCTCACCGTGGTCTTCATCACAAGCTGCAGGGGAATCTTCACTCCTCCCTCCTTCCTCACTGACTTTGATGTCTGTGGAGCTCTTTCTCCCACAGTCTCACTCTTCTCTCCAACTGCAGTTGCAGAGACTTTCCCCCCACTTTTTAGATCTGTTATCCCAGAGGTGCTTCCACTGTTGCTGATGGGCTCAACATTGGTCAGTGGCAGGTTCGTCTTGGAGCCCACTGGCATTGGCTCTGTCTGACACAGGAGAAGCTTCTGGCAGCTTCTCTCAGAAGCCACCCCTGTAGCCTCCCTGCTACCAGAATGTGGCCATGCAAACCCAATAGAAATGTACTTTGTGTTTTCTCTTTTTCTCTGGCACAGCCCAATACAGATGCTACAGAGGGAAGTATGTCCATTCTAGTCCTGGGTGGTTATAGAACATTTATCCTTTTGTGAGACCCTTTCTAGAATTTTCATCAAGGTCACTTATGATCTGGTGTAAAAAAGGCTGTCTTTAAATAATTTGAAAGTTTATATAAGTTGCATATCCTTATACATGTGTACCTTTATACACACAAAGCTAAATAAATTTATGTTGTAGGGGTTGACTTTGGATATATTTGGCAAAAATTAAGCCTGTGTTCGTGTGGTGTTTATTCCTTCTACTGGCAACAATTGCCATGACCTAATGTAGTAACTTGAAAAATAATGCTTGTTTTATTTAAATAGGAAAGTGAAACTACAAACTCCCCAAACGCCAAGCTGAAGGAATCAATGACTGTAATGAACTGTAACAGTTGCAATAACAGTTTGCCCTTGAAATGAAAGGGGCGAGAGTAAGCACCTCCTCCCCAGTGAAGTGGCTTTACACTGTATCATTACATCTCACTTGACAAAATTGAGGTGTCCTGTTCAAGACACAATGAGAAACTTCATTTTTCATTAGAGGCTGTTCTCTTCCCATCCCCAGATACACCTGCAAGCTCTCATTGTTCTTGGCTGTGGTGTTCTTAAATTTGTTTTCTCCCTCCACTAATATTTCAGATGGAAGATTTATGAACAATGTCAGAGAACTTGTTAAAAGAAAAAATGCATAACATTCCTAAATACTGAGTACTTTTCAGATTGTCTGTATATCAAAACACTATCACTGAAATGAGCTGTGCTTTAGTAAAGTAGAGGTAGGAGAGTGGCACTACACATCAATAGTCATCATCTCTGTAGGCAGTGGGAAGTACACAGGCCAGTGACTGCAAGGCTTTAGGGAAATATAAGGAAAGAAAGAAGAATTTCTTTATAAGAAATGTATTTTTGCACTTCAGGGTTTTGTATAATGTGTGTCTTTCGAAGCAGAAGTATAAGGACATTTTCAAATTATGAGCAAACTTCAGGGTTCAATAAAACATAATCAGGCTAAAATCTTATTTAAAAATGTATTTTTATTCCTGTCAGTGTTGTCTTGCCTCTTTCATATGCTTGAAAAAGCAAATTTAAAGGGTTTTGAAACCCCCATTAAGACTGAAGTGCAACATACATGACTTCTTTTCTTTGTAACCCTAAGGGAGTGGGATATAAATATCTCTGCGAGGTTGGTCAAGCCACAGATTATTTAACATGCATCTATTTAGGCAGATCTGAATATTTGGGAGTTTATCTTGTTAGTATCTTCAGAGTTGGTTAATTGATGAGTAGCAGCACAAAATCTGAGAACTACTTCTGAAGTGGGATCTTTGACTTTACACTGGAGTCCCTTTTAATAGTGGCTTGAAAGGGATACGAACCATCTTTTAATAACCATCTTTTACCTGGAGTCTGGGATGTGTACGTGGGATGCTCCAGCTGTGCTGTATGGGCCATTCACTTAGGAGTTGGACTCTATGACCCTTGTGAAGCCCTTCGAACTCAGAGTATTATGTGATTCTGTGATTCAATTGTCACCTAGGGGAAGACTAGTTACATAACTGTATTTAACTTATAGCCCAGAAATCTGACCATAACATGCTAGATATGATACATGCATTTAAAACACAAAGACACTGTCATAGAAAAAAACAAATGTACATATTAAGACTGGACTAAAAAGGGATCATTAACACTCAAACAAGATGCTAGTATCACTGCAGATATATATAGAGAAAGCATGTATATCAATATGCATATACTTTGCATAGGTATTGGAAACAATGTAGCTTTAAGGCCAGCAAGAATTATGCAGTTTGCCATGGAAAGTGCTGCAGAAGTTTTTGCCTGATGAATGGAATACAGCTGCTGAAGGTGTATTCAGTAGACAGGAAGTCTGCAGTCCACCTGCATCGCCACCTGAGACAGGTGGCACACTGATGGCTCTGTGGGCACTGGGCACCTCAGGAACCCCACACAATGCAGGTGTTGAGTGAAGTGTGCAGATCTGTTGAGACTCTGCAGTGACTCAGAGCTAAAGGGCTTCTGCCTTGGCTTCCAAATGCTCTCTGTCATGAGTGTAGTTTAATAGGCAGTGACCTTTAATTGCCTTGCAGCATCAAGCTGCTACTGCCACAAATGACAATTAGTAAAATTCCTCTCATTAGACTGGAATCTGAGGACAATGGGTAACATGATAGAAGGTGCAAGGTAAGGAGGGTGTGCTTTCCTTTTTAAAGAATATTTTATTGCTGTTACAAAAGGATTCATATTGCTGCATGTGTTTGTATTTCACAGTACTCTGAAATGATTGTGAAAATCAGCATTGCTGCTATTTATTTATTTAAGTTAGCATTGGCAAAGAAATTCTGGTTTAGAATGTTACTGGGAAGATCAAACGGAAGGCTGTTGAGTGGGTTTGGATAAATCATGGTAACTCAGTTTGAACTGTTTGCTTTCACATGACTTATTTTATTTGCTACCTGTGAAGCATCCTGTTTCTGTGCATGTGGACATGAAGGCTGATTACTCTAAGTGGATGGTGTTGAAATAATGTCTCACTGCTTGCTCAGGTGAAGAAAAGTCAGGCCTGCAGTGTTCCTGGAATCAGTTCTAAATATAAAAAAATCCCAGTGGTTGTTTATGTACAAAATGTTAATTGTCACTCTGCTCTGTTCAGACATAACTAATGTGTGACTTAATTTTGATACATTAGCTGAGAATCATTGCATTCACATGGCAAGTAGCGCATTTGTCACATGTATTTACTTTCTCATGCTTAATATATAACGTCCAACTTGACAATTCCTGCACCTGTTGGTGACTTTAAACTTCTTAGATTTGCTGCGTAAGGTGGTTAAGCTGCTGGGTTTAACTTCCAAGTATCTCATTCTTTTTCCATTTCCTTGCCTATCTCTAGCCAAGTAGCCCAGGCAAGGGGAATGAGGCAGGGAGGAAGATGGAGAGAAACTGAGCTGTGAATATTCAAAGTGGCAACAGGAGATGTGAACCCTATTGGAGCAGTTTGTGAAGTCCCCAGGCAAAATTCATACAAAGTCAGACTGCTCTGTGCAACGCAGCAAGAACAGTGCATTGCAGCATTTATTGGAAGCCCAAATTATTTTAAAGCACTCTGTGCTGGATTTATATGGACAACCTACAAGAAAAAATGACAGACGTTTCAAAATTACTTGTTGGTTGCTACAGAGAGTAAAGGTGAATTACATTCTAATTGTGGGAATGTTGCTGAAATTCTGAATAGATTGGTGATTGGTAATAGATCAGAATTTGTATGTCTGGCAATGATATCATTTATGTGAAAACAAAATGTGAGGTGTGAAAGCTTTTGCTGCAGTTTTGGGTCAGCCTAAATGAACTTAGTTTTAAGTTGGTTGTTTTGGGAGGCATGAAGATGGAATGAGCTTTCACTGGATTCTCTTCAGAACCTGGCATGTAACTCCTATTTGTTGCACTTTCAAAATCTTTGTTCAGAAACCTAATGGTACTGAAGGGAGAAAAGCATAAGGAGAGAAATCAGTCTTTTTCTGCAAGTAATTAAGTAACTTTTTTGTACTTGATGCACATATGTATTTGCATTCTTATGTGTGCACTTCCTAAACGAACTGGTATGTGGCTCTAATAGCGTTTTAATTCAGTTGGCCAAAACGAAGAGGTGAAATACAGGATCAGGTGCTCAAAAAACGTTTTGTGTTGTACTCTATATTCTGGATTTCCACCTTTTAAAAGTATGACACCCATTCAGCATGATATGCAATCTATTCCTGAAATCATCTCTTGTGATGCAAATGATACGGGAGTGTTGCAGGAGATCCTGCTTATTTTGTCGCTTTGTTTTATAGTTCGGCAATGACTGGAAGCAGTGATCGCCCTCACTATTCTTCTGCCTGACGTTGTAAAGTCACACCAGAGAACAATTTTTCAAGGTCTCACTCTGGGAACAATGTGCGAATAGTTTCAACAACGCCTATTTTATTATTCTTTTTGTTAGTGTGAGTTTTCTCATCATAAGATCATTATGATAAGGGCCATGGTGGGGCTGCTGAACAGTCAGGCCAGTCAGCAGGCTTGAGAAGGACAGTGTGAAATAGGAGCTGGGGGACTGCCAGCATCCACAGACACCTTGTTTGTTTGCTACTAGGACAGGCAGTGGACTGATTTTCTGAGCATGGGAGAGAACACTGTAAAACTGAAAATACTGGTGCTCTAACTTCTCCAAATGTAATCCTTCCAAGGGCCATTGGTCGTTCCAAGATTTATCTTTTAATGTGATGTTCAATGTAAATCCTTGTTATTTTGGAGTAACAAGAGTAAAGATTTGAGGGGTTTTTATGATATGATCTCAGAAACAGTGTAACATAGTGAGAAACATAGGAGAAAAATAGGATGCATTTTATATGGAAATATTAATTTTTTTTTTACTGAAATTACCATTCACAGAACATTTTTTTAACATTTGTCCTCTAAACCTCATTTTCATGCATTTAATTTTGTGACCATTTCACAATTAAATGCATAGAACAAAATAATGAAACTCAGTTCAGTGGTTGTGTTTTAACTGTATTGCACAGGGTTATTTTTTTTCCTAGAAGACAGTGTGAATTATGACAATGCTTTAATGTTTGCAAATGTCAGGTTTTCTGGTCAAGACTTGATGAAAATTCTGTGCATAGTTTCCATATTGGACAGCCTTTGAAAGGACAGTTTTATGGCACAAGTGAAATTTTATGTCGTACACTGCATAAAGGTGCTTTGCTCCTCTATGCATGCTATATTTGGTAATGTTAAAAAGATGTACTGGAATACATTTCTCAAACCTTTTATGCTAATAGTATCACTTGGTGGCAAAATTGTGGAAAACACATTCAATGAAAGATGCATATTAGTAAAAGTTAAGAAAAAAAAGTAGGTCAGTACGGGTGAAGTAGGCGTGAGTGCCATCTGTTAAGAAAATAGCTTTCAGTATTATGTTTCCTGCAAATTCATATGTTGTTACTTTAGACATTTTTGTGAAAAAACCCCACCAAACCTCTTAGAGGAAAGAACTAAAAAAATTGCTCTTTTCTATTTTCCTTTTAAGAAATGCATCAAGAGCATTATATGAAATAAGACTTGTTAAATATGTCAGAGTGCACTTTTATACACTAACCATAATTAACCACAGGTTTAATTTATTTTTGTGTTGTAAGTCCTGATGGTGTAGCAGAGCCAGTGCCATATGCCAGCACTTTAGAAACAAACACAAAACTGATGAGAGACTGGGAGGAGAGTAGAGAGATAGAAGGCAAAGACCAAGAATAGTGGAACTCTTCTAATATTCATCTGTTAAAGGGGACTCTACATCACTTCTAAACACTTCTGTTTATTTCTGCTTTTATAGCCTATAATTAAAATCCAGGATTTTAGTTGCAATTCAAGTATAACCAACCTCAAAAGTACTATGAAGCAACCAAGACTCTAGACTGTACACATTATAAAACTCTTTACATTGTTGTTTGCCTTCTCTGTGGCCTGTTTGCAGGGATTGGAGCTGAAGTAAAAAAAATGAGGGTACTCACTAGAAATGAAAAATATGGATAGTTAAGTTGTAGCACCTTTTCACTGAGCTCTTTGTAAATTATTCATTCTCTCATATTAGTGAGGCATCCTAATTAAAACCTTCCATCTTTTAAACCTCTAAAAATACTTGAGAATCAGGGCACAGTTTAAGCTTTTTTAATCATGCAGAATTTAATTTGTTTTTAATTAAATTCAAATAGATATGTTAGCTTGCACTAACATGAATCTAAATGTAAAATCAGAGACAGAGCATCTTTTTCAGAGCTGTCAGAATCACTTGAAAATAACAGTTTCCACTTTCTTGACCACAAGTTGGTGATGACCACTCCTGCTTTTTGGCCAGAGCAAAGTATGTGAACTACTCCCTGCAGCAAATAGCCCTCCACTGAACTGGATTAGAAAGGACTGCTGAGATTATTTTTTTTTTCCAAATACTTTTAAAAGAATTTTCTTTATGTTTTGGCAGAGGAAGTGCTGATCTCCAGAGAAGGGACAGTAACTTGCTTAGGAGAAAGAATTTCTTTGATTACTTTGGCAGTTTTAAAAATGAATATGAATTTGAGCTCTAACCTGTCAGAGGAGACACTGAGCTGCTACTGAGGCCCATGAAAGTTCTCAAGTTTTGTTTTAACTCTGAGCTCTGTTGCTTAGGGCAGGCCATATTTTTTACACTGGGATTTCATACTCTTGTATATAAACAAACTCAGTGCATTAAAAGTCTACAGATCTTCCTTGTTCTGGCTGGTCTGTAATAGAGTCTTAATTGAAGCTTTCTCTTTTAGCCAATCTCCAAACTTGCTTTTAGATTTTGTACCCCTGTAGCTAGGCAGAGGTAGGACAAGCTCTGACATGAAAGCACTTACTCTGAAATGGACATTCTGTTCTTCAAACAGGGGTGCTACTTCTGCAGCTTTGGGTTTAGTGTCTTCCCTTTCCAGGGTCAAAAGTTCTCTTATGAACTCTGTCCAAGCTGAGCCTCTGTGGTAACCCTAACTGGATTTGTCTTTCCCTCCAGCATTTCAGAACTTGAGGAGATAATGATGGGGTTATATCATTTGAGCTGGGGAGAGGATCCCGTTTTAGGGTGTCTTTCATGTTCAAGACCTGCCATGTCTAGTCAGAGGCCCTCACCTCTAGCCTGCATCTTTTTTGGCTGACCCAGCTATTGTGATTTGATACTTTCCCATTGCATATTAGTTAGGCAAAATATTGCATATAATAATTCAGATTTATAATTGGGGTTCCTACATCTCTCTGCTTCTAGGTCTCTTTCAGTTCATCTTTATCCTATGCAGTGAGGATAATGTTGCAGAAAACTTGATCCGTGGAACCTCTTTTCTGGTTCCCATTGTCAAGGTGTTCATTACAATCATAAATATGAATGGATTTAAGATCAGCTGTGATGCAGAATCTTTTAGGAGCGTGGTTTACTGCATCTGTGACTCACAGTTCCTGTCACCTGCATATGCGTACGTGCATGATGTGTTTCCAAGAAAAAGGACAGTTGCAGTCTGTCATCATCATCCTGCCTTGTCCTTGAAGAGCTCCTGCCAAAGCCTTAACATTTTTAATTTGTATTTAAATCAAATGCATTTCTTTGAGAGATTTAGTTTAGATATCAGGAAGACATTCTTTCCTGTAAGGGTGCTGAGGCACTGGAGCAGGTTGCCCAGAGAAGCTGTGGATGCTCCCTCCCTGGAAGTGTTCAAGGCCAGGTTGTGTGGGGCTCTGAGCAGCCTGGTCTCGTGGAAGGTGTCCCTGCTCATGGCAGAGGGGTTAGAACTAGATGATCTTTAAAGTCCCTTCCAACCTAAGCCATTTGATTATTCTGTGGTTCTGTGTATGCTTTTTTTCCTTAATATTGGCTTTTTTTTTTAATTTAAAAACTTGGAATTAACAAACTCTTACATCTTGGCTAACAAAAACACTTAGCACTTGTAGTACTAATTGTCCTCAGTATGCTTTATATGTAATTGTTTCCTACAACAAATATCTCAAGTGTCAACATTTATTTTCACATTGTGTGTTCAGAAATACAGTGTTAGGAAGTAGTGGCCCCTTGCCTGAAGTGATGTTGGAAAGGGTTAACACTGGTCTGCTAACAACTACTTGCCCTTGTTTGGAATATTACACACCTCTTTTGATGGTTCAAGCTATCTTAATAGGAAAGACCTTCTGTAAAGAAACAATCAGCATAATATTTAAAAGAAAGCTGCAGTGCTGCATTTATAAATACTAACGTTGTGAAGTATGCTGGAAAAGGTGTCCTGGAATCGACTTAGAGACAAAAGCCTCTAAAGATACATTAAGATGATCAAGAAGAAATGTGACATTTTCATAACTTGTGGTCATTACACTTTATAAAATGAGTAAACTAATTTCTCTGTATCCTAGGAAGAACTGAATCTTGTTACCACGGTTATTAATATTAATGAGATTTAAATTTTGAGGTAAAAGGTCTGCTTATAAAGGAGAAATAATAAACATTCTCAAAAAGAAGAGCTATTTCCGTTTCACCTTTCTTTTAGAAATTCAGTGACATACACAAGACAAATGACAATTCCAGTGTATCATGGAAAAACCGATATCTGGGATGGGAATCCAAATGCACTTTAGAGTTGGACTTAATGATTCTTTCGCATCCCTTCCAGCTCAGAATATTTTGTGAAATCTGTGAGATCTGTGAAGTGGCTTTGGTGGGGTTTTTTTGGTTGGTTTTGTTTTGTTTCATTTTGTTTTATTATTGTTTGAGGATTTTTTTGTTTTGTTTTGGGTTTTTGATTGTTTTGTTTTTGTTAGGGGTTTTTTTAGAAAGTAGATGATACCAAAGTGTGAAGGGAATAACAATAACAACATATAAAAAAGGGCAAAGCAGGTTTGTTGGATCCTGCCACTCATTAATGAACATGCCTAGGTCTCCTGCATGAGATAAAGAATCTCTGTTTTGTTTGCTCTTCATCTCTCCCTCATGATGTCGTTCTTCAGACTTTTGTGAGGATCATCCCTGGGCCACCAGAACTCTTCCAGTATTTCTATTTGCTGTTCTGCCTGAAAGCAGAGGTGACTGGGTTTGGGTTTCTTTCTCCATAGTTAAACTAATTATGTCAGCTGGTTTAATAAAATGTATTGTTTTATGTTAGCCTTGGTAGATTTGTGCATCTCACAGGATTATGCAGTTTATCAAGTCACAAAGAGACAGTCTGGTTCAAAGTTACACAGCTGCCTTCAATGATCTGACAGAAAAGTGATGTCTCTCTCTTGATGTGCAGGCAGTGCTGTCTTAAGATCTTGAATTACTACATGCTGACAGACCGACAGATATTTCCAGAACTAACATTGTGCCTATCACAGTCAAAGCCAGGAAAACAACCAGTGTGTGTTTCAGTAACATTTTAGCGATAATGACTGCAGTTTTGGAAAGGA
The DNA here is from genome assembly GCA_035047845.1 of Dendrocincla fuliginosa. NCBI lineage: Eukaryota > Metazoa > Chordata > Aves > Passeriformes > Dendrocolaptidae > Dendrocincla > Dendrocincla fuliginosa. Next base: position 32,085,391 of record JAWWMO010000083.1, on the reverse strand, counting down.
ATAAGCCTCAGGGCACAGTGAAGTATCATTGTTTTAGTGAACAAAGCAAAGCTCTAAGTAGTAAGAGCAGAAAAATGAAAGACAACCAAGCTCCTGCCAAATGTTTCCCACTTTGGGATGTTGTCACTAAGAGATGGGCCTTTCCAAGGTTTTTAGTACAGACTGTATAGTGATACCATGTACTTGTTATTTTCCTTACTGAAAATTATAATAAGCTTGTCTCTCTTTTCTATGGCCTTATCATTCTTTGTAAAGCTGTCTCTAGATGAACACCACTTCCAGTGCACACAGACCCACTACTGCTTTGTTATTGAAGCAGAGGGAGGACTGTCACCCTCGTTAGCACTGCTATGTGCAGTGTGCCTCCTTCCAGCGTAGGATTGGGTCACAGCTCAGTAGCTGTTTTCTGCTCCATCTTCTTGACAGGGAGACTGGGCCTCCCCCCGTTACTGGGTCACAAAAGGTTTCCTGTTTGGCTTATCAGTTGAGTGTTTAGTCATGCTAAGAGCTGGAAGGGGACACGTGAGACCCCTCTGTCTGGCAACTTGTGCTAGCAAGCCCTGAGCTGCCAGGCAAGCCCTAGGCAAGGCTCTTTCTGAAAGGGGCAGTGAGAGAAGAAGAATTGTTATTTAGGACCTGACCATGAGCTAGGTCAATCCTCTTAGTTATGATTCTCAACCAAAATTGAAAGTTGGATGAAAAAGGTGGTATGACAACTGACTACTGTAATAATACTGCCATTGCTGCATGTATTCTTCTGTATCACTAGTCACTAAGATTTTTAACATATCTATTAGAATATGTACTCAGTAAGGTTTTTTTAATAGAAATGCAATCTATCGCAGATCTACTGGGGGGATGGGAACTGTCAAGATTGTGTACTTTAAATGAATCATGTTGTGTGCACTATTATAGTCAGTTTCTATGGCAGATGTCAGGAAAAGGTGGCATTTTTATATGTACTTATATTTCAGGATGCTGAATGACCTATTTTTTGAATTTATATAAGATTTTTCTAATGTAAGGATTGAATTATCCACCCCAAGGGTTAGTGAAGCAGCAGATACTTGCTTTGCTTCAGAAGAGTCTAACTAGACTTGACATCGAAGCCTGTTCTTCTTTGATGTCTTTCTTGGGATGTATTCTACTGGATTGTTTCTGGGGTTTTATTATTTGGTTGTTGTTTCCTTTTTTTGTTTTCTGTGCAATGGAACATACAGGATTTTCTTTCATCAAGTGATGGACATTTTACATGATAAGGAATCTGGTGTTTGTTGTTTGTCTAGCTTTTTCCCTTTCCCTCTCTGTCTGTGTCTTTCTCGATTAGACAAGTAGGAGAGTTTTGTTTGAACTACATTTTCCTTTTTTGGGTCACTGAAATAGCATGATTTAATTGCTACAATAGCCTTCTTAAAGAGGCAGGCTAAATGGAACTGTTTCTTTTCATCACAGACTTCTTCAGAATAGTACTTGTTCATGACTGATGAAAGCATCTGCTCAAGAGAGGTTGTGATTTGGGCAAGCACCTATCTGATGGAAGGCAGTTCTGAAACATCTCCCTAAGCTGTTTGAACTTTTGCTTTCAAAGATAGGTTTAATAACCTAGATGTTTTAAACTGTTTTATGTTTTTCAAGTTTTCTTTTGTAAAGAAAATAGGTAGCAACAGGGTAGGATTTGTGTGCTTTGACCTTGAATACTATGAATCTTATGGTAATTCAGGAACGGCAAATACCTGCCTTGAAAAAATATCTTCAATACTTGTGTATGGTGTATCTGTAGCCTATAAATAATTCTTTCCTATTTTGAGCCAGATGAGACACTGGGATAGATTAAAGCTGGCAAATTGAAGTATAACAGAGAAAGACATGAAAGCAATACTTGGAAAAGACTATTGCTTTGTTTATCTAGGCAGACGTGAGCGAATGTAATTTAATAATAGCTACAGAGCAAAGGTTTCAGCACAAATTCTTTTTTAATTCTGTGAAAGTCACTCAATGTTGCTTGCAATTCTGATTTGGATTGCTCAGTTCTGTGCTTGCTGTATCCACCTGACTCTCATCAGACTTCCTGTTGTTCCTGTTCTTCTGTCCACAAAACCTTAATTGACTACGGTTATAGAATGAGATGTGTGCTTCCAGTTTTGCCACTCAAATTCTCTACAGTGTTCCTTCACTGCTGAATCAGCTCTGAAGCAGCTGTTAAGACTTTTTCTTCCAGAATTATAACAAAAATAATTGCATAATGTTGATTTTTTTTCTACTGGAGCTTTACAGATTTTTTTATTTAGTTTTCTCTTCTTTTGTGCAATGTGGAAATGTTGGATTTTGCTGTAAGCTTATTGCTTTGAGAGTTGTTGGGAGATGAAACATCATACTGAGAGGCTGCGTTGAACCTGTGCAATTTTAAACGTCTGAGGACAACCTGGGATAGTACTTTTTTTTTTAAAAAAAAAAGTATTCCTGTTTTACATATCATGTGTTTATATTAGCTTTAATTAATGTAGAATGATAAGGCTCTTAGTAACGTAACAGATTAGTGCTGTTTATGGGTTTAGGATGTAGTAGCTATAAGTAATATTTGATACTCTTGTATTCTTAATTCTTTAAAATGCACCTGGTGAGGTCATTTACAGAAGTACTCTTGGCCTACTTTTGCAGCTGTTGACTTTATAGCAAAGAATTGGGCCAAACTTAGCTGTACTGTGGAAATTACTGTCCTAAATTTATTTGGATTTGCCTCAACCTCACACCTTTGATTTGACTTTTTGGCATAGACCAGAGTAAGTGGCACTGTGTGCTCCAGAGAAATGTGGGATCAAATATAGTTCTGAGGCCATCCTGTAGCATGGAGAGGAGCAAATTGAAATGAACCTGAATCAATTAGATCATGATGACCTCAAAACATTAATTTTAGTTGCAATCTTAGCTTAGCTGGCATAACACTGATTTTATGCCTGCTTTAAAGCCATAATTGCTCTTGCATCTGGTAGCCTTAAGTTCCATTTATAATGTAAAATGTCAGTACCCTAGAGAGGGCCCAATCACTGTTGCTGGAAGCCAGAATGTGAGAGTCAACTTGGGATGCAGGATTGGTGTATTCTCCCCTTCCTGGAAGAATAAACCACAGGATTGGGGGTTTTTTTTTCCTTCCTGAAGAGAATTTTTAAAAAGGAGCACAGAGTAGTTGCTGGAGCATGCAGCAGTTTTCACAGAGGAGTTGGGGCCACAATCCTTATTCACGTGTTCAGATTGGAAGTCTCAAGGTAATAAGTTAAATTACTGGGAAACACTAAAAAAACGCTTTGGAGAGAGGGTGTATTTCACTTCTGTGTTTTTCAGGGCTGGTAACAAAAGCCTTTTCTTCAACCCATGAAGTAATTAATTGGAAGGAATGAATCAAAATTCAAAAGCCCAATTTTGGAAGCAGGCTAACAAATTCTTCAAATGCTTTCTGCCAGATTTATCCCACCTGTCTCCTGCCCCTGGTTCAAGCACCTCCTGTTAGGTAGTGAGTCACCTTCAGCTCATTTGAATTCTGGAAAAGTGCCCATCTAACTCTCTAATTCCAAAAGGACAAATGACATTGCCCTAGGAGATCTGAAGTACTTTCTCAGGTAGTGTAAGTCTGTGTATATATGATAGAAATGTTAGCATGTAGAGCACTGCAGTAAAAGTGGATCCTTTTAGTCAAACTGTTAAATGTGAAGACCCAGCATCGACCCTTGGATCAGACCGGTCAGGACTAGCTTTAGTCTGGTGTTGTGTGGTTTCGAGGCTTTGAGCACTGGATGCGCTCCTGGAGCACTTTTAATCCAAAAGAGATTTGGTTTCCATGTTCCAAGATTGCCCTGCAGTGCAAACCTAAATGTTGCAGGAGATTGCAGTGGAGTACCACTCTGCTCTGTCCTAAAATGGTACTGTAGCCAAACCTTAACTTCATTTGGATTCCACACCAAAAACATGATGTTAGAAATACTCTGATTATATGGTTTCACTTTATACTCAAGTCCATGAGATCTCACATTGTTTTCAGTTACTTGTCCATTTCAGGACATCACAACTATTGTGCTCTGTATTCCAACAGACAAAGGGCATTGTAGATCTCAAATGTAGAGTGTCCTGGAGGTATACCTGCAAGGTGCTTATTGCAGTAATTTTTTAGTGTGTTTCGCTGCAAATTAGAGCCTGTTTCTTGCCATGAACTCAGCCAATCATTGCCAAAATGCTACACAGTCACCAGTGAAAGCTGTGACAAGGTGTTCATTCTGAAGATGGAGCAGTGAGGAGGACAGGGTTGTCTGAGCAAGCAGTGTGTCCCAAAAGTAAAGCACTTACTGCTTGGTACTTTCAAGGGGGTATCTGAATGATGAGTTTGCAGGAAGAGTGTTTCTGTTGTGAATATTTGCTTTCTTCTTGTTAATACAGATGTTACCATTAATCTATTTTGATAAATGGAGCTTGCAAATAAGGAAGGAAGTTATCTTTTGTACTTATTCACCATTAAAAGCCTGAGCTACTTCTAGACCTGTTAAAAAATAATAAAGTGAGATAAATCTAAACCTGTTAAAAGTTTATTCCTTAGTGAAATGCCACATAAATTTATCTTCCAGATAGGAAGAGACTATACTGTATCCGAAATGCACTGCTCCAAGTCTCAGTCATAATTTCAGTGTGAAGTCCACGTGCTGGGCCCAAATCATACAGACCTTGCCATCACATTGCTGTTCTGTTCTGTTTTCTTCGGCCCTGCCTTTGTAGCTGCCTGATGGTTCCTGGAATATTTGCCAAGCTGACTCACCAGTGGAAGAGCCCCAGGAGCGCTCGCTTTCCCAACCTCTCTTGGTGAGGCTGGGGCTGAGTCTTTACTGTTGCTGAGAACAGATTTGCTCTGGTGGTAACAGAGTATTTCTAACTAGGTAAAGTGAATGCTGTAAAGAGAGACTGTTTCGGGTGAAAAGAGGGCATGTAGATTGAAATGTTACAGTGAATTTGGTTGCCAGAAAGGCACTGTAGGTTGGAAAAGGTCTGTGTTCAGAAGCTGGATGCTTAAGACTACTGCTGAAGCAGTAGGGAGAGAGGTTTTCTGCTGCAGAGTGTTGTCTTCATCTTAAATGTAGCACCTGGTTTGAATTGTGTGTTCTGGAGGGGGTTTTTTGTGTGTGGTTGCTTGGGTTTTTTTGTAATTTATTTTTTGTCTGTGGCTTTTGATCTGTGTTTGGGGTTTTCTTAAAGGGAAACGAGTTCTTAAAATACCCAAAGTGTTTTACTAGTGTGAAAATGCTACTTCACTCAAAATAGGTTTTTAAGCCTCTTTCAAGGCAAAAAGAATGGCAGACTTCAATAAACAGTGATCCTAGTTCAGCACTGTTGTGACAACACAAGCAAGCAAATTGTGAAGTAGTGCCTCTGTTTTGGCAATGAAATATCCCTTCTCTTTATGGGAACTTCACTACCCTCTTCATTGGTGGTTTTTGGGCTCTTCCTTTTCCAAGACAACAAAATTTGAAGTGATAAACAATTTTCAGAGCTTCTCCAGCACCCCAAGTTTTGGAAAGCATCATCCTCTTGTTATGTCCTCTGCTTATTTTTTTTTTATTATTATTTTAAAAATATGCAGTTACCATGACAACCCTTGTCCATGCTGGAAATCCATTATTGCAAGTTTCTGGCATGACTTTTATTTGCATATGCTGAAGGAAGCACTGTTATTAAACAAACTGTTAATTATTCTTCCAGTCACTGACTGAGAAAACTGATGTGACAGTAGCTACAACTTTCTGATTTCAGGTAAAAGCTGTCATGTACAGCTCTATGCAGCTAAGTTTTCATATTCATGACTTTTAGGTATTCCTCTTTATTTATATAGAGGTTTTATTTTTTTTTCCTTGCAACCTGAAGCGGTGCTTACTTGTTTAAATTATCAAGGAACTGAGAAAAAGAGATATATTTTTCATTATATGCTATCATTTTTGTGAGACATTTTATCAGATGTTTTCTTCTCATTATGAGTCTATTTTGGTCCATTTCACATAGATATTTATTATTCTCTTTACTTGTCTTAATTAATTTAAATCTGTAAAAAGATGCTTGATACTGTACTTTGTCCTCTGAATGAATCACAATTAAAACATGTATATAGGATCCAAAATTCATGTACTTTGTTTGAGACTTGCAAATGTATCTTAAAGTGATTGTTGAATTCATATCTTATAATGCGCTCAACTTGTATTACCAAAGGCTTTATTATGAGTCATTCTACAGGATGGCCGTAGGTGACAGCATCTGATAACTTCGCTTTTTGTTTTCCTTTTCCCTTTTAGGAGTTTCCATGGGATGCAGATCCTGCCATTGGACTGCATTTGGGTAAAGGATGAGTTCAATGTTTCTCTGAGGAGTCTTCCAGCACATTTTCTAAATTACTTTTTAATGCTGTTCTAAGTGAACTTATATGAAACAAATCATATTGGATCATGAGTGAAGAAAAAAACTTTGGTGCATCCCAGAAGATGTTGTCTCCTTCAAGAAGTACTAGCAGCTGCTCCTCCAAGCAGGGAAGTCGACAGGTAATGCAAACTTTTTTTAGCCCAACTGAAAGCATTGATAAGATTGGCTGTTACTTTTGTTATTGAGTATCAGCAAATCTCTTAAACCCTGTTTTCCTGTTGCTTACTTGTTTTCCTTTGACTTCTTTGTTTTCCTTACTCTTTTTGCTTTGTTTTGGTTTTGTTGTTTTTTTTGTTGTTGTTATTAGTAACAGCATCTTGCTTTGAGTCAAATACAGTAAACTTACATTACTGGCATGTGTAAAACTAAAATGCTAACAGTAAATTTGGTTTCATGTTGTACATATGGTGTCTTTATACCAAAATAGAGCATCTGTAGTGTCTTGGTGTCAGTGGTTTGATCCTGAAATCCCAAATCTTCCCTGTAAGATACTACTTTTGTGGTAGAATGTTGTGTAACCACTCTGTTTATTTCAAGTTTCCAGGGAAAGGTGTGCATACATGTGTGAAAGATAATGCATTTTTCAGAAACCTGGCAGAGGCCTCTTTGAATGCCCATTTGTGCTGGTTGTTGCTGTAGGTCTTAGATAGGAAAATAAGTATTCATGTAAAACAATGCATCTGGGTACCTAAGGTTGCTTTGTTTTCTGCAGAGATGTTTCTATTCTTTAAAGCTCTCAGTTTCAAAAGACATGTCTACGAGTGTTTGCACCTGAAAGATGAGGCTGCTGAAGAGAGCTTTTGTTCGTGGGCAAGAGACACTGACCTGCAGCCCTCTGAGAATTAAGCTTAAGCATGGTCAATCCAAGCTTGCAAAATTATGAGCAATATGCTTAACATAAACTTTCATCTGTACGAGTGTTGGCTTAGTGGAGCTCTTAAAGCTGCCTCAGGCTGGAATTTTAATTGGAATTGAGCATCCCAATCCCCCAAAAGCTTTGCAGACCTCAGCTGTATTTTGAAACAGCACCTGCTTTTCTGGGACTTCTGGCCCTGTGCATACAGTTGGCAAGGCAGACAAATCTCTGAACAATTTATGCCTTTTCAAGTGCTGTTCTTGTATACTGAGCAATGAAATCACTGCTTTTAGGATGTATATTTTGTTTTCCTGCAACATTACTTTTCATATCCTCTGAGATTACCTTTGAAAAGTATAATTTAAAAGATTTGATATTGTCTGTTTCAACAGTTCATGTCTATCAAGTGTTATCATGTCATAGTTAAATAATAAGATTTACATGAGCATGACTAAATACACTGGTGTGTTACACAGCCAATATGAGCAACCATACTTATGCAGAAGTAATTTCTGCAAGAACTGTGCTTACTGCCTTACAGCATGATAAAATCTGTTGCCAAGCTTGGGCTTTTGATACTATTATTAGTGGGTCCCATTTCTTACACATTTTGTTCTCACCTGCTGTCTTTGGAGAAAAGGAAAAATTCAGTAAGGTTTAATGTAATCTTGTCAATCCCAAAATTTTTAGTCTTTGACCCTTGTGCAAAAAAGTAAGTGTACGTGAAAAAGGTGAGAGATGCGGCTTGGTGTTTTGTGTGTATTCCTTGAACATCCGTGCTCAGTCATCATAGTCCGGCACACAGTAAATGGCTTTATACACCTCTCAAGTTAAATGGAGCTACAAAGTAGGTTGTTTCCCAATATATACTGAAGAACAATACAGTTGATAACATTTTAATGATAATATTGGGCATTGTGATAAATATCTCCACTTAGATCAGTGTTTTCGTATTAATCTTTTCATGGCCAGGGGTTGTGGTTCCAAGTAAATAACAGTATACTTTTCACCAGGGGACCTACATGGGTTCACCAATTGTCTGTATTTCTAGAGTACGATAATGACAGAGGCAAACCATAGACCTTGGGGAGTTTGTGTGACTTGTTATATGCTGGGAAGTGACCAGCTAAAACTCTGCTTGCTTGGTTTTTCTATACAGTCTGAAAATTTACAAACACATTTTCCAGAAATTAATTTTTGAGCTTCCACTGGTCTTTATGATATTTTTAAATAGGGTCTTCTAATATCTGCACAGAATACTTTAATTCTTTCTCCATTTCCTTCTTTACCCAGTGCAATAACTCTCTAGCTTATCCTATCACTTTGTTTACACCTCTTGAAGTGATCTAGAATTCTTCCTTCAAAGTCATGAAACTTAGAAAGGGAAAAAAAATAATTCTAAGTTGGAGTTTATTTCAGCATTGACTGTGTATTGCTGCTCCTTCTTTAATTCCCTGATGGTTTTGGTGTTTGTCACATGACTGTTGTTTCAAACTGAAGTTGTCTTGCAGTTTACAGAGCTGATTTGCTGGGGAAAACATAAATAAGACTTAAAGAGAAAAAAAGCTTTTAAATAAGATTCAAACATGCTATGTGGTATGCACTTTGGATATTTACTTGAAAATAATGTCTATGAGTAATTTTCCCTTAATTTTTGAATTTATTTGTTAATTATAATTTGTGATGGTAACGTGTCAGTGAATGCTTTATTGACTAGACTTTTCTGTGCTGCATGTGGGAAGATGGACCTTTAGTCTAACAGAGGCAGTACTCTGCCAGACATACTGGCCTGGACGCTGTGCTTTGGTGATGAGCAAATCTCTTCTCCCTGTTCCTGTTCTCCAAAAGACTCTGGTCTTGCAGGCTGTACAGGTCTTTACCATGCTAGACAGATCCTCTCTTTAGTGGTGCAAACCATATAGTAGAGCATATATTATGAAATCTAAATTTTATGGTCAGTGAGGATGTTGAGATCTTTCCTGTGTCCTGTCCCTTTGTTCCCCTCTTCTCACAGTGGATTTCTCGTCATGTCAGATTGAGTAGTTTCGTATGTGTTGTGTGCTCTGCAGGTTAGGGAGTGAACTGCTGTGATTTTAATATTCTGTCCTTCTTCTTCCTTCTCCTTCTTCATGGAGGGCTGCTTATTCCTCCTTCAGACATTTGTGTCTCTCTCGGGCACCTTCAGAACTAGGCTTGTGGCTTGCAGGTTAGCAGCAGATCTTCCTGACAGGTGCTTTTCTCTGTGCTGCTGCTCTGACACAGCTATTCTTTGAATCTGACTAAGTTGAAAGAAATTCTCAAAAGTGTAGGGGAAAGGAGAGTTAGGGCAGAGGGAGGTTTGCCCAGAAAATAGCAGGATCTGAGTTTTGAGTCTCTCTGATTTCCTGGGCACTGACTGTGTTGCTGGTGTATACCAGCACCAAGTGACCTGAGACTGGGATGTGGAACCACAGTAGTGCAAGGCTGCTGAGTCTGCTAAAATGTAGTCATGTATTGGCGTGCTGCTGGTGTGGAGATGAGCCCTGTGATGCAGAAGATGGGCCACTGCTAGAAAGGAGCTGACTTATGCAGGGCTGCAGGACTTGGAGGCATCTACTTCTTTTGCTCCATTTGGTGCCCATTTCAGGCCAGATGTAACACTTTGCATTGTGAACTGAACAGATGAAAAGGTAATCCTCTTCCACTAAGTCTGTCTTTGCCTTGAGCCCCATGGCAAGTTGGAGTCTAGTGTCACTTCCCACTTCTTTGCTTTTCTCTCTCTCTCCTTCAGTTATGGAAAGGGATCTCCTTTATGAGATGTGTAAGAGGCAAACTGTGTTTTGTGAGGAGAGAAAACTGGTGTTGATCTTACACAAATTTAAGTTGACCAAAAGAAGATATATTGTGGTATTTATTTTTAAGTCTAATTTGTTAACTAACTTTTAGAATAGATCCACTAGGGAAAAGCTTTATAATAGGAGTGCCACTTAAAAAACCTTTACGTTCCATAAAAGAAAATTAAATAATTTCTGCCAATTTTATGACCCATAACAAATGCTTTAGTTGCAGCTGATGCCAACCCTTATCCTCCACAAAGCAGGTTTCTATTTTTGGCACTTAAAATATTTGGTACAACTGACTGCATTTTGCACTGGAAGAAAGTCTGGCACTGTCATCTGTTTTGTTCAGGGGCTGAAACTGTAAGCATCGGTCTGAGAGCTGTTCAAAATCATTACTTCATACTTTCTCCTGAAATAATTTTCCTTGAGGAACTGTATGGTGCAGAACACTACAGAAAATGAGGAAATTTTCTCATTGAACAAAGAAATTACTACATTTACCTAATGATGGGCTTATCTCTGAAGACCAAAGGATTTTTCTCCACAGCCACAGAACAAGTATAGGTCAGTTAGCATCTATAGGGTGATTTTTCATTGCTGATCTGAAATGAGCACCTCTGGACCTGAGAGAAGTAAAGATTTTGTTCCTCTCTTAGTCTCAAGTGAAATTTCTTTCTGGGCAGCAAATACAATGTTGATCATTTTGTGCAGATTTTGGCCCATAATGATGCAACATACCTTTTGTAGTGTCATAATTTTAATACACAACCAATCTGGACATCAGACTTATGCTAGAATTGTTAATGCCATTCATCTGGGAGTTTTGGAGGGGTTTTTTAAGGGTGTGTCATTGTTGGCTGTTTTTAAGTTTTTGCTGTGGTTTGGGGTATCTCTTTCAGTTCCCTATTGTGGGATAAGAATCAGCAAAAGGCAGCATAGCCTGAATGCTTTCAGGAAATCCTCTATCTCCAGTTTGCTCCTCTGCTATTTCAGACATACGAGGACAGATGATAATCAGCCAGCCTGATTCACTTGCTTTCATTTTAGAGAGTAAGCAGTTTTCTTTCACTTCTGCAGCTGCTCCCAGCAATGGCCAGCTGAGACTCTTTCCTCATTCAGGAAGGTGTCAGGTCTCTCACAGAACAAAGTCCTGATCAAGATGTGTAGGGTCTGGGTCAAGAGCAAACAAATCCAAAACCAATCACAGCAGCAGTGTTTTGGAAAATGAAAGTTTGGCTGTTCAGTTGCGATGGGTTTTAGTCTTCTGGCAGATAATGCATCATTACACCTTGCATGTATCCTGCAGGTCCCCAAACTATTAATTCTATGATCTTTTAAGAAGATCTATTTCTAACTCAACTAAGCTGCCTTCACATAAAGTTGGCAATTGAGGTGTGTGAGGTTCCTGGGGCAGAAATGTGAGCAGGAAGCTTGCCTTCACCACCTGAGATTTGGCAGATCCTTGAGCCTGCTTGATGGGAATCAGTGCTTCCACTGCAGCTTTGCTTCACATCTTTAGACTTTTTAATTGTGAAGGCACATTCTAGGCCACCGTGCTGACCTGAAGAACAGTGATAAGTGTGGCTTTCCTGCAGGAACGTGAGAAACTTTGTGTCTGAACTGCAGGAGAGACCCAGACAGAACTGGAGTTGTAATGCAGGCCAAGATGTGCTCTGTATTTTAAATTTTGATCTAAACTGTTGGCACTGTGTATATTCCAGGTAGGTGTAATTAGCTGAGCTGTTTCTCAGCTGCTTCCTTCCTCTTCACTTTATACACTCAATATAGCATGGGTTTGTCTCACTTCAGGAGTCCCTTTCTTTCCAAGCTTATCTGCATAGAAACAGGAGGCTCTGCAGAGACCTAATTGCAGCCTTTCTGAGTACTTAAATGGAGCTTACAACAAGGATGGAGAACAAGTTTTTACATGGGCAGATAGTGACAGGACAAGAATGAATGGTTTTAAACTAAAAGGGTGGAGATTTGGATTAGATGTTAAGAGGAGATTCTTTACTGTGAAGATGGTGAGGCTCTGGAACAGGTTGCCCAGAGAAGCTGTGGATGCCCCATGCTTGGAAGAGTTCAAGGCCAGGCTGGGTGGGGATCTGAGCAACCTGGTCTAGTAAAAGGTGTCCCTGCTCATGGCAGAAGAGTTGGAACTAGATAATTTTTAAGGTCCTTTCCAACACAAGATATTCTATGATTCTGTGAACTGGATTGCTATGTTTGCCTTGATTGTACTCAAATTTCTGCTTGTCTCCTGCTAGCAGACCACCCTTACCAATGATATTCTCTGTTTATGATTATCCAAAGCCTAGGAGAACTTGATCCCAAAGTTGGAGAAAGTTGTTTTGTGTTCTAGGTACAACACTAGAATATTGAAAAGGATCTACTGTTCACTAGCCTTCACTATTACCAGATTAATTCTCTCACTATTACTTGATTAATTCTCCATGGAAAAGTTAGGTGTTTGGGCACTGCAGTTTAACATATTTTGGCAAGGCAAAGAAAATAACTTGCTTGGTAATTGGGCAAAACAGCTTTTAAGCTCTTCTGGCTTATTTCTAGAAGAAAGAAACAAAACCATAAACACAACATTTTTCTTAATCTTGCAGGTTCTCCTGTTAGGTCATAATTAGAATTATCTCTCATTAGCTCCATCAGGTTTCTTATGTTTTGAAATGCTTACCTTTATCCAAGTCCCCAGTTTGAAATCAGTTAATGTCAAGATTATTTTTTATCTTGTCTCATTTAGTGGATCATATTTTCTGAGGAGATGAGATTTTACCCACATGTTGACATTTAAGCAGCAGTACATTCAGGTGTTAGTGTAAATTGTAGTATTACACTATATTTGATGATATTTAAAGAGGGTGGTCTCTGTCATCATAACAGTCCCAATGCTTATGATTATATAAGTATTAATAAATAATCTTTACAGGAAAAAGAAATCCAAGAGCATTTCAGAAAGCATTTAATTGCCTATATTTAAATTTATGTCAAAAGAGGTGATGCAACATAAAATCTCTTTGCTGAAATGTTCTGTCAAAAAAAAAAAACAAGATGTGGGGGGGAAGGTCAGTAATTGTGGAGACTCAGAGCTGTCTTTGCAGTTGAAGAGCTGTTGAATAGCAGCTAGCAAGCTCTAGCTAGCTGTCCTTGCATGGGCAGGGGCAGGCTCTCTCCCTTATCGCACTATGGAAGACCAGTGGGCTCAGCAGCACCACATTTCTTCTGCTTGCAACTTGTTGTGTAGTGAGTGTTGGGAGACTGAACTCAAACAAGAAAGCAGAGCAGCCTTCCAGTTTGTTCCATTAAGTGCAGCACAAGGAGAATAATAAAGAAGTAGTGGAGTGCCAACAGTAATATGATGGAATTAAAGAATGTATTTTTGAAGATGGTTTGCTCTAATGCCTTGTTTAACAAGTGATGTATATATTACCTGATGCAATTTTTTTTCTGGGTTTATAGAGGTGAATTTTAAGGATTCTGGAGCTGGATAAACAGGGACAACTAGCACTCTTGCTGATTTTTGTTTCATTTTTTGTTCTAAGGGATTTTTTTTTTAGCCAGTCAAGTTTTCTTGGGGAATACTTGCCTCTGTATCTTACAGGGAGGACCATAAGTACTTACCCATCTGCTGTAGTTCTGTATTCCATAAGGGGTTTCATACTAGTCCTTCTTTTGTCATTATGCTCCTTGTATAAAAGTATTCTTTGTCTTTTTGAAGTATAAGGGGAGGGTACTAGCACATGCCATTTCCTGTCAGTTGTTTATCGTTCTACATCTGCCAAATCCTGTTGTAGATGGCAATAAATAATTCATGAGATCTCTGATCAGAAACCTTGAAACTCATGTTACATTGTCATTTACAGTTGTTCCATAAATAAAAACTGTAAAAATACTATGAGATTAGTCTCTTCTCTGTTATGTTGCTGCAGGGTCTTTCATTTTAGAGTTCCCTATGACAAAAAAGAGAGATACTCTTTTAATTAAAGTTGCATCTGATGATGGATGATTTTTATTTTTCTTGTACTTTCCCTTTATGTCATGTTCCTTATATTACTTCAGTTATTTCCCTGCTACAATTCACACTGAGCAAAAAATCTTGAGTTACTGAATGTGGGTAAAAGAGCTTATAGAAAAGGTCTTAATTTTCAGTGTCTTTTATTTTTAGCTTCATAACTTAAAAAACATGTCACTTTAATGTAAGACTGTTTCTGCCTGTGATAGCATAAGATCTTTTATGCTAAATTGTGCCTAACTTGTGGTTATGCTCTATGTTTATATATGTACACAAAAATATATGTATCACATTCTGGTAAGCACATAGATCCAATGAAGGATGTTATCACAAAAATTGTGTTTTGTTGAGTTGGTATTGTTTGTATCAAAATAAAAAAGAATCTTACCTCTTGGAAGGTCTGTAACAAAGTGCAAAGATGGATCTTTGGCTAGATTTCCACAACAATTGGGTTTTGTTTTTTTTCTTATAGCCTTCTTCTTCTTGAATCTCTCTTAACAATTCAGTTCTTTGGAAGAAATAAGATCTACATTTGGATTTTCTGTTTAAGCAGGACAGCTGGGAAATTGTAGAAGGACTCCGGGGAGCAATGAATTGTACCCAGGAGCCACAGAAGCAGGAGGGCTGCTTGCTGAAAAAGAGAAAATGGCCTTTGAAAGGCTGGCACAAGGTAGGAGAGGAATGTGTATCTGAAAGCTTGATGCCACATGAGTGGGACTTACTTGGCGTGGTTTTGTTTCACAAAAGTTACTTAAAAACAGAGAAAGTGTTCTCCAAATAAAGGAAAATGAGGAGGGTGTGTTTGTGTTGTTTTGCTGTTTGGATTATTTTGTGTGTGTTTTGTTTGTTTTTAATTCTCTACATTTCTGGTTACAGAGATACTTCTTTTTGGACAGAGGGATTTTGAAGTATTCTAAATGCCAAGCTGATGTAAGTGATCTGAAACCCCTTAACACCTTTGTAACGTACACAACACTCTTTTAACCAAAATAGCAATAATTCCTTATTGTTGGCAATGAGAAATAGTTTCAGCTGTTCTAAACAATAAGTTAAGAGGGGAGGAAATGATGGTTTCAGCAGCTAATATTTATCCTTTTGCTTTACTCTGGAGTGATTGTATTTTTAATTTTTTTGCAGATAGAAAGAGGAAAACTTCATGGCTGTATTGATGTTGGACTTTCTGTCATGTCTGTAAAGAAATCAACAAAATGTATAGATTTGGATACAGAAGAGCAGATATACCATCTGAAGGTAGGTCTTCAAGATTGTTATAACCTTGCTGCCAAATTAGCAATATTAACTGTGTATGGTGAAGCACGTGGGTTTTTTTTGATACTGAGAAGTCTGTGAGTTACGGTAATAACTTACTTTGTAGTCTCAGTAGATGTTTTATAACTTGAGAGGCCCTTTCTGTGCTGTTTCAGAGTTCAGAATCAGTAACACTGTTCTGAACAGAAACCTTGAAGATGCCTTATGTTGAGCAGCACTCTTCACTCAGCACTCTTTTCACTTGTGGCAACAAGTGCTTTTATTTTCAGTAGTTGTATCTTTCTCTTTGTCTTATCTAAAGGAAGTATTTTCCATGGTCAAGTATGGGAATTTATCTTGTTGAAGAAATTGCTTTAAAATATATCACCAAAATCAAATTTCTTTTTATAGTTACTTAAACTGTGACCCAGATTTAACAAGGATAATTAAAAAAATGAAAAATGTAATGTGTGGGGTTTAATTTATATTGTAGGGCTTTTATCTACAAGTTGCTTAGTATTGTGTTCTGCTTTGTAACTCATAACTACTAACTGTAGTTTCTCATTCTTAAGCTCATACAATATGCATTTCTGTAGGAGCATCCTTAGAAAAACTCTTCAGATAGTTTGCTAATAAAGGCCCTCCAGGCTAGTTGTCTAAGGAACACAAAATACTGCAGTATCTCCGTTAGTGATTTTGAATGTGAATGTTATAAAACCTGAAATTTTGTGTAGGTGAAATCTCAGGAGCTGTTTGATGAATGGGTAGCAAAGCTTCGTCATCACAGAATGTACCGTCAGAATGAAATCTCCATGTTTCCTCATGACGCCAATAATATTTTCTTCCCTGGGTCTACTACTACGGACTCCGTCCCTGGTTTCTGTGATTCTACTCCAGGTAGAAAGGTAATAGTTATTATTTATAAATAATGAGCTTTCATTAGGAATTAAATTAGTCTGATTTGTATTTATTAAAGAAAGAGCATAATGGAAGTTTGTGGTGGCATTTAGTTATGTTCTAAAATGTCAAGAGGGAAATTACATTATCTATTGATTTATTCCCAGTTTTCTTTATGATACTGTTAAATTTTATAATAGTATTTCATTGTTTTAATCCAGAAAATTATATTTTAATTTTATATTTTTATATATACTGCACACAAATGTATTTTATATTGATTTCCAAAACTGTATATTGAGTTAGAATCCTCATAATTTTTGGGACATATATCAGTATTTGTCTGATATGTGCTGATGAATGTTAGTTTAGGTCACAGAAGAGCACTCAACTAAGTATTTTTTTCCCTCTGGCATTTTGCTGTATATCCTTTAGCTAATAAAACCTCACCCTTTTTACATTAATGAAGCTGACTACTTAGCTGAGGAGTACGTAGGAGTTATACAAGAAGCCATCACCTGGGGCCACTGCTTATATTTAAATTTATATTTTATATATTTAAAATATTTAAATTTATATTTAAATACCCACTCACCATGCTGTGGGTGGGCATGGGGTCTGGATGGGTCCAGTTGGCAGTGTACTTCTCTTTTAGTAGAGTCTGTGACTATTAGTTTCACAAAAAACCTGACAAATGCTCAGTCCAACACCATAAATGACTTTTTTGATGCAGTTTCGTGGAACAGGGAGTGTGTTCTGTGTCTGAACAAGCCTCTGTGCCTTCAGCTGTCTCTGCATTAACAGGCTGATTTTCACTCAAAGAAGCTCTTCTGCTCCAATGCAGAACCACTGGTCTCTTTTGAGAGTCAGGTCTATATTGGCAATACTTTTTATGTACTGCAACAGAAATGGCCCTCTGTTTCTGTCAGCTTTGTAGCATCACCAAAGCAGCAGCCACCTCCCTGTTAGCCTGCTGTCTCAGGTTTTCTTTTCTCTGGCATAATTGCTGTATGATCTGAGTGGGCTTGTTCCCCAACACCTGCAGGTCGTCACTTTATCCTGTAACGGAGCATGAGTTTGAGCAAACACGAACATGTGCCTGAACAGCTTTTTGCTCAGGGTTGAGAGGGAGGGGATGTGTGCAGGCAGGCAGCTGAAAGAACAAGAACTCACCCTGCGGTAACAGGGCCGTGCTGCAGAGAGTTGTTTGCACGCGCTTCGTGGTGCCAGCAGCTCTGTGGCTCAGCCAGCCTGCTCTTCTGAGGCTGTCTGCAAGCAAATGGCAAATCTCCTGTAGCCATTTCTCCCAAAAGACAGCAGGGATAAAAGTGGGGAAGAATATCAAGGGCAGAAGTGGAACATTACAGAGTCCATGATACATTTATGCTGGTGCTCTCAAAAAAAAAAAAAAAAAAGATCCCTCTGACCAGCATATCTAAAACCAGAGCTTACTGCCAGGAAACTAACCATTTCTTCTTTCTTTGGCATGAAAGACTTTAATTCAGACTATTAATCCAGATTTGCACTGCAAAGAAGCCCTACTTATTTTCATGTGAAAAATAGAAGGGGATAGTTCTTAAGCTGCAGTTAATCACCTTAGCTGTGCTGAAGCTAAATGGATGTCTGCCAATTTACTCCAGCCCTAGCTTGATGTCAGTTGATATCAATTCAGCAGTTTGGTTATTTTGAGAAAAATATATTGAGTGAACTTTGAGTTGCATTTTATTTGCTTTTAGAAAAGCTGATTGGTTTTCACTTTTTTATTTTTTTTTCAATTGCTGTTGAGAGTCAGGTGGGTGTATCTATATACATTTATGTGGCATGCTTGTATTCTAAAGCTTAGCCATGCTGATCCAAAGCAAAACTCTGGGAACCGGAGCTACACAAACTCTCTCTTGGAAACTCTTTCTTGGCAATGCTTATTTCCTTCTTTCTTTATGCTCATGTCCATTATGTATATAAGTTCTGGAAAAGTTGGTTACGTGAGATAGATTTTTTGAAGATATAAATGTGGGAATTGTTCACAAAATCCCAAGACAATTGCTCATCTTTAAGGTCAGTTTACTTGTGCTTTTAAAGGTGCTGAGATTTTTATGTGGAGATATATATATATATGACTATAGCTCATACAGCTTTATGTCAGAATAAGACAGCCAAACTGCATAGATTAATTTTAAAATGTGTGCTGAATGACATCAAATGGATAGTGCATTTTATTTTATTCTGCAACTCAAGTTGAAGGTTATATTGTAAACTTTAGAAGACCAGCTAAGAAAACTGCAACTGACTGAGGTGTAGATGATGTTTTTTTAGGAATAGATTTCAAACTAGTACTACCAGAGTTTTCATATCAGATGAGCAGGAGGTAACAAAGTTTGTAAATAGTATGCTTGAGAGAAGAGCCAAACAGTTTAGTCAGCTTTTCTCCTAACTGGTGAAGTGGTTGTGTAATGGCACTTAAAATGGAACCTTTTAAAAATTATTTTAAACAAGATGTTGTAAAACATGTAATTTGTGCAACTTCCTGACATAGGTAGTATTGAAAATGAAAGGTTTAATAAGGTGTACAAATAATTAAGCATTTGAATGGCTATTATTTGTAGTTACATTAGAGAAGAAAACAGCACCATAGACCAGAATCAACTGGTAATAGTACTGTGTAGAAATGTCTTCTCAATTAGCTTTTACAACAGAATCTCCAGCATCTCCTGAAGCATCTGATAGGGGATGCTGCTGAAATTGAGCTATGTTTGAAAATGTTTACTGAGATGTTGAAAAAGGGTACTATTTACCCAGATGAGGTGGACAGCAGTTATGTTAGATATCCTGCCATTATGCTCAATGACTGTACCTAGTCTAGATCATACACTTTTTTCCTCTCTGTGTAATTGATACCTTCAGTCTTTTTCCATGATCATAGAACTCAACTGTTGGTTGTCAAAATTTGTGCATACAGCATTAAAATAATGTTTGTTAATAATTCACTTGGGTTGCTTTTTTTTTTCTTTTGAACAGACAGGCAGCTTGTCCAAACAGAATTCAATGTCAACTGGAGGTAACTTGTCATTTTCCTTTTCAAGTAATGAGTCCAGGATTTCATCTTGGCTACAGTCTTCTGAAGACATGGAAAAATGCTCAAGAGGTAATGATATTTGAAGGAATGTGAAAGTAGCCTAATATTTCTCCTATTTTTTCTTAACAACAGAAGTATTATACCCTAAGTAGTCATTACTGTTAGAGTTTTCTCTGACACTGGAGGGAGGAAAGAGGTGGTCGTTGATTAACTGGCAACTCATTTGTTTGCAAAAGGACTAGTAGTTTTGGATGTGGGCTTTTCAGTTGTGGACACCTCTTCAAGAAGCCCACATATTTTGGTAATTTTCTTTTATATAGGAACATCACCTTCAGTAGCAAAGTTTGAAGTTCCTTAGGCTGCATATTCAAAAAAGGGAAGCATCCAAAATCTAATAATATAAAAAGCACTAATTCTTTATACTTCAAAGTTACCTTCTGCTTTCATGCTTTCCTAAGAGCAAGAGGATCTCTGTCATGGTGTTAGTGTATGTGTGATATTTATCTGTTATATTTCTATCTACCACTGAGCTTCATGTCTAATATAGAGGAGCCTCACCTCTAGATCTGAATGTACTTGAAGACTGTGTCATTGTTACGCTCACCATGAGGAGCTGTGAGTCCCAAATTGCAGTAATTATCGTATTATTCTCATTTTTCTGCAGCCAACTATGAAAAAATATCATGATCATTATACACACTGTATAGATGCCTTTAGTATTTTGAGTTTAAACCTTTAAATACGACACAATCTTTTTATCCAGCAGTCTAATACTGTGGTTTTACTTGATGAATAGCTTATGCAAGCTACAATCAAACTAGGACTAACCAACAAAGGAAAAAACCTACCAGTGTGTCTGTTACTTTAGGGCAACTGAAAATATTCTTTTGTTCAAAACAGACCTCTCCAACTGTCACACATACTTACTGGAAATGAACCAGCTGTTACAGAGCATGGATGTTCTTCACAGGACGTATTCAGCGCCTGCCATAAATGCTATGCAGGTTTGTTGTTTAGAAACAAAACCAAAAATCATATTCCCTTCCAATTCAAAAAACCAGTGCCAAATCCTAAAGGATCGAGTTATTTTTAATTAGCTCTGTTAGATTTATGGCAATCTGTATTGTTTTTTGTGCTGTGTGTTGTTACAAGGTTGGACCTTTTGAAAGCCCAAAGAAGGAAAAGAGAACACACAGGAGGTGGCGATCCAGAGTTGTTGGGAAAGAAGCTAAAGGAATGTTACAGGTAACTTCAATCCTTCCAGTGTCCATCTTCCTCCAAACCCTGGTTATTCTTGGCATGATCGGTTTAGGAAATACAAATCCTTTCTAAGTAAGTGTCCTGTGCTAGCTCATTTTAAGTGGTTATGTGTCAGACAAATATATTGTCCTTGATATCCTCAGTGGGATCTGTCCTATTACCTGCAGGAGACTGGTCTTGTTTTTCACCTGCGTTTTCACTCTGCCTCCAATATGGGGCTGTGCTGGTGTGGTTTGTTTCATCAGTACGAATTTTTGCAGATTCTCTAGATAGTTTTGTACACATTTGCATCCAGAGGCCATGTGATTAGATACTTACAAATGGGAGGAAATAATATAGTATATGTTGCAGCTCTCAATGGACTTGTTTTTTGAGTTTTGTCAAATCTCATTATAGTGTCTTGGACAAAGCTGCGCCTCTGGTTTCATTTGCCAGGTGTCATCCAGTTCAGGCTTATTGGTAATTTAGAGTAATTTTTTTCTTTTTCTTTTTTTTTTTTTTGGTGCCTCCAACATGTAACAAGGTGGGTACAATAAAACAGAATTTTCACAGTTTATAAAAATATCACAAATCACTATCCTCCTTACAGGTGCCTTCAGTATTTTCTGCCCCTATGAGACTGCATGCTTCCAATCCAAACTTATCTACAATAGATTTTGTAGAGGAGAAAAATTACTCTGATGGCTCTGAAACATCATCAGAATTTACTAAAATGCAAGAGGACTTATTTCAAGTTGCACATAAAGGTAAATGAAATTGTCTTTTGTATATGGGTTTATATCTTCACAATTTAAATAATGATATGACTTCTGAGAATGCTTCCTATTTAATGTTTAGGAAAAGCAGAAAACACCCTTTAATTTCCTTGAGGAACTGCAAATGTTGAGGTGATGAGTCATTTGAAAAAGGTGGTTTAATCATCACGTTTTAATTTCTCTTTTTTTTTTTTTTTAATTAATAGAGGACAGCCCTTTGTTCTACGTGCTAAAAACCTAGATTTTTTTTTTTTCCTGAAAGGTAAAATACCTAAAATCAATTGCTAGAAACAGAACAGCAGATTACATCTTGTGTTTGCATGAATGTGTGCATATGAGCACATATATGTTTCTATATTTGGTGTGCTTCACTGCATTTCAGAATCAACATTTGTTGGTGATGCAAGGGTTGCTATGGGAGTAACCTATTTTTAGTGAATACAGAAGAGTAAAATCATGCAAAGCAGCCAGAAGGCGAGCTTGACTAGAAATATTTCTTCCCTCAGAATCATTTTTCATTATCAGTGCTTTACTCCATCACCCTCACACCAGAAGCATTTTTATTGTTTAAGTGATCTTGATGAGGAAGGCACTTAAGCCTTTATAGCTGAAAGGCTTTTGGAAGCATTGGCTTGGTCCCCTTTGGCGCACAATAATGGTTGATGTTATCAATAAGCACACTCTGCTTGTTTTCCCCCTCTGGTTCTGATGTATCTTGATTCTGTTATGTAAGGAATGTATCTAAGTAGTAAGCTTCATAAAGTCAATTATAGTCAAAACTAATGTATGTTTTCCAGAAACAGAAAAGAAGTGGGGATGGGGTGCTGTTGGAAAAGCTGCTGTTATGCAGAGCAAAGAAATCACCTACTCAAGGTCATCTTGCCTGAAATGTCCATGATGGATATTTTGGTTATATTGATCCACGCATTAGAAGAGCCAATTAACTTGGTACTGCCTACTGCAGTATCATTTTACCGAGAGGAGAAAGAATTTTTTTGTAAAGTTACTTTAGAGCACACCCCTTTCAAAAGAATAGTGAAGAAAACTTTTGCTTCAGCTTTTTGATACAAATTAAATAAAATCAAAATTTGGTAGTTTAGTATGCAATAATCTTGAAAGTTAACGTTAGTATACAACATATTAAATGGCATTTAAAGTCACTGGAGATTCTGGTCATGTTACCTGCATACGAAAGTATAGATCATAGTGGATATATCTCCCTTCCCATTACCTGTGATACTGTTAAAGATCTCTTTGGATAGTATGAGAATTAGCTTTGGTAAGGGTTTGCAGTGATGGTATATATACCATAAGAATAATTTTTAGAAGACTAAATTATGTTACATAACTACTCAATGAAGTAATGATGATTCAGGTTAACTCAGTGGATGATTAAAAGAGAGAAGTATGATGGATTTCTTGATCATTGCTGGTTTCATGCATCCATGTTCAGATTTTCTACTTTCATTTCCCTGTAAATGGGCTAATTTTTGCATGGGCAGTTCTCTTGAGAGAATTACAGGGCTTGATTAGGCCCTCGAAAATCCTGATACTCTACCTAATTGAATGTTGAAAACCAACATAAATAAATATTGCCCAAATAAATTTTTATTCCTTGTGGTTAAAGAAAAGATTAAATGTCTTAAAGGTAAAGAAAAAAATTAAAAAGTGTATTTCCCCTTTAAAAATCCAGTGATTTCAAAATTGCATGATCTGTTGACTGATTTAAATGTATCAGGCTGGTGATAGCACCGCAGAAAGGAGTAGAAGTAGCAGCATAACATGCACATTATTCAAGATCTGCCCTCCTGAGTCACCAAATCATCTAACGAGCTGAAATTTCATTATCACAGAAAGAGATAACTAAACTCAACACCACAGTTGACTTGCTTGCGGGAAAACTACTAACCCTATAGCTGTGGCACAGTATGTGTTATAGCTACTTTTTTGATTACTTTTTTGTCTATGTAATTTTTTTCTTTCATCTCTTCTTCTTCCCCACTGGAATTTATAAAGGAATGTGGAATAGAGTCATGACCATCTGAAGATTCAAGCTAATTGGGGAACAAAAGCAAGTGAAGAGCAGATGTGGTTAGTTAGCTTTGTTGCCATCTGTCACAAATAATCAGAGTAATTTTGACTGTGGCTAATATAGTCAACATGGTAGCATTCACCATAAACATTTCTCCTACTAAAAATCTACCCTATAACCTTGATTAATATTACTTGGTTTTAGTAACCCTCCCTGGATCTCTCAACCTAAATTCTTATTTCTGTCACCATAAATGACATCTTATTTAAGTTTTACATAATTGGTATACACACAGTTGGTAGAAGCCGTTTTTAACTGTCCCTTTTTACAAAACTGTTTTAGTTTACTTCACCTTGAGGTCAGCTTTCAGCACCATATCTACCGAGAGAGAAAGGCTGAAGCAGATGCTGGAGCACGATGCATCTTCATCTCCATCTGCACAAATAGTGGGCTTGAAGAATGCCTTATCATCTGTAAGTGACATCCTGAAGCTCACTAAGCTGGGTTGTCATGAGATACTACTTTTAAATTTTATAGTAGTTAATTTCTGTTTCTTTGGTGTCTGTTCTCCGCTGGAATTTGCAGAATTTAATTATAGTAAGTTTTATGTATGCCTTTCCTAAATGTTAAAGGTATTGTCAAATCCCTCAAGTGTGGTAGATGGATTGATATAGGTATATACTATAATCTGTATCATTTGATGTTAAGAATCAGAGGGTTGCTCTGTGACTATGTGTCTACTTTCTTTCTAAACATACGCTGTTTAGTCACCCAGTTCTGGTAGTTTGCAGGTTTCCTTTTCTTTACCTAAAAAGGACTTGAGAATTCACTGGCATTAAGTAAAGGTGAGAGTGGCTGAGAGCACTCCCTCCTAGAGCAGTCCCTTCTAATGCACTAGAGCTTCACCATGATGCACCAAGACACTGCAAAGCAAATTCAAGTACAACTTGTTTCTGTTGACTTCCTACCTTAATTATCTCTTAGTCCTCTAAAAGCAGCAATGGAGCTGGTAGGGCAGAGTTTTAAATGACAAAAAGGTGTGCTCTTTTAAAAAAGGAAGCCAGGTGTGTTTGTTTGGTGTACTTTATGTAATTGTTTGAGACCAGAACTTTCAGATTGGTCATGTTTGACTGTGTCAACCAAACAGTGATCTGGTTTCAGAGCAATGAGGACCATCATTACCGTGGGTTTAAAACTTCAGTGTTTATTGCAAATACCCCATCAGAGGCAGCAGAGACTCTCTGGCACTGATCAATGTGACATAGATCATCCTAGAGTTATTTCAGCTTGAAAACTTCACTTTGCTTTGCAAAAGCCGCATGCGGTTATAGTTTTTTAAATGTATAACATACCTCTTTGCCTAGACCTTTAGAGGCCCTATTTTCATAGTATTCAGAGAAAGCTGAAGCCTGTTGCATAATAACTCACTTGCACTTCTTTGTTTTTGGCTTTCAGATGTTCCACTTCTGATATTTGGATAGGTGACTTCTATTGTTCCAGTGTTATTTGCCTATCATTTTATTTAAAAAAAATCAGTTTTAAGATTGCTGAACTCAGTGAACACTCACTTGAACGTGAATTATTTTGGGTTTTTTGGGCAGTGAGATTCTGTTGTCTATCTTCATCCTGTACATGTCTTTTAAAAGTAATTCTTTTTGGTCTTATCTGATACCTAATAGCCAATCCAGAAGTCATCTGCGAACGTTGGCAGTTTCAGCAGAGGTTAACACCTCTGAGGGCTATTCTTAGCTGGCAGATCTGCAAAGCCATGATGCCAAAGGAAATTTTCTCACCCTGTGCAGCTGAGATCCAGTAGGAGAAAGGAATAAGCTTCCTTTGAAGACATATGGAAGCATGGATATGATAAACTTGACATATTTTTAAGACTTCCTTGCAAGAGAGTTCTGTGTTTATGACTTTGACTTGGTGTTTGTTGTTGTTCATTTGTTTTATGTACAGGGGAACAAAAAAATCAGACTCACAGGTTGAAAGCTTTTAAACATAGGTCTGTTTTGCTCTAATCAGGCTGGCAGGGGAAGAAAAATGAACAGATTTAAAGTGGATAAAATACCACAAAATTAGCATCTCTTCTTCTCCCTCATTAAGATAGTTTCCTTGACCTACACACAATCTAAGAAAAGCAAATACTAAATAGGAAAAAGTACAGTATTTTTGGTTTTGGGGGAGGAAGAAGACACCAGAAGGAAGAAAACATTTTGTAGCAAACAATGAAAATGGGAAGCTGCTATTACAGGAGAGCTGTATAAATTGTGTTTTGCACTTACCTGATGTTGTGGGTATAACACGGTGCTGAACACTTGACACAGAAGTGCTATATGCTTTTATGGCAAATTCAGACCACATATAGGTAAAGCCAGAAATTATTTTCTCCCCTCCATCATCACTTTGAGCTTACTGTTTTTCCTGCCTCCAAGATGATTTTCAACAAAAAGCACTTTCAAAATCAGAAGCATTTGTGGGATAACGCGGATGTGTAAGCAGCAGGGTACTATATGTCCTGATATTGATTCAGATCACTAAAGTCTCAGTATTGTTCTAAAATTAGTAACCCAATTTTTTATTTCAGAGATATTTTCATTGGAGGCAGGGTTGCACTCTGGTTCTATAAGTCTACTCTAGTTGATATTTGTCCATCAGATGCACCCAGCATGAATAAATAACGTGTAACAAACATGAGTTTGCAGTAGAGGCTTTTTATTCAGTTCATTGCTATTATAATCTGATAGGACAGGAATTGTACCTGTACCCATGTGAATTTGGGTCTTATTTCTCTGTCAGTGGAAGGCAAAGGGAACTGTCAGTATGGGAAATCAAATGGTTTCCGATGTTGCAAGAAGTAAGGGTGAGAGAGGCAAGGCTGGAGATGGGGGTGAGGGAAGGGAGCTTGAAAAGAGAAAAGATGCACAAAATTAATTTATAACTTATTAAATCAGCTTGCAAACCCTGAAATATCCCTGCCATCTTTGACTTTTTTCTCCACATGTCTTTTCTCTCACACTGAACAAAAATAGTTTTAATTTGAAAGATAAGGAGTAACATTTGAAGATTTAAAATCAATGATTTGCTAAATCAGTAAAAAACCGCTATGGTGGGTGTGTTTTACACTGCACTTTAAATACTCTCTGCCCCTTTTTACATAATAAAGTTCAAGTTAGTTGAGAGAACTTTATATCCCCAATATTTTTGTTAAATATTCCAGGCAATAGCACAAAATACAGATCTTAAAGACCGGTTACGCAGAATACATGCCGAATCTATGATCCTTGATTCAGCATCTAATGCAAAATCAAGTCCAGATTTGGTGAAGGTGGGTACGGATTTCCTCTTTCAGTGATGTCTATTCCTCAAGCCCCTGTCTCTAGACAGTGCTGCATAGCTGCATTTTGTCCTTTCTTCGTGTCTTCCCTCTGGTGTATTGTGTTAGCAAAGCCAGTGTGCTTTCATAGTTGTGAGTCATGTCTTATGATGCATTGTGTGATATTTGATTTCAAAGACTTTCCTTGTGAGCAGGTTTCCTGAGCGTACCTTCCATTGCTTTCTGCTACTGGTTCCTGGTGTTCTGCCTTGCCTCCTGCCTGCTTCTCATTCAGCATGAACAGAGCAGCCACCTTGTTACCCTCATGCTGCTGTTTCTCTTGCCTTAGTCCCTTGTTAACTTTCAAGTTCTGTAGACCTTTTGTTGACTGTCTAAGTATTGTTAGCTCAGACTGTTGGCTACCCGTGTCGGCTGTGTAAGGTTTAGAACACTTATCAGACATTTTCATGAAAGGATCAAAGTTAATTTGACATACAAGAGCCCTTTCAGCCATTTAATTTTCTTTGTGTGAAGCCAGGAAGTCTTCTATATATCCAGTTAGCCAGTTCGGGATGCACTGATGTTCAGACAGTCTTTTGGCTTGCTGCAGAAAGCATGTGCATATGGTGTAATTATAGGTCATAAGATCTACGTGCTAATGGTGTTAGTGAGAGAAGCCAGAATGGTGTTATTTCTGATGGATTTTCCTAAATGATAACTCATACAGAAATCTCTGCTGTGCTTGTAGTGTAAATCTTTGATAAGAACTTGTGTGGATGGGGTTTTTATATAACTAATTATTTCCTTTTCTTTTTAAAGACAGTTTAGTCATTCCATCTGTTCACTTCTGGTTTAGTTCTGTTTCAGTGAAGCTGTGTGTTGATCATATTTAGCTGTTCAGTTTTGGGATTTTGGTTTTTTTTTTTTCTGTAAGGTTGTTAATCATTCCAGTGCCTTTTGCTTTTAATCCCATGAGAATTTGAACAGCACTTAAACCGCTAACCAGAAAAGCATTAATGCATGGTTATTTAATTTCAGAAGTTCTTTATTTTCTTATTTAGTGGAGGCCCTTGCAATGACAATGGATTATTTCTGAAACTTGTTCTGTGCACTATACAGACACAGAGACACACATGACAAAAATAGCTTTCAAAAGGTCCTTAGAGGTTTCATTCACAAATTCCCTCTGGCAAGGTTTGGGATGGACCATAAAGATGAAATCACTTATACTGGAAAAGTGATTTCTTTCAGAGTGCTGCTCTAAGACAGGGCCACTGCACAAAACCTGTCACTAAATGATACATCGGGTGCTATGATTGACCTGTGAAAACTGAAGCAATATAAGATAGTATCTCAAGCCTTGCATAAAGGAAAAGTTTAGTTTGTCTGTTGTGTAGTTTGATTGTAGTTCATCATGCCAGAGTGGAAACATAAAGAAGATAATATGAAACTTATGTATTAGATATAAAAAACTGCTGTTCTTTATAAGTCTTTCCTGCTCGCTTTCCTTCTCAGATTCAGAATAGTATTGGAAACAAACCCAGTAGCAATGCTTACATGTGTAAGGTTTGCTTTTTTTTTTGTAACTTATAGGCTAGTGTAGCTGCCTTCCCCCAGAAGAGACAATATTGAGGTTTCCTCTTTTCTCTGTGGTGTGTCAGAAGGCGTTTTTTTTAGGCTTTTGTGTAGCAGTTTGTTTTGTTTTCATGTCACCATTATCAGCATGTAGTAAAACCTACCAACAGAATAGCTTTGAAGAAGATTTGTTAGTTTGATTATAGATTTGTCAGATTGCTCAATATGTTGTTCTGAAAATAAAAGAGTACAGTTTCTGCAAAATGATGATGAGGTGGTCATGATTACAAGTTAGCAAAGCACCTCATGCAGAAAAGCTTGAGAGCAGCTAATAGCAGCCAGCTAGCTCATTTCCTTTGTATGGGTGGAGTTATGAGGGAAAACAGCAGTGCATGATGTTCTCCAGCTTTTTTATGGCATCCATGGAATGAGCCAAGTCTCACTGGTGACCTCACCTTTGCTAGGCCATATTTTGGAACCCTGCTTACTCCAATCTGTAGAGCTTCCATGGGAGGAGTTATCTAGATCTGTGTGGCAGTCAAATGTGCCTTCAGCAGCAAAAGCAATTCCACTTACGTGCCTTTGATAATATGTTGCGTTTGGTTTACATGGAGGTATCTCAGGTGTGGATATGAAGAAAAGCTTTCCAAAGCACAGCATAGAAAACTGGTGAAGAGAAAGAGCTAGGAAAACATGCTATTATGAGGAAAGCTACTTTGCCCTCTGAATTTTGTACACCACAGTACTGCAGGCTTTGCATTAAGCAAGGCTTGGGGAGGAAAAGACTAATTAATTTGCTAAAATCAGAAAGGAGTGTGAATCTCAGATGTTATATAAAGAGATGGGACTTTCATTCTTTTGTGGGCTCTTTGATGATACACTTGTATATATCTGGCAAAGCATTTTTACATGCAGCACCACAACCAATTTACTGAATATGCATTGTGCTTTTTTTCCCCCTTCTTTTTTCCTTCTTCTCTTTGGTCTGTTTTATTTTGGTTTTAAATCCCTCTTTGGAACACATGCTATCTTTCACTTAAATTGGAAAGGAGCATGAGCCATCTTCTCCCAGTGTTTTACAGCCCTTCAAGTTATGTGACTGTGGAATTGCATGCATGAATGTTGTTTGTGGTATTTTCCCTCTCAAAATTTTTCTTTCTTTTAAACAGGAAAATTCAAGAGAAGAAGGCAGAGGTCTGGTTCACCAGGTCTCCAATGAAAGCAGACTATCTATAGCTGACTCTCTCACAGAATTCTTTGATGCACAGGAAGTCCTACTGTCTGCTAGTTCTTCAGAAAATGAGGTCTGAGGAATAAGATTGACATCATTCTGATGTAGTTTCTTATCTGCTAATTGATGTGCAGCCTTTCTGAGAGCTAACTGTACATCAGATGACAGAATTTTCAAAACATTTAGAAATTACTATGACATTTGTATTTATTTGCTGTTGCAGTAAGATGTAGCAATTGTTATGGAGAAGTCTTATATACACATTGATGCAGATGGCAATTAGGTAGCTAGTATGTAAATACTGCATATATTGTACTGTGTGCCTTGAGTCATTATACAGGTGCTTAGGGAATTGCATCATAGAAATATTTATTCATACCTATCCTTGTGGTATCTGTAGGTACCCTGGGGCTGATGTTATGCATATTGAAATTTATAAGCTTATAAAAACCTTAGCTTTTGATAAGAGGAAAGACTTCTTCGCTGTGAGGCCAAGAAGACAAAGCATGTCTCCACTAAAGGAGTAGTTGAATTTTCAATCATGGTGATATCTCCCAAATTCAATTCTGCCTTCTTAGGACTTTGTAGTATTTTTCTGTAGTACTGAAACACAGCTTAAATGGTTCAATTATATTAAAACAATAATTTTAGCAGATAGTAACAGTTTTCACATGCATATGGGGTTCTTTTAATGAGTGATGTAATCTTGCTTTTCCCCCCACACTCAGGTATCAGATGATGACTCATATGTAAGTGATATCAGTGATAATGTTTCAGAAGATAACCTAAGCAATGACATGGAGAATGAAAGACAAACTTTAGGTAAGTTAGGTTATTTGTTATGCCATGTTTTGAGAATTTTCTTTGTTTATGTTTGCCTGGGATATTTTTTCTTCTCTTACTAGATAATTAGATATTACAGGTTTTGAGATGTAAACAGCCTGTGTTTTTTCTCTTTAGCCTCAGTTTTGTTTTGAAGAGCAGAATCTGGCTAATAGGGCTTGGGCACTGTTGATTAAGCAGCATGATGGTTAAGCAGGGAAACATCTATATTCTTGACTTCTTTGGTGCAACTCCCACTCCCTCTGTTTCACATGTCCACAGGATTTTTCAAAGTAGCACAGCCTAACTGCTTTCTTTTTATCGAAAAGTATTTTTTTTCTTGCCACGCTGTTTTTTCAGTCTCCAATTTAACAACCCCATTGAGAATTGTGTTGTTTTAGCAGAACTTGGTGTTTAAAGGAATGTGAGAATAATTGCATACTGGCAGGCCTGGTGCATATTTTAATCATGATAGTTGTGTTAGTACATATGCTAATTTGTCTTTCAAATTAGAAAGAGACTCAAAAAAGAGGGAGAAGAATGCGTCATAACAAACTAATCGGCTTTGTGCCTTCAACTCCTTTTAGCTAACCACAGTGTTCTTCCCACTCTAACAATATATTTTTATCTTCAAAAATGCTGAACAGTGATTTCTTACTAGCAGCTGTTTCCCGACTATCTCCAAGGACCAGGGGATCCCTATGAACTTGGCCAGTTTGATATGCCTGGGGAATTGCTGTATTCTGTAACTGTTACAAAATAAAGGTTCTTGTTTATTTATTTCTGATAGGAAAGAATACAGATTTCTTTAATATCATAATCTGGACCTTAGAAAACTGTACTAGTGTGGCTGTTCATCTTGTAACAAAGATTGTCGCTGAAGCTCTTCTATATTAGCATCACCTTCCTGTGCTTCTGGTACCTGCTATTTCTGTGCTTTGGGCAGCCTGCCACTGCCATTAATAGAAAGCTGGATGTCTTTTGCCTACAGGGCTTTAGCTGCACCATAAATTGTGTGATTATGATAAAATCCTCTGGCCACTGTAATGTAGAAGGTCAGACCAGATGTTGATAATGGTCCAGTTTGGCGTTAAAAGTCATTGAGTCTAGCTGGAGGTCAGATTATAAATCTCCTTAAGTTTTGATGCTATCACAGCTCTTGAAAACTAGAACTGCATGGGCTTTTCTGTAGGGGGTGGGGAGTGGGCAAACTTCAGTGTATAGAAAATTTGGTATCTGAATATCTTATTTCTTACTCAACTCTCTTTTTTCACCATTTTACCCCAATTAATGGGCTGCTTCAGAATGAGTCTGCTTTTAATGAGAAGCTGTCAAAACACATAGCCAAATCCCATTTCTGGGAGCCCTTTTAAATGAGGATAAGTTTTTAGCACTTACCTCCTCATTCCTGAGGTATCTAAGAGAACATCCTTCTTTTTGGTATCTTCTGATATTAAATCAATTCTTCCAGTAGAAGAAGCCAATCTCTTAATTCTTAATTCTTAACAGTATACTTGTTTCTGGTATATTTGTGATTCACAGTGCCCATGCCATTTTTATGCAAAAATGAATATACAGGCAGGGCACTACAAATAGTTTACCTGTCCTTGTTACAGTAACTCAGCCATATAAGCTATTAGGACTTCTAGTTTGCAAGTGGCAGGAAAGATGGAAACTTTTTCCTCAAAACTTTGAGGCTGCTGATTACACTTTAAAATCTCCATGGGAGGTATGGACAAGTGGGCATGGCAGTGATGGAGAAGTTTGTCCTTGTGGTTATCTGTCACTGCTGGAAGCACTGCGGACACCAGGCTTGTGTCAGTGGAACAGCAGAAGACATGCTCTTTGAAATCATTCATTCAAGGGCAGGGATTCTTTGGGCATGTGTAGCACAGGAGAGATGTGCTGCCCAGTGTGGTTTTAATTCCTCTGAGACAAAGCTGTGTGAGGAAGGCTGGGAAAGGACAGGGGTTGACAGACTGAGTCTGTTCTGTGACTGAGGGTCTCCAAATAGTAACTGATCCTAAGGCAGGAGCTTCCTAGGATGTGTAAAGATAAAATATGTTCTGGTAGTGGCAAACACATTTCTCTTTGAAACAAAACTGATGTACAGCTAAGCAATGTAATCACTTCAGACTAGTGCCTGTTGCAGGAGCTTGTAGCTCTGTTTGGATCCTGCTACAAATCATTTCATGGCGCACTTAGAACTATTTATCCTGTTCCGATTGCTTTGATGTAGCGACACAGACTTCACATTTTAGTGTCAAGGACTCCTGGCTTGAGTCTCTTTTTTTTTTTTGGCTTTAGCAAACCCATAGCTCCACAGTTGCTTCAGCTTTTCCACCTTTAAAACACATCATTCTCCATCAATGTATGGGTGTATCTCAAAGCTAATGTCACTAAAAGAGTTTAAATGCTATAGGAACACTGTGGAAAGGTCTGCATGAATATTTGTGCTGCAGTAAATTTCCCTGGTAGGAGTATTCAAAAAAGTAGCAAAAGATCAGTAGGAGTTGTTATTATCCTTGCATCTGTAAGTTACATCTCGCCTTCTGAGAAGTGTCAGTTTAATTGAAGGTCTGTCAAGGAAGGAGGTTTTATGTCCCTTAAACAGATAGGAATCCATCTTTGTTACAAACAAAATGGTTATAATATTTACTCTTTTGAATTCAATGGAAAGTGTGGGCCTTTTCTTACAGCCTTTAAGGGAAAGAATGTCATCTTTTACTCATCTTTTGTACCTGGCATTTACCTCAGTTAAATACATAAAATCTTGTTTGTAATTTTGTCACTTTTATAACAGGCTATCTTCAAACCACAAGTGAAATACTTGAATGAATTGTGGGTGGAAGGAAGTTTTGACAGAAGACGGTTGCATTTTAATGTATGTTTGCAAAGGGAATGAAACTAAGTAAATGTGAATTGACTTGTTCTGCCACTTCCTTCCTTTTCAGACTGTATTTCTGAAAGTGGAATTGGATGCAATTCTAAACGGAGAACATGTTTACCAGCTCCATGTCCTAATACGAGTAACATCAGCCTATGGAATATCCTCAGAAATAACATAGGAAAGGATCTCTCCAAAGTGGCCATGCCTGTTGAATTGAATGAGCCACTTAACACCCTTCAGCGCCTCTGCGAGGAGCTGGAGTACAGTGAACTCCTGGATAAAGCAGCACACACGCCGAACCCATTTGAACGGATGGTAAATATGTTACTCCAAACACTTAGTAGCATTCAGGATAATTACAACAGAGTAAATGTAAAAACGGTGCTAAAGAGATTATGGCATTACTGTTGCATTTTTCTGTTTCTCTCAGCTGAGAGAGGCAAACTGTCCAAGCGTGTGTCTGTACATACTTTACACAGCCACTATTTTTCGCTCGCCTGCATTATTTCTGTTGCCTTTTCAGAAAGTCTCTTTTCTCAAGTACTTTACTGTTCTGCAGTTTTAAACAAAAAAGGAACTTAGTTCTGTTTTACAGCTCTTGCTCTGTAAGATTAAAAATTTAGAGCAAAAAGGGAGGAGAGGCTTGAACTAATATACTTCCCTCTTGAGTATGAAAACTACAATTAATCTTTTTTCAAGGGTAACACATCTGTTAACACATTTGGTTAACACATGTGATCTGGTAACACATTTGTACAAAAAGGATGCTGAATCTTCCAGCCCTACACGACTCTGATATCTGTGTATTAACT
>JAWWMO010000083.1:32022214-32049026 GCA_035047845.1 Dendrocincla fuliginosa | reverse complement strand
GGCTAAGCCTTTCAAATCTGGTACCATGGCTGAGTAGGTGAAAGATGTATACAGCCCGTCATGGTCTGAGTGTTTATGAAGATAATTCCTCAGTAGGAGAATAATTATGAAGTATAGGTGAAAAATATTAAATTTAAACCAACCAAGTTACCAAAACTGATAAGCTTGAAGCACGTTAAAGAAATAAAACTTAAACATTTGGTGCCTAGCATAGTAAGAATGACTGAAAGGTATCTCATCCTGTTTAGACAGAATAAAATAAATTAGAAAAAGTGCAGTGTGCAGAGGTGTAAAACCCAGACAATTGATCAGAGAAAGACTTCTAAGAGGCTTCCTCTATGAAATGAAAAGTGCTTTTGCCCACCTCTGAAGGTACAACATTTTGCACATTATGGTAGAGCTGACAAAAATGAATGCTATGTGATCTTTCCTCAGTCTCAGAAAATGCCACAGGCAAGAGTAAAAATAAGGAGGCGGGGGGGAAAACCAACAAAAAGTAAAACAGCCAAAGCAAGAATCAAATTCAAAAGTCCAAGCAATGTAGCTGGTTCTTTATTGTGCTACTTCAGCACTGATGATGTGTATACAGCACTGCAGTTACCAGTGTAGCATTAAATTGAAGTAACAAGGATGTGAAAAAAAGCTTCATACTGAGCTTAATATTACAGTGAATTAAAAGAAGAAAATTTTACTTGAATTTTGGATAAATCAGTACAAAGGGTTTTATAAACAGGATTTTTAATATACGTGAGGGGGCTTGGGCAGTATTGTTCTAATATGGGAAATGA
The DNA here is from genome assembly GCA_035047845.1 of Dendrocincla fuliginosa. Classification (NCBI taxonomy): domain Eukaryota; kingdom Metazoa; phylum Chordata; class Aves; order Passeriformes; family Dendrocolaptidae; genus Dendrocincla; species Dendrocincla fuliginosa. The sequence continues at coordinate 32,048,238 of JAWWMO010000083.1, read as the reverse complement.
AGTGACTTGATTTTATAGAGTGGAAAAATTAAGAGTATGGGGTGGAGAAATATTAGGAAGGGAGGAAATAAGTTTCATGCAGCTTGCAAGTATTAAATATTTCTCTTTGTATCAGGAGCAGTTGCTTACTGCTCATGCAAGCATTTTGATGCTCACTCTAGATAACTTGTTATTACAGATCGTATGTAATCCATGGAATAGGCAAAATGCATAAAATAACAAAGATTCTGATCTATTGCTAGAGTGAGGTTAGAATAACTCCTCTGAGCACCATGACCTTACTCTGGAATTATAACAGTTTAAGTGAGAGCTAAGTTTAACCCATGTATTATAGTGACATCTGGGGTTAATCTGGGTACAGTATGTAAGCGAGAGAGTGTTGCTCTGGGTGGATTAGGCCAGAGCTGAGAGTAATTAGAACTTTTATGTTTTGGGTTTGGTTCTCTTTTTTTTTTTAAGCCAAGTAGAAGATGTTCAATAAATAACTGGAAGCCTGTGGGGAAAAAAAAATGCTCAGTAACAGATTTGCAAAATGAGTAACAAAGTAAAGCTGCATTTGAGCCATGTAGGTAGTTAAGAAATTAAATTCATAGTGGGAAATAGCAATTTGACTTGAACATAAAGTAGCCCAGAGAACTGCAGGCATTACATGTCTGGTCCTGGTCAGCTGTTAGTCGTGTTCACCCAGAAGGGAGAATTCACAGCCAAGGAGTGGCTGCTTTTACTTTGTGCAGGTTTTTTTATTTACTATTGCATTTTAATAGTCTGCATTGTGTATTTGTTTATTTACTCACAGTCCTTGCTTTGCTCTTTTGATGGTTGCCCTAGTTCGTGTACATGCTATTTTACTGAAAGCTGATGAAATGCAGTGTGTGTGGGTCGAGTTTTGCAGCAGAAACCCCTGGGGTGTCACCACTGCAGGAATAGGCATTGCTGTTGCTATGGAATTCCGTGGCTTGGTTTCTCCACCTGTAGCCCCCTGAGAGATGCTGATCGCTGTCTCCTCGCTCCCAGTCAGGGGTTTGTGATTATTTACTGTGCAGAAATTTTGGGCCTTTGTTGTGTGTGTGTGGGGGGGGTTATTTGTTTTCATTTTTTTCTGGGTGCTCAAAGTGTGGCTTCTCTTAATCTATTATGAGGTCTTAAGGGTAAATTTAATTATCACCTTACAGGCAATGTACAAAACATATAGCTAGATTTTCACTTGAACAAAATTCACAGGCCTTTTAGAATAAGTACTTCCCATTTCTTTCAAGGCTTCTTAGGTCTCAGTACCTTATAAATCTCACTGCCTCCCCCTTCAGGACACAACTGCGAAGGGAAAGTAAATTTTCAAATTGTCGATGCCATATGGGAATGAAGGGGAAAAAAGCCAAGGAACCCAAACCAAAATGACAGTTCAAGTGTTAATATATTCATCCTTTTTTCCCCCTTTCATGTCTTGCTATTAGGTCAGTCACCATCCACCTATTTCTGCATGCCATGCTGAATCTGTGAATTTTGCTTTTTGGCAAGGTAACTCTTCAGTCTCTCATTTATTTTTACAGTGTTCATAATATTTACATTGTACGTCTAACACAAAATATCCAGAAATGAGGAAAAGTTGAAATTCCTTGCTTAAATTGTATTAGAATGGCTTTAAGAAATGCTAGCCTATACTTGAATGCTTCTTACTCAGATCTTCTGCTGTTATAAAAAAGTACAAGGTGTGTTGTTTTGTTTTGGCGTTTTTTATGTAGTGTTAATTGATTATTCTTTTAATGTACACATACCTGCAGTTTTTTAAACTCAGGTTTGTTTGCATTTTTGGGGGTTTTGGGGGTATTTTATAAATACCTCAAGCTATTTATAAAACAAACAAGCTAGAATACAGGATGAAAAGACTACAAGATAAATCCTCAACCCTGGCAAATCATGTGAACCTGTTCTGAAAGCAATTTTCAAAAATGAGCTTAACAGCAAGGATAAATACATTTACCTTCTCTTTCTCTTCTGGCACTATTACAGTATGTAAGATTTTGTGCTATTTAACTACTAATGTTGTTTCAAAATACATGTGTTGGAGCTTTGTTTGCTGTTTTAATGCTAGGGAAGATGTTAGCCAGTAATAGTATCTGTGGTTAGATAATTTTGGAGAATACACAAAACAAACTTTTAACTTAGTTAAAATCCTTCACCCAGAGGTTTGTCAATTCACAATGTAGCCACATTATAACCTTTTTTTTTTTTTTGTGATTGACTCTGCTGACCTGATTGTAGTTATTACAGATGTAGCTTTACTGAACAGAAACTGTAACCCATTAGTCTGGGTTTTATTATTCCATCTAATTCTTTGCTTTTTAAACAAATACAGGGACACGAGAATCCTTTTGTTCTTAGTCAAAAAGCTAAGATAATCAAAAATTTGTTCAATAACTGAATACTGTATAAATAAGACTAGATAGCAGCCTGTCAATAAAAATAGATGAGACTGATTTGTTTAACAGATCTTGACAACTGTTATCACTCAAACATTTTAACACTTCCATTTAGGGAATAAAGGTCTTCTGTAATAATGAGAGCTGAGAATCTGATGAGAAAGTCTGAGATTTGGTCTTGATGAGCACTGGAGAATCAATCAGGGTGCGGTTGGGTTTGGGTTTTTTTGTTTGCTGTGTTTTTGAACGTGGCTAGTTGAGCTTATGGGAGATTTAGATAGTGACTTTTTTCCATAGAAAAGGGCTTTTTTTAAATGCTGTGACTTCTTGTAATGGGGTTATAGTAACTTTTGTGTGGAAAGATTACCATCAGGTTAATCATAAAGGCATCTTGTCAGTAAGTTCAGTTCTTTCTGTATGCAAAGGTCTTTTCACTTACCGTATTACCTTCTCAGCAGAAAAGGAGACAGTCCTTAGCAAGATTGCCAGAGTAGTGCTGTCAACCCACCAGAAACAGATCTTAGGTCATGTGTTTCAACATCAAGAAATCTCTTGATCATTTCTAGTGATTTAGAAGACTGGGTTCTGACAGGGACAGATGTTTTGGAAATAGCTTTCCATGACTTAAGAAGCTGACTCTGCAAAGGATTGTAGACACATGAGCAATGGAAGTGAAGAAAGTTCCAGCTATTTCTGCTTCTCTGCCAGAATTAGTCTGAGCATGGCTTTGAAATAACACTTTGCTTTTCTCTGCTGTCCTAAAATTCTTGCATGATCAAGTTGCACACTGGTTCCCAAGATGTTTCCCACATACTGATCTCTGTGGGACAGCTTTGCCATCTGTGAGAACATAGAATGTGAAACAGTCTGGTAATGCATTTAAACTGTTAAACTCAGTAGGGTTTTCTGCTTTGCCCTTTCTGTTCCTTCCCACTGCAGATGACAGTAGGCTAGTACAGAACTGGGCTCAACAGTGTCACACTCGAGGTAGTTTTGGGCCTCTTATTGGGCAGTGTAGCAATCACAACAGAATTGCTGTCACTAAAGATGCTGACTAAGCACCAAACTTCAAAATGAAAAAATCCCCAAAAGGTCCTTATCTCAAGAGATAAGAAAAGGATCATTTTTTTTTTCCATTCTGCCTTATGTTCCATTCCAGTCTTTACAATGGTAGTCAGCTTGGTGTGGCTCAGTCATCTCTTGTACATATATACTCTGGAGATATGTGATCTTCTAGCTGTGGTTTGAGCATCTATCTCACAGCCAGGGTAACAGCTTCCCACCAAAGTTGCACAGGAAAGTGTTTTGTCTTCCTTATGCTAGAACTAGCATCTTTTTGAGATTAGAGTTGAATTTTCCCCTCTTTCTCAGATTGGGCAGGGAATGGAGATCCTGGTGTCCAATATAGGAAGGGTACTATTCCCCTGAGCTCAGAAGTTACTGTTAAAGTTACAATCCAGCCCAGTTTAACTCTATACCCCTTTTGCTGTGCTTCTCTATGTTTCTTTCTCAGGTGTTTTTGCTAAATAAATTTGGCTAAACTTGCATGAGTTTTCTTATCTTTTTTTTTTTTCCTTTTTGAGCAACAACGTGAGACTTGGATATGTCTTTCTGTGATTCAGTCAAGATTTTAAAAGGCCAGTTAAACTTGCAAAGGAAGTTAGACTAAATCCCTCTTGTTTTGTGCCTTTTGAAACATTCTCTATCCTCTTCACTGTGGATGTTCTTGTTATCTTTTTGTATTTGAAATTCTGCTTTTGTGTTTGAAAATGTCTGCATTCATTCACTAGCAAATGAATTGTAGACAAGTATATGCTGCCTGTAGCTTATTCAGATTCCTTTCTTTTGAAAAAGTTTTTGAGGGAGGACTTTAAACATCTGTTACTTTGCTATTTTAATAGCTAATAATATAATGAAAATCAAACAAAACAAAAAAAAAGCAACAACAAAACAACAAGCAATGTTTGGAGGTCCACAGCATTTCTTGAACACTTATATTGCACTTTGTTATTTTGAATTTCTTGAAAATAAAGTAGAACTCAGGAACAGACTGATTCACCCATGCCTATGACTAAACCTGTCTTTTTTTTTTTTCCTTCTTCCTGTTTCAGATGTGAGATGGAAAAACAAATTCTGGGGAAAGTCCATGGAAATTGTTCCAGTTGGTACAACACATGTAACTCTTCCAGCGTAAGTGCTGCAGTTGTGCATTGCTGTTCACACACACTGTAGTTAAGTGTTGAGTATAGTTTATTTTAGGGGTTTTTTTAAATAAAAATCTGCAATGATCCTCTGCTGGCTTATTGGAGAGCCCATGATTGATCAACAATAAAAATCCCTTAAAATTTGGCCTATATCCATCATGGTTGCAGAACAAGAGGTCTAAAGGTTGAGCAGTGTTCCAATTAAATCTGTTTTCCAAAGAGAGAGTACAAAACTAATTATTCCAATATCTCCATGGAATGTGTGTGAAGCAGTTGCTATGGGGAAACTGGTTCTTTTTAACTTTATCCCTTACCTTACCAGTAATGACTTTGCTACTGATACCCAGAACAAATTGTAGAATGTATGCCATGAGACTTTCCTTTCCTTGACGTTTTATAAAGTTGTTTTATAAGAACATCTACTTCTTTAATAGAAGGTAGAATGTTGTATTACCTATTGTCACTTGTTCGTCTCTCCCTGTCTACTGTCTTCCAGTGTGCAACTGCATCTTGAACTATCTGGTGAGAACTTCTGTTCTTGCCTAAAGCACTCACATAGGCTCAGCCTTGAGAGCTTGAGCCAAGCTCATTCCACTCAGGAAGTCTTAAGGTGGCTCTGGTGGCCCATGTTCTTGTATTTTCCATTGTCACTGTGTTACAGGCTGTGAAGTGGGCATTTCAGACAGTAGAAGATATTAGAATGATTACTTTTGGAAACCTCAAACTGGTAAAGAAGGACGAGTACATTGAAAGAAAACTGAATTCAAGAACCAAAGTTTACAGCAGATGCAAAAAGGGTTTTGTGGGAGATAGGATTGCTGTTATAGGGTTTGTTTTTGAGAAGGTGTGGGACAAGAAGATGAGGTGTTCCAGGGGAAAAAAATTGCTTTTGGGGTTTCTTTAATCAAGTTCTCTGCAAATTTTTTTTTCATGCGTTTATGAGCTCATTTGGGCATGGCATGAGATTTTTCTTGTGTGTATTTTTCCTTACAGTTTTAAAGACCATTTTGCATGGAACAAGGTGACATCTTGCATCCATAATATCTTAAGTGGGCAAAGATGGATTGAACACTATGGAGAGATCATCATCAGAAATCTTAATGATGACACTTGCCACTGCAAACTGACTTTCATAAAGGTAACCACAGCAATGTTGGCAGTGCCTTTTCTAACAGGCACAGCAGTGGGTGGATGCTCTCTGATGAAATTCAGTACTGCTGTTACAAGTTGTAATTACCTGTGATTGTGAGAAACTTTAACTCTGAAGGAGCTACAACTCACCAGGCAGAGCCAAGCAATTAAGAGAAACAACAGCTTTCTTGAGTGATTCCACTGGAGATGGGGAAAAATATGGGGAAAGAAAGGAAGAAATATCATGGAAAACTTACTCTCAGTTTCATGTGAGATGTAGACACAAGGTGCCTCCTGCTAACCCACTGGCATGTGCTATGCTGCATTCATTCAGCAAATGTAGGACCAATGCTTGTGCAGGGTGCTTCACCCAATGTTCTTTTCTAGATCTTTACAGGTCCTTAGAGGAGCTTAAGTAAGAGGTGATGGTGTTACTCAAAGCTTTTGCTTCACTATAAGGCCTCAAGATATGACTTCTTCAGGAATTGTCTTTAAAACTGAGATCAATTTAGTTTTTAGCAATAGATGAAAATGCAAATCAATGCTAAAATCTCTAACTTGAGAAATAGTTTTGCAAAGCATGCTAGGAGACTTACCTTAGCCTGCATTTTTCTGTACCTGATTGCTTGAGAAAGGCTGTGCTTTACACAGAACAGACCATACACATACAAGTACTTCAGTGTAACTATGCAGCATGGCAAGATGCATCAGCAGGAGGAAAGTTTTCTTGTTTGTTTTCCTGAATACTTAGTGCTTTCTAAGAAGCATTAGGGTGATTTTTTTTTTTCAAATACTTATTTGAAAGTACTGTAATGTATTTTCAGAGCTGCAGTGGCTGTTTAGAGTTCAAATTTTAAAGACTGAGAGCCTGCATGTGTTACACCTTTGCTATTGCAAATTCTCTAAACTGGAGATTATTGTATCAGTTCCTTCTCTTTCTCTTCTCCAAATTTGGGGAACATGTAGATAACCAAGTCAGGAGTCAGCGTCAACTGTCATTGGGCAAAATTTAAGGTCAGATCCTCTTCACCTGGAACTGTCCCTAAAACAGGCAAACAAAATAAATACAATTCTCAATGTTAGTATTTTAATAAGCTGATTAATAATGCTAACAGCAGTTGTTTGCATATGATATTGTAATGCACACCTAAATGAATAGTTTTCATTTCAGAAAAGTGCTCTATAGTATGGTGCTACTGACATGGCAAAATGAGCCACACTTGAGTTCTCATGCATCTTTTCTCCCCTTGTTCCTTTTAATTCCAGGCAAAGTATTGGAATCCAAATGCACATGAGATTGAAGGCAGTGTTGTGGATAAAGCTGGGAAAGTTGTGCATCGACTCTTTGGAAAGTGGCATGAAAGTTTATACTGTGGAACAACTTCATCTTCAAACTGCATATGGAGAGCAAGTTAGTGACCAGAATGCCTGGTGTGCAGAAACTGAGAGTTGCTTGAGAAGAAGCTTACTGTTGACATCTCTTTACTAGGCCCCAATTTATTTTTATTTCTCTGTAGAATATTGGATTTTTGTCAAGCATTTAAAATTTAGACCAGGAGACTAATACATCATTTAAATAATATGGAGTACTTAATCCCATTACTTCCTGAATTTTCTCCATTCTCCTTCCTTTTCATATTTGGGCATGAACTGGGTATTGAGCACTCTAACAGGAAGGGAATTTTTTTTTAAACAGGAACAAACCCCTCCACTGCTTATGTAGAGAAGTGTTGTGTATTTCATGTGTTTAAACACTGAAGGATAGCCCACAAAGGTCAGTTGTGTAATGACAGCCATAACTGAACTCCTCCCAGACTTGTGAGGTTTTCCTACTGTAGTTTGAAAAAGCACTGTTATAATAGCATGGCCTTGCACACAGTTGTGCTCTGATTCAGCTGAAAGAACAGAAATCTGTCTTGTTGCAGTGCAATTATCAAGGGGGTGTTCTCTTTTGTTACATTATTAAAACCCCCTTGTTCCCCCAGAATTGAGACCATGGATCAGGGATAAATAAATGACTGAAGGGAGCTTGGAATTTTCCTTCTAAAGATAATAGCATTTACTTGGAATTCTCAATGTGCTATTTTCTTCCGCAGATCCAATGCCTAAAGATTTTGAACAGTGGTATGGATTTACTCAATTTGCACTGGAGTTAAATGAACTGGACCTGCAAACTAGGCCATTACTCCCATCCACTGATACACGTTTTAGACCAGACCAAAGGTAAGAAGTTTTAACCTTTAAATAGTTCTTAATCTTACGTATGCTCACTCTGCCCTAAACTCAGACTATTTTGCATAGATACCTGCAACGTGTTTCTGTTTCTACATTAATGTGCATCTGAAACAGACATTTTAATCACTTATCAAGAGATGGTCTAGTCCTTATGGACCAGTGCTTCTAAATAACTGCCTTTCCAAGGATGTTGAAACTTCAGTACTTCACATACTGGATGTTGAGTGTACAGCATTTGAAGAACCAAGACCTGAGACACTTTAAATTTCTTTCTGCGGTGGCATTTCTACTGTCGCAAATTTCCAAGTAAAATAATCTAATATACCCATGACTCTGAACTTGTTACAAGAGTTAATTTTCCTTAAGTGCTTTCTGATAAGTGCAGTTGTCTGCAGATGTAGCTGTTTACCTTTCAAACACTGTGAACTACCTCCTGTAAGCTGAGGGACAGGAGAACCAACTGTGTCTCATGTCACTGCTGCTGCTACAGGTTTCTAGAAGAAGGGAATATTGAAGCAGCTGAAATACAAAAGCAGAGGATTGAGCAGCTACAGAGAGAACGGCGGAAGGTGCTAGAAGAAAACAATCTAGAGCATCAGCCTAGATTTTTCAGGTACTATATAATAATTGGCATATACGATCATTTATTGAAATTCCTATTGTAGATCTGATTCTGAATTGTCATAGAGCAGGCTCCAGTTTTTTCCAGATTTCTTCTAGATACTTGTTTTTTATACTTTGGTGATGTAGCATACTCCAGACTTAGTACAAACTCACAATTATGCATTACTTTTTCATTAGTGCATCCCTGAATTTCTTTTTAATTTTTTTTTTTGTCTTGATGGCAATTGATATTTAGTCTACATGTGAATTTGCCTGAGAGAATGTAGCATCTTTGATTCTTTCAAGCAAGGTAACATAGCTGGATTTAGCTTAATTACCTACATTGACTGAACTTCTGTTGAATTCAGTGGGATTGCCTGGTGTGGAAGAGTGCTGTGTGGGGGCCTTTCATTTGCAGGGCTGGTTTTGAACAGGTTTCTCCTATTTTATGGGGAGAAAATTATCATTCTGAGGCCACTTTAACTCTTCCTGTTTTAAATTAATTAAACAGGAGACTTCAGCCATTGAAAGGCAAAAGTGAATGCTAGTGAAGATGTGGTCTTTTGCCCTGTAACTTCTCTGTTCTTCTGCAGTGAAAGAGTTGGAGCCAAGGTGAATGCTGTATGGGCCTGTGTATCCCAGTTAATAGACTGGGTTCCTATTTTATTCCAGAGAGATGTATATTGTAGTTCTGAGCAAAACAGAAATGTTTAAAATAGGTACAAATAGGTGCAAAAAGAGAATGGTTCAGACCACTACATATATGACAAGCCGGTGAGCTAACTCTTACTTCGCCAATCACACCTACTAAAGAGAAAAAAATTTTCCTTCCAGCAGGATAGAGATAGTTTAATACTTTGTGACTGTATATTCACAATGAGAATTGTGAATAAGGATCAGAATTTGAATCCTTATGATGAGGATTTGAAAACTGAAATTTGCGCTGTAGACTTAAATAATGGAATAAAGAATTTAATTAATATATAGCAAAAGTATTAGAGCAGATACGAATTAATGCATTTGACTTTTCAATACTGGTTTCTCTCTGCCACAAATCACAAGCCTTGATTTACTTAAAAGAATAATTAGCTGTTGTGTCAAGTATGTTATGCACTAGATTAAAGGCAGACTGATTCCTTGGCTCTTGCCTGAGAACTCTAGACTCTCTTTATGCAGTAACCATGGTGAGCCATCTTTGGACAGGTAAAAGGAAAGTTTCTCCTCAAAGCTGCTTTTAAGACCATGAAATAAACCTGAGCTGTACTTTTAAGTACTAAGCCCTGGGATAAGGCAGTGAAGTATGAGCGTTGATCTCAGCTAAATATTAGGCTATTGAGATGCACCTCTACGGCCCAGTGCAGACATTCCTGTTCAACTCTCCAAGCCATACTGGCTGGTTTGCAGGCTGTAATGAGTTGCACTGCTTCATGGGCTGGATTGGGTATCTGTGCATAGTACTACACCGCATTACACAGCATTATGTATGGAAAATATTACTTTAAAGACATTTGTTTAATCTTTGATAGGAAATCCAATGATGACTCCTGGGTGAGCAATGGAACCTACATGGACCTTAGAAAAGAACCTGGTTTTTCCAAACTGGACAATCCTGTCCTCTGGTGAAAGAGGAGCTAAGTGAAGATAATCTGTGCCGTGTTCTTGGATCTGATTCAAAAGACATATATGTAAAATATATCTATATATACACACACACATATAGTATATGTGTGGGGTGTGTGTATGTGTGCAAATGTGCATATCTCCAGAATTGTGCTTAATTTAGAATCTGATAATTAATTTGTTTCCTTTACTCAACTATTGCAATGATTGTTTGAATGTATAAATATCCTAACTTCTTTTTATAAAATATTTAATAAATAGTACTGAATGTTAACAGCGAGAGGGAAGAGAGGAGCTTTTACACTACTTTTTCAATGTGTAATAATGTCAGTTCTGAGTTAACTTATGCCTTATTGAATTGCATTGGAGACAGTAGCATCAGCATCTCCTAGCTGTGCTGAGGAATCAGAGTGCAAGCCTTAGTAACTCAAACTGTAGGTTGGCTTCCACAGTGCAGTGAGTAGCTCATCTGTCTCTGGGCAGGTATAAATTGCTAAAACAGATTATCAGCTGGTGCTGGAATCTGACTATGATCTTTTGCTGCCTGTAGAAAAGATTTCAATAAGCTTTTGTTTCTATTGACTTTCTTCTTAGCATTATGGAGGAGATAGTTCTGAACTTATGTTGGTGGTTCTACTGCCTTACATATAAAATGTATCCGGATAAATGTAGTGCTAGAAATTCAGGAATCGCCAAAATTTTCCACTGGAAAAAATTTCCACTTCAAATTTATAGCCCCTAACAGGGCAAGAGGAGGAGATCATTTGTATAAACTGCTTGAGCACTGAGTAGATGAAGAAGCTCTCTCTTTTTCCAGTAAGTGAAATCTGTACAGAGCACGAAATCCTGTGCTTCCATGGCTTCATTTGTTTTTATTAACCTAAAAATTGCAACAGTAAGACTTTTTAAAAAGTGAGCAAACTGATTGTTTTAAGCTAGAAATTTTTTCCTAGTATTTTGATATTTTCTACCTCTTAAGAAATAAACAACATATTTAAGATCTTATATTTAAAAAATTACCATCTGCCTTATGGAGAAGTATATGGAGTCTTTGATCTTCCTCTGTTTGTTTGTTACGTATATTCAAGTGTCTTGCACTAAACCAGTTGCATCCCTTTCCTGTAATTTTATGCATATGGCTTGATTTGTGAAGCTACTAAACCATAGGTCAGAAATTTAGCAGGAAAAAAATGTAGCAGAAGCTGCACTTCTGAATGAAGATTATAGAGATGGGCAGTACTTTTGGTTTTTTTCCATCAATCACAATATCAGAGTCATTAACCAAGTAATTTGCATTCCTATCTATTGCAACTCAAGCTTGATCCATGAATCTTCAAGTCTGTTCTATGTGTCTGTGACTCTCTGGCAACAATGCAGTTTCCATGTGATAGATACATATCCTGGCACACCCTCTTTCATTTTTCTTACATGCCACTGTAATGGCATGAAACAAATACAAATGCTGGCTTATGACTGGAACAATTGAATGTGGCATGGATAAGGTAGATTCCTAGGGGGACAGAGTAGTAGCTTAGAAAAGCTTGCACTTTACTGCAATTGTGCTGCATTGTTCTAGAGAAAACCCATTAAAAATTAATCCATGTAGCAAATGTAACATGAAGGAACTACTATGAAGGTTTTCTATTTTAAACAAAATCCGTAATGTCAGAGTAGATGTATATTTGAATTTTCTTTCTGTTACCTTGAAGCCTCATTGTCTCAGAAACAGATGAATGCTTTTTCACTGTTTTTCACTTTGCCCAGGAACTCTGCCTCACTATCATTTCTGTAGTTTATTACCAAAGAAGTTAGCATAATTATTTCTATTTAATATGTCTTTTAAAGACTTGACTACCATGCCAGCAGCTTACAAGGCAAGGTTCACATATGAAGACAAAATCTGGGCTTTGATTCCAAACAAAATCTTAGCCTTTGGGGGCTGTTTGGCTTTTCAAGGAGAATGAGATTCTCTTCATAACTTGTTTCCTTCCTGTGTTTTATCCTTGTATTAACTGTCAAAACTTGGCACAGAAATGAGTTGATAATTGTAGTTAACTTTGCTGTTGGTAGTTACCATTTATATGAAAAATAACATTCATTTGACAACAAAAGAGGGTAGGGGAAATAAAGAAAAAAAGCTTTTTGGCAAAGGAGCAAAATTTGTGGAGGATGCATTAAGCTTGCTTACTGTCATATTTGGCAACTGCTGTGGTACTGTCTGATCTGCATATATATCAGATATATATCTGAATATTATACTGTTGGGTTTGCATATTCTCTGTGTGGAGGGAATTCCCCCATATTTTGTCATATGACTTTATAGTTGATAGCATCTGAAATTAAAGAATTAGATGCCAAAAGGCAAAGTTAAAAATTGTAAAGCATTAAAATCAGCAGGTGTTAAACAAAACAAATCTCATATTCAGTATTTGAGTCATGATTTTTGAGAAATCAGACTGGCGGTGTTGCCCTATATCTTACAATCTAAACTGTCTAAAATATATGGGATTGATCACAAGAAGCACTGGGCTGAGCAATGCCTTTTATAAAATTTTCTTCATCAAAATTTCCATATCTAGAGGGTAAACTATAAAGAGTTTTAGTATCATCTCCAGAAAAATAATTCCTGAGAATAATCCAGGGCATTTCTTAAATGCATGAACCAAATTCATTGAACAAATAATGGATTTTTTTAAAAATCCCTTATATACACCTGCAAACACGATGTGACCAGTTGTTAATGATCCTCTGACCCCATGTTTCCAACTGCGGTAGGTTTCCCTGCTTACTTTTGTATGAAATAATTGGGTTTAGTTATTAAACTTCTGTCAACCACATATTAAGAAGTGGGAGAAAAAAAAGTCTTGATGTTACTTCTGTGTATTTCTGCATAAAAATATATTCTTCATTCACAAACCTTAATATATTCTATAAAGTTATTCTTGGTAAAATACGAAATTTTGGTAATTTTCTTCCCCAAAACTTCAGCTGCGTTGATCAGTATAAAATTGGTATTAGCTTTCTTCAATGTAACTAAGCTGGTTTTTTTAATAACTGGCACTGGGTGGGACTTCTTTCCCGATGTTTCTACCCTGGATGGTAAAAAGGATGCATCAGGCAACTTAGCTGCTACTTTTCAAACACAGCAGTGATCTTGAAGCTCTGTAGCTCAACGGATAAGTCTTAAAATTTCCTGATGACCCTTGCCTGCTGCTATAGCTCTCTTATTTCATGACTCTATAAACATCACTTAATATGATTTTGGAGGTCAGTTTGAGAAGCACTCATCCAGCTCTTCCTTTCTTTATATATCTCTTCACACTCACTATAGACTTATGTTAAGGTGATGGAGCAGCTCAGGCCTTTGGGTGTTAAGACACTGGCTCTGTTTTCAAATTACAAAACGTAGAAAAAAAAAAATCCAGGGGAATAGTGTTCACAGGAACATAAACCCACAGCTCTACTTCAAGATTTACAGGCTTGGTGCTTATTTTCTGATCTTGGTATAATGTAAATTTGGGATTATGAAACAGCATCACTTGTTCAGGAGGCGACTCCAAGATAGCATGAAGTGCCAATCAGACCAAGTGGAACTGGAATGCACCATAAATCATTGCATTCCTTTCTGAATCTCTGTTCTCTAAGATATGCTTGATGTGTTAGTTTGCCAGCACAAATCTACTTCTTTTAGATGATTTTTGAAATACAAATCCAGCAGTCTGGACTTAGATTCTTTATAAAGAGCTCAGAAAATCAAAGGCCTGGAAGGAAGACCAAAACCAGCCCAAATTTTGATAAGGAAACATCTTAGAGATCTGGGTTTTCCACCAACCAGTTTTCTTTACAGGACTTGAAACAAGATTGCTGCTTTCTTTTAAAACCTGGCTCCTAAAGGATGTAGTGATTGCAAACAGTCACCACCTTATTTTCTGGCAGTTCAGTATTGAATCCAGATGACTATGCAGAAAGGAACACCAGTTTTGGGGTCAGAACCAGGGCACAACCAGGGACAGCTTTCAGGTTGCACAAAGGTCTAGTGCTGGTTTCAAAACAAACAACAACCCCCCTCCAAAATCCCAACCTAACAAAGACCTCACCTCTTTCCGTGCCCCCCACTTTCCCTCACGTGTTTACAGTTCTGTTCAGGTTTTCTACGTGGTCCTTATGTCTTAAAGTCCTTATTCAATATCCCATTTTCCTCTTTATTAAAAAGATTTTCTGATGAATAGGAAAACAGTCCATTCTAAAAAGCTTTTAAATGATAAATCATGCCTAAAAGCCATAGTTAAAATCTCTCCCCATAAACATTGTGACCTACTTCTGTATCTTTTCCTAGACTGTGAACAGGACTCTTCCTCCTTGCATTCTGGAATCAGACCTGGTAAGGGTAGTGAGCTGTGGAAATGTGCAGCTATATCTGCTCAGCATGCTCCTAATTATTAATGTCCTTGCAGCTGCTTTTCTGTAAATCTCTTGTGTTGTTTCTCCAAATGACCAGCTTGGCAGAGCAGGAAACTTTTGGCATATCTTACTTTAGTTCAATACAGCTTTTTGGGGGTATCCAGCTCATACAGAGGGATCAAGGTGAAGAGGAATGCAAAACTTGGCCCACAGTGCATATGTAATAGAGAGACAGATGAAATCCAGCTTCTCCACATACCTGAATACATCTTGTAAGGGCTAGAATCAGATGGTGCTATTCAAAGGAGGGACTTTAAAATGAAAGGGTTTTTTCAGTTGACTGTGTTTTCATTCATGGATTATGCCTATTATAAATAAAATTCACAGTATTCACTAACTCGTCCTTTCTATTTTCTAGCTACTGCTGGGTGCAATTTACTCCAGCAGCTGTGGGTTCATAAGAAACTGCACATTATCTGGCTTATCTGTTGAAACTTAGTAAGTGCTGTAACTTATCACCAAATGTATTATTGTACTGCTCAGCTCTTAGATACTGTTCTTGCTGCAGCTTTTGAAAGCAATAAGAGAAATTTTCCACATAAATAGTTGCCATATGTTAAATAATTATTTTAAATGGTTCTCTTTTTTTAAAATATAAATTGTGGATTTGGTGTTTTTGTTGTATAAAACAAAACTATATTAAAGCTTATGAAAATGTTTGGGAGGTTGATCCACAAGGGGTGATGAGCTCCTTCAACTCCACACCTTGCAGATGGTTGGCATCCCTGAGAATCAGGCAGTCTTGTATTTGTGTTAACAGTATTTTATTAGTTCCAGTACTGGAAAAACATGCCACATGTATGAGGTATTACATACGCAAAGCTGCTAAATGCTGAATTTGTTGTTTGTTTTGATAGAGCATTAGTGATTTCAGGGCAAGGAATGGTATCTTATATGCTAAAGTTATCACTGACTTTCAGATATTTCAAAAATCTTTCTGTAGTCAGGACCATTCCTGGTTTTTGCTTCACGTCCTCTCAAACTTTGTAATAATGTTGGAGCACCTTGATGCGCAATTTGATTTATTATTTTTGTCTCTGTAACCAATTTAGTTGGATGTTAATAAATCTTACTTGAAAAAGGTCATAGAGCACCCTGACTTTTTCCCAGGGGTTTTAAACACCTTTCTTCAAAGGTTGTTAGTGACAACTGAAACAAGTCTTGCTGCTGTAGTGATCTGTGCTTTTTACACTTTCCAAAACAGCAAGTAGGAAAGAGCTTCCATCTGCTAGAAGCCTTATTTATCACTCTTACAATCTCTCTGGTAGTTGTGTAATGTTTCAGTTGTACTGCTCTGTACAGATCTTCTGCATGGCTATTGTGCCAGACACTGGGGCAAGGAAAGGGGTAAGTTGATGGAATTCATTTACAGCTGGAAGTTTATTCTTAAAAGCAGTATATAGCAGACACACATGCAGCATAAATATTATGTTTTAGCATGAATGTGGAAACCACAAAAACAAATGTCCATAAAACAACTTTTAGAAACAAGGAAACATAGTATTTACTGGGTAAAATAAATAATTGGAAAGAAAGGAGATCAGTGTGGTGGATTTTCCCTTAGAGATGGTGATTCAGGACAGCTCTTTCAGTCAGATCTCAACTCTGTCTCACAGTCCTACCATATGTGTATAACATACAATATGGATGGACTAGGATCTTGAAAAATGTGGGAGTACAGAGTATATTTCCTGACCAACCTGAAATTCCTGACTACAGTTCTCCAGCATTTACCAGGCTCAGTGTCTACAAAGATTTGGTGGGAGGGATCATGGAGGTTCCAGGAAACGCTGAGAAAACTGGTTCTATAAATCTGTTACCACACAAAATATTCTCAGCTGTTGCACATGGCCAAAATAAAAACAGCTTTTATAGTGGGTAAGAATCAGTTTCTGTTTTTTAAAATCTAGCCATTGTAGTTCTGTTGGGATAATGGAACTTTCTCATCATGTCAGGGAGAATTTCTTCATTGCTGATTAATTTAATAGAGACCTAATACAGTTTAATTGGTATCTGAAATAGAAACCATTTAGTTCAAGTTGCTGGGAAAACTATGGTTTACAGAAGCAGTAATATTTTTTTCGTAACTATAAAAGGGAGAGAAAGATGGCATGGGATGTTCATTATTGGTGCCCTAATTGTGAACGTGGAGGGCAGCAGGAACTTCTCTTAGAGAGAAATGGCTATAGAGTGAATTTTCCATGACTGCCCCTTGAGCTGATACTGATACCATGCCGAGTACCCACAGTGTGGTCAGTGCTACTCAGACAAAACAGGCTGTTCTTCCCTACAGAAGTGCAAGGTAAACTTGGCTTATATAGACCTTGCATCCCATTTGTGTTTAAGGTTGGTTGTCTATTCGTTTACATTAATCTCTATTTTGGAGTAATTTTGTTTACTGCAAAATGATTCAAACCAGCATAGCATGAAAGCAAACACTGACAGCTGAGCTTGCCCTGCATAGTAACTGACACATCTTGGCTGTTTTGTTTTGTAATGACTGTTTTATAGTTCTTTCATCTTGCTCGATTTATTGATTTTTAACTTAGACCCTCTGGTGTAGCAGATGCTTAAGAATTTGTAGGGTTACTTTGTTTTTAAATGGGATTAAAAAGCTGGCCAGATACTACATTATGCTGTATACTTATGAATTTGTATCTTTGCTTACTCTATACCCAGGGAAATATTTGATATTACTATGTGTAAACTGATTTGAGGTAAATCAACATGGCTCTGCTGAGCTGAGTATAACTGAGGCTGAAGTTAACTGAGAATTTACTCCTGAAACAGTAATGAATTCCTGAAACACAAGATGTTGTGTATGAACATCAGCTGATGTTTCTGACTATAATTTCACAGACTTCAAGAATTATTGTCTTTCTCTTTCAGCTAGGGCACTACTTCATTTTGAGGATTTTTTTTGAGCTGATGTTTCGCTTGCTGTTTTATTAACAGCAGTTGTTAAGAATTTGAAAATGTGTTTTATTTTGCTTAGTTAATGTTGCTTTTCTTTATAAAAAACTGTTTTCCTAAAGTACAAATTTCTTACTTTTTAATTTGTATTACAAAAAAACCCGCAAAAACAAACCAACAAAGAAATAAAGGCTGCAGTTAAGTCTACTTTGAATTACTGAAGTACATGCCTTGAAAAATCCTTTTCTCCTTAGATTTTTATGAGGATATGTCTGCAATGCCTAGATTGCTGCCTAGAGCAAGGAAGATTATGTAGATTTATCAATAGATGAGAACCTGTCTAAGAGCTAGAGAGATTTACTGGTTTGTTTACTCTGAGGTTTGTTATCATTTCAGCAATTGACAGACTGAAGATGGAGTGAAAAGATCATCCTAATTACTTGCACTTCAGTCAGTGAAACAAATTCTGTGAAGGCAACTAGAGCTATATAGGTTTTTTGGATGGAAAAATCAATTTTCTTATGAAGCTCAAAAATAGCACACGAAATTCTTAAGTCCTTTGGTGGGACTAGAGGATGGTGAGCATAGCCCATCCTTAACCTGTCCCCTTTCATTTTGGAGACAGTAAAGCTCCTGTTTAAGTTGATTGGGGGGGAGTGGTAGAGAACTCAAGGATGTTATATTCTCACCTTTTGTGAATATTAGAAACTAATTAGGAATATTAGGAAAAGAGATTTGGATGTGCCACACTGCAAGAAAGGCCTTAGTAGGACCTCCACTGCATTTTATCTAGCTGCAAAGCTTCCTAAAGCTCATGCTCATGTGAATGCTTTGGTCTTGATACCAGGAATTGTTTGTTTGATGGGGGAAAGGAATGAGAGGAAAGAGTATATGTTATTGAAGTACAATTCTCAGTATTGAAGTGTGCAGTAAGGAGGTCCTAGCCAAAAGAGTAACTGCAATTCCTGCTTTCCCATTAGCAGTTGTTCATTATTTCCTTTCCTATTAATGCTTCCTCTCAGGACACAGCTGGTCTTCCTTCTCTCTTAGAAACTTCATTGCTCGTACTGTGGGGTGTTGGCAGCAGTGAGGCTGGACAGTAACTGCAGAAGAACTAAGTGCCCGCTCAAGCTGACTGCAACCAGTTTTTCAGGTGAAAATGCATTCCCATCTCCCAGTTGCCAAGCATACCCTCCTTGGCTGTAAAAAGCCATCCACCCAAAGGTACTTGGATCACCTGTTGCAGATGCCATTCACCCAAATCAACGCATCATTCAGAAAAACAAGGGCAGTACAAGCAACAAGGACACCCGTTTTAGTCCTGTGATAGAGCAAATAAATCACATTTTTAATTGTCAGAGAAGAGGTCAACACATTATTTCATACATGAGGATTTTTCCCAGCACAGCGAAGGCTTGGTCTGTGTGTAACTGCAATATAACAAATAGTGTCAACAACCAAGAGTTGTGTGACTCTATCCGTGGCCACCACCAGTACAAATTTTCAGAACATCACTGCTGTGTAGTAGTTCCTTCTCTGTTTAGAAGGGCAGCTGCAGCCTGTTCATGGAATCACAGAATGGATCAGGTTGGAAGGGACCACAGTGGGTCATGTGGTCCAACCTCCCTGCTCAAGCATCCTAGAGCACGTGGCACAGCATTGCTTCCAGATGGTTCTTGAATATCTCCAGGGAGGGAGACCACAACCTCTCTGGGAAACCTGTTCCAGTGTCGGTCACCCTCAGTAAAGAAGTTTTTTCTCATGTTCAGGTGGAAGGAACTTCCTGTGCATCAGTTTCTGCCTGTTGCCTCTGGTCCTATTGCTTAGCACAACCAAGAAATGGCCTGGCTCCATTCTCTCCCTTCAGATACTCACACACTTTATGAGGTCTCTTCTGGAGGCTGAACAGGCCCAGCTCCCCCAGCTTTTCCTTGTAAAGAGAGATGCTCCAGTCCCTTAATCATGTTTGTAACTCTCTGCTGGACCTGCTGCAAGAGCTTCATGTCTCTCTTGTACTCAGAAGCCCAGAACTGGACAGAGTACTTTTGTATCTACCAATCTGTTTTGACTCACATCACCCCTTTATGTCACCTTCGGTCCTTTTGAGCAATACTGTTGCAAAATATAAACGAAACTGCATGCAATTACCAGCCCACACACTTTTCAGCTGCTTGCCAGCCCTTGCTCCTTTTTCCAAAAAGAACTGTATTCTTTTTCATCTGGTTCCCTTTAGTTGGGAAAATGCAGGTATGTTCTCACCCCACTGCCTTTAAGACTTTGGAAAGGCAACAGTTCACACATGGAAACTAGGAGGCAGCTAAAAATGGCCTTAGGAAGAAACTCAGGGCCTTGGTCTTGGTACTCAATGGGGCTGAACTATCAGCTCTGTCTGAAATGGGGTGAGCTTTTTCCTTTTGTCCTTGCACTTTCTGCTGCAGAGTCCCTTGGATGCTGCAGGAATCCTGACTCACCTTGGAGGAGCAATGCAGTGTCACGGCTCCTCAGGACTCTCTGGAGCCACTGCTGCCTTTGCTGTTTGTGGTCTTTTCAATGCATCTGCTACTTTTGTGGGCTGTAGCCTGCTTCAAAGATCTCTAAACTAAATTCTCAATTTCTATCTTTGTAGGCACTTAAAACTGCATTTGTTTTGTACTGGAGAAACCCCTTTCAGATTGCTCTGGATCAGGAATTTCAGTTGTTCCTGAAAACAGACAGCTTACAGTTAAGAGGTAATGAGAAGGGGGACTATGGGCTTGCAAAATAATTGAGAAATAAAACAAAGGAGGCACAAAACCCAAAAGTGAGATAGAAAATTTGTTTTAAATCATAATAAAGCTATTGCTGCAAATGTTGTAGTAGATGACAACATGCATCTGGTGTTTTTCAATGAAATATTAATGTTAGCTTCTGAACATTTTGTGAGGTTTTACTATGGCCATGCTCCAGTTTCACAGCAGTGCACTACAAACACCATCAGGCTGGCTGCCTTATGAAGGACTGCAATGACATACTGCCGATTCTTTGGAAAATTCTGCCCAAATCATTTGCTCCTGCAGTTGGATAGTGAGGTTTTTTTGAGGATGCTTGTGCACACGTGTCCATTCAGAAGATGCAAGAGGAATTGTGTGAAACAGAACAACTCTGGGAAGCTGATCAAAGAGAACTCTCTTACTCTGGTTTTCCTCTCTACAGGTAGCTTCAGCCACAGACTTTTTCCCATGGATCACTTAACTCCTATTGCTTTGCCAATTTTGTCCTAAACTTTCTATGGGTTCTTTAGATAAGCTTTCCTTAGTTCTTGCATTTGCTGTAACTTTAAGGTTGTCTATAAACAGCAAAATCAATATGAACTGTCCTAATTTTAGTGATTTTTTTACTGATCTGAAAATGTAACAGTAGAACAATTATGAATCAAAGTACAAATTATTAGAACAATGTATATTATGTAATCATTTACAATCATTTGTACTTAACTGTCCATAATACTAGGTGCTGTACAACTATACTTTAAATAGTGCAATGTGCTATACTGTTAGATTTTAAAGAGAACCTTGCCAGAATGCTTACAGTCTGAAATGTGTATGTGTGCAGAGAGAGCCTCATTTTTTGGAGGCACAGTGACAGGTATCCTCTGTTTGCAATGTTTTATTGAAAAACAAAACCCTAATATTTGTTATTTAAATGCAGTTTATCATTTCACTTTGTAGGTCCTGTTCCAACTGGCTGAGAATTAAAGATGTAAAAAAAAAATAAGAAAAATTAGGAAGCATGTGAATAATCTTAATTTCAGATTTTATTATTGATACTGTTTTTACACTTTTGTAATTTAATGTGGAGATTTAGTGTAGTTTAATGCTTTTAAAATAACTGTTTATATAGGACTACATAAATGTTTGGGGCTTATACAAAATAGTTTGATAGCCATTTCTTTTGACTAATTTATAAGGAAGTTTTATTGCTGAATAGCTTGAACAATATAGCAGCCAGATGGTTTTTAATACAACATTAATGAGACCAGATGGTTCATAACAAACTATTATGGAAGACTTTTGAGACATGCAAGAAAAGTTATCTCTTCCTAAGTCTTTATTTATCATTATTGTAAAAGAAATATAGTTCTGTGACTGCTATCTAATCCACAATTTAAAGTTAGAAACAGAAAGCTCATGCAGATTCATGCAAACTCTTCTCCATATTATTATCGGAGACATCATAAAATGGTTTGCTTTGGAAGGGAGACTTAAAGATCATCTAATTCCAACTCCTGCCATTGGTAGGGTCACCTCTCACTGGACCAGGTTGCTCAGAACCCCATCCAGCCTGGCCTTGAACAGTTTCCAGGGATGGGGTATCCACAACTTCTCTTGGCAACCTGTCCCATTGCCTCACCATCCTCACAGTAAAGAATTTCCTCCTAACAATTAATCTAAACCTATTCTTTTTCAGTTTGAAGCCATTCCTTTTTGTCCCATCACCACAGTCCCTGATGAAGATTCCCTCTCCGGCTTCCACACAACCTTCTCTTCCCCATGCTGAACAGCCCCAACTTTTTCAGCCTGTCTTCAGAGGGGAGGTGTGCTCTAGTCCCCTTATCAACTTCATGGCCCTCCTCTGGACTTCCTTCAACAGGAGGGCCACATCACTAGATGACTTCTTAGACAACCATAATCTATTAGGAAAGATCCTAGTCTACCCCTTCTGACAATTTCCTTAAAATCATGGTGAAATCATTAAATAATCACATAGGCAGAGCTTTAAGAAGATTCAGCTAATCTAAAACACCCTCACTGCATGGATAAAAGAGCTTTTACAATGACGGAGGGGAGCCCTGTGCCACAACACATGTACTGTGGAAAGGTAAATGTAATACTACTTCCTCCCATGCCAACATCAATACTTGAGGTAAGAAGATCTGAGTTACAGCAAACAAGTTATACTGAAGGCATCTGCCGCCTTCTGCATCTCAGCATGGCACTCTCCAGTGGCCCTTCCAAGGAACTGAAATGTCCAGAAGTGAACTCTTTTTTCCTCATATTGGTCCAAAAAGGTAGCAGAGATGAACCTGACAATGCAAGATGGCCTCTAAACAGTGGCCAAACTCATCTTACAGGCAAAATCTTCAAAGGGTCAAAGGTGTTGCCTACCCATCGTCAGAGCAGAATGGACAGAAGCTCACATGAATGGATAGGGAAATGTAGCAGAATGGTTTTCTGGCTGCTTTGAACTCACACAGTCCTCTCCACCTTCCCACTCACCTCTTCTAGGCAGGACACAGTCCCTTGCACTTTGCTGGGCCTGTCACTTGCTGCTGGCACACTGGCAGGGCTGGTGACAACTGTAACAGCAGGACAGCCAGAAAGCTGTTGTTTGCAAGAGGAAATGTTTCAGGGGACTGAATGGTAAAGGCAAAAGGGACAGAGCACCCTACCAAACAGGAGATGAATTTTAATGTGGAAGATAAATTAGGCTGGTTAGTTGATTTGAAAGAAATAAGGAAACAAACAAATAAAATGCTTGTCAGAACTTTTGTTCTTACCAAAGGAAATGGGGGAAAATAGAAGTTTCAGTCTTTAGCTAGTGATTTGGCCCATGTTGCTGGACACTATTAAAAAGATTTGCTACCCCAAATATCCTTTTCTAAATAGAAGCCCAAAATAGTTTCACACTTTTTTCTCACTTCCTCCATAGAACTGAGGCCAGCAGATCCTTCTCCAGAAAGTGTGAGCGTTTTTTAAAAAGCTCAGCATGCGGCAACAGGGACCTCTGGAGGACTTCTAGAGACCTCAATATACAGGCAAAATTTGAGTGACCGCTTTCTAGCCAGGCTGGGTGCGGCCTGAAACAACACATCAATGGCTACAAGGCATTACATACCATTAACAAATCTAATACCAAGTGCTTATAGCATGCAAAGGCGTTTTTTGTTCCTGGTAGGAATAACCATTCTGCAATGCTGACATCTTGTGGTGGCTTGCTCAGTGATTTATCTTAAATATCACTTCTGAGGAATTTCACGCAGCCATGCTCAAGAAAGCATACAGCTATTTTGTTGGGGTCTTTTGTTTCCTTTCAGATTACTATCTTCTGTGTTATTACTCACTTCTTATGAGCATTACTCATTTTTTAAGTCGCGGCTGTGAAGTTCTCCTGTCAATTGCCTCACTTTACTTATCTAAATGAGGTAGTGAGAACTGGTCCCATATCAAAAGCAGTTTGTCCCCGAGGCAAAAGTTTCTGGTTTTCTCCCTCTGCTCCTTCTGCAACAGGATCTTCTCAAGCAGGAGAAATGCAGAATGATCTCCTAATGCAGCAGTGATGCATTTCATGCTTTAGCTCAGGAGATGGAGCGTTTGGCAGACAGATCCCAGGACACACCACACTAAGAACGTGTATTTCTCTGATAAGATGTCCCCCCTGCTGGCATCCCAGCGGATCACAAAGTAACCGTGGGCTGTGCATTTTGACTGTGCAGTGTGCACCTGAAGAACATTTCCACGAAGACTGATGGCTCAAAGTGGATGTTTAATCATAAACGTCTTGTATTTGCAGCCAGTTTGGGCAATAGACTTTGAAGCCTCGAAGTTAATTGCTGCATAACCCCAAAAGTGTTTGCTAACGTCCAGACCAATGTTTTTGTCCCTTCTAACGAGAAGCATCTGAAAACTATCCTACTTCAGTGTGTTTCTTTCAAGTGGATGGTAGACGTCTGCTGAAGGTTTTTCTTGAAAACACGTAAATATTCCTGGTGTGGACACCCTTTATTTGGTGTGCATGCAACTGCTGGCAGTGTCCTTAAAATGACTCGAAAATTTTACTAGTTTTATCCAAGTCCTCCCTCGCTAGTGAATATTTCCATGGCAATGCAGTTCAGTGCAACTTCCTGCCTCGATTTCTCAAAATATGCTTTAGCAGCCTCTTGCATTGGGAATGGATCACACATTGCCAGTCCCTGAAAAAACACATGATAGCTTATGAAACATGTGCTATTACTGGCCAGATTATTACTGGAGCTAGCAATTCTGCAGGTTGCTGCTGATCCTAAAATGAGACCTCCTGGGAATGTGTGGGTGCTCTTACTCAGGATGGGGCTCTAAGAATGGAGCTTCAGAATTTTTCTTAGTTCATAAAAATTAAATTATCACAAATGCAGGCACTTAGTTCCATCCTGGCTATTTGTGCAAATTTCTGTAAGCACGTGCAACCCCAGAA
Organism: Dendrocincla fuliginosa; assembly: GCA_035047845.1. Taxonomy (NCBI): domain Eukaryota; kingdom Metazoa; phylum Chordata; class Aves; order Passeriformes; family Dendrocolaptidae; genus Dendrocincla; species Dendrocincla fuliginosa. Next base: position 32,023,445 of record JAWWMO010000083.1, on the reverse strand, counting down.
GGGAAATCTATTTTATCATTGATTCAATAAGGATGTTACCTGGGGAAATCAGAAAGGGGCGATGAATTAGAATCAGCTGAAATTAATTGGAAGGTGTGAATATTGTAAGTAGCTAAGGAAGAAATGGGTCTACTTTAGCTATGTGTGTTAAGTGTTACCTCTCACCCAGGACTGTTCTTTTAAGGACATTTAAGCTTTGAACTTCCCTTTGTTGCAAAGCCTGGGTGTTAGTCCATTAAGATTTGGTTATGTGACACTGGTGACTACACCCTGCAGCCTCAAATGCTCTCTCATCAAAACACAAGGGAAGTACCCAGCCTGTGGCATGGTTCACTTGAAAAAGATTTCTTTTATATTTATTATCTTGAAAAACTACTCCTTGAGTTTCTGCCGACTCATCCGTTTCTCAGTGTACCACTCCTTTGGCACCACAACCAACCAAGCTGTTTTGCTGTGGTGTTGCGTTGTTTTCAGAGGGCCGGGGCAGTTCCGGAGCTCAGTATTTGGTGCTGTGTGTGTGAACGTGCCCTCCGAGCTCCACCGACCGCACACATCCCCCATCTTCCGCGGTGCTGCTGCCCCAGGTCCGCAGGTTGGTGACCTTGGCCGGGGAGCCTCCTTCGTGCCACAGCGCCTTGGCACGGCCCGCCTGCGGGGTGCAGAGCCGCGGCCGGGGACTGCCAGGGATGCCGCTTCCAGCGGGCTTTGCGCTGGCCCTGTGCATTTCTGACCACGTGCGGCCCGAGCCGGGCTGGACAGGCTGTCACGAAGATTCCCACCTTATTCGTGCCGCAGATCATCGCTGTCTGGCAGTCACCTGTAGGGAAAGGCCTGTGCTATGTGACAGGGCGCAACCCCGCCGTGCCGGCTGTCCCACCCCAACGGGAATGACCCAGCCGCCCACCTAATCCCGTCATAGGGCATCCCCACACCGACACCTCCCACCGGGCGCCGTCCCGGGACGGGCCGGGGGCACCGCGGGCAGGGCACAGGGGCAGGGGGGCAGCGCTGGCCCGGGGCAGGGCGGGCAGGGGCAGGGCGGGCAGGGGCAGGAAGGCACAGGGGCAGTGATGGTCCGGGACAGGGCGGGCAGGGGCAGTGATGGTCTGGGGCAGGAGGGCACAAGGCCAGCGCTGGCTCGGGGGCACAGGGGTAATGCCGGCCCGGGGCAGGGCGGGCAGGGACAGGGCAGGGCAGGGGGCAGCGCCGCGGCCCCGCAGCGTGGCGGAGG
>JAWWMO010000083.1:32008661-32022085 GCA_035047845.1 Dendrocincla fuliginosa | reverse complement strand
CGGCGGCCAGGCCCAGCCGAGCCCGCTCCCCCCGGCCGAGCCCCGCCGCCCTGCCCCGGGGGCAGGAGGAGCCCCCTCGGAGCCCCCTCGGGCCGAGCCCTGCCCGCCCCGGGGGGCGAGGCCGCAGCTCCCGAGCGGTGGCCTGGAGGGGTGTGTGAGCGGGGCCCGGCTGAAATCTGCTGGGTGTGTTTGTGGGGAGCACCTGCGTGCGAGGAGTGGAATGCGTTGTGCGAGCAGCCCTGCCGGGCTTTGTGTGTTGGCTCTTACAGCTGTGCATTCGGTGATGCCTCGCAGCTCCTCCCGCACCACGGCTCCTGCCTGGTCCTCTTTGGCCTTCAGGGGTTGTGTTTCTTTATAACTGGAATTGACAAGGGGTGTACTGGCATTTGGCGATCCAGTTGTCCTCCTGTTCCCTAAATCCCTGTGTGCTGTGCCCAGTGTGCTGGGTGACCTTTTGTTAAAAGGAGGGGGAAAAAAACCGGCATTTTTGTGTTTTATGTAGATGATACAGAATGTAAGAAGTAACAGGCAATTGCTGAGAACTTGCTTTTGTGCTGGCAGAGGTCAACACTGATTATTCATAAAATGGTGTTTTGGATCTAATGTCCCACTATATCGAGTTAGGGAGCCATGATAAATCAAAGAAAGTGGGTGAGATTTGTTAAGTAGACAGTGAAGTTGCTGTAATTATCTTCACTTGTTCTCATCCCCATCATGGAATAATCCTTCTGTAGCTCAGGTTCAGGCTAATTTTAAATTCCTCAGTAGGCAAGGGAGGTGGTACTCCCTTTTCTGCTTTCATGCCAGGCTATCAATCTGCAAGAATGAATTCAATCTGACAGGTGTTTCCTACCAGCTTTGATACCTTCCCTTTTAATTCTACCAAACCAAGCACAGCTCTGTAAAAATTTCCAGAGGAAGAAGATCCTCCGGAAAGGATAGAGTTTTCTTAATGCTGGGTTTATAACCCCTCCCATGTCCATGTGGTCAGGATGCTGTCAATCCCAGCAGCTGTATTAACTCCGTGATGTTGGCTAAGGGCACATACAATTGCACTCTTTGTTTTGGGAACTAGTGAATCTAGATATTTGGGTGCATTGTCAAAGTAATTTTAAAGGCATTATATCCAAGGAGACATAAATAGGAATTTGGATAGAATATTCTTGCCTTGCAGGGACATCTACACCACCAAATATGCTCCCTGCAAAGACATTCCCAGCACAACAAAGTGTGGAAGATGCTGATGTTGCCATTTTGAGGCTGAAAACCGTTCTGTCTCTCCTGCCTGGTGAGTCTCCTTCGTCCACACGAACACTCTGCTCTTTCCTGAATGTTCTTTTTGCCATTCAAAAGCGTGGTTCCTGGGAGTAAAGGCAAAACACCATGAATTGGAAGTTTTATAGAATGGTGCAGTGGTTCTTCGCATGAGATTTAGTGAGTGTGTAACAATACTAGGAATCGGTTTTTGCAATTTTTGTTATGATAAACCACTCAGAAATTGGTGGCCTTTTTCTTTTCAGAGACTATGCCCATATAAGTTGCCTGTGCAGGAAGGGGGCAGAATGAGTGAGCAGTCATGTAAAGCACAAGAATGTTTGAAGAAGGTTATGTTGTAAAGTGTTTTCACTGAGATTAAACCAAGGAAAATTTAAAGTAGAGAAATTTAAGAATGCAAAAAATCAGTTCTGTTTAGGAAAAGGTCAGAAAACAAGAAAGTCAATGGAAGTATTCCCAGTGCATATAGCTGAGGCTGTGCTACAGGGTTTGGTGCAGCTGCAATTACAATGAAAGCCCCAGAAGACTCTTTAGTAAAATGTTATGTGACTTTGACATTACTCAAGTCCTTTCGATGCAGGTGTTGTTAGAAAACATCCTTTACTTGTACACTCGTTGCATAGAGGCCATATGGCATCTAGGCCATAGAGGACGTAGATCCCTCATGAGGAGGTAGGTACCTCAACATAAATGGGTAAATACTGTGTGAAATATCCGAAATGGGATTTGGGAAAAACTAATGGAAAGGTAAATTTCCATCTGCAAAAAGGCTTTTTTCCTCCTGCTACTAAAATACAGAGCGTGTGGTCCAAGCACTAATATCTGTATGCAGGTTTCCATTTTCTGTTGATAATTCTGAGTACTCACTGCACTATCAGTTTTTGTTTGAAGTCTGTTCTGTCTTCCTGTGGCCTGTATTTGTCAATGACAAATCTAAGATCTTTTGAAAGCAAGGCAGGTAATTAATCATGAATGTGTGGATACCCAGCTGAGACATCTTATGATCTTAGTTGAACTTTCCAATCAGTGTCAGGTGGGGGATTCAGAGGAACACTGCCATATTTTAAAAAAAACCCTGATTTAATTCTGGAGATATCATTAGCTCAAAAAATACAGAGTTTAAAAACTAAAAAAGGTTAGATTTCTTAAAAGGATCAAATATTTATTAGACTCATATGTTTAGCACTTGTGAATGGTCATTTTTGCTGTTTCTTCGGTGCATTTAGCCAGTTACCCTTACTGAAAAAAAATCCTTGTAAATACAGCAAAATGCATTCCTGGGGATAAAGAAAATCTTATATGATAATAGATGCTGATGTTTTTTAATTAAAATCATTGAAAAGCTACAATAAGATATGTGTGTAGCTATTTAGTGGCTATGAACAGCAATTGCAAATAACATATGTTCAAATTAGCTGTAGTTACGTAAATGGAAAATAGAAAATTTGAAAGTGTTGGAGATAAAAAAGAGTTCATAAAGAAAAAAATTAATTGCAAATTTCCAGGGTTGTAGTTCAAAACCAAAACTTAGTAACAAGTATGCCAGCTCAAATATTTGTTACTTTTTATAGAATAATTGTTATTATCCCTATATGTGTTTACTCACTATTAAAAAGATAAAGATAATTTGTGTAATACCTAATTACCTTATATGGAGTAAGATAGTTTTATGTTAGGTAATAAAAGAAGGATTATTTAATCCTCTGCCATTGCCCCAGCGCTCTCCTCATCCCAGCCAGTGTCTGCACGGTGCTCATTAGTAGATGCTTTTTCATAGAATTTCAGGTAGGCTGAGTAAGTTTTTTTCCTCTCTAACAGATTAATTACCTGTGAATGTTCCTTTTAACTGTGTTACTGTGAAAACTTTTTTATTTTGGGATAAGTTGTTTGAACTGTTGTTGCCAGCACAGAGTGGAGAAGATGGGGTGAAAACACTACCTGTTCCTGCATTAATACCAATGCTATGAAGAACTTCTGAAAGTGACAGTGTAAATATTTATTGTTTAAGTGTTTGAAAACAGGTGTATTCTTTCAGGCCTTAATTGATTCCCCAAGATGTTTGCAAAAGCAACAAAGAATTTTGTGAGAGAAACTGACAGTGGAGGTGACCTGATCCCTGTCTCCCAGCTGAATGCCTCAGACAAGCTACAGCTTTTGAGCTTAGTTACGAAGAGGAGGAAATTCTGGTGCTGGCAGAAGCCCAAGTATCATTTCTTGACAGTCACCCTGAGCGATGTGCTTACTGAAGACAAACCAATAAAACCAGGTAAAGCCATACTAGGCAGCACTATTACTGCAGATCAAAAGAATACAAACCCTGATCTGTTTTGTCATTATTCTCAATTGTGTTACTAGAGGGGTTCTTTCAGAGCAATGCTCTGTAGAGTTCTCCATCTGTGGAAATGAGATGAATGCTTCTTTTCTCACTTGACCATTTAACTAAAACTGATAATAAATGTTTGTTATAAAAAAAGGTTTTGCCTATGTAGACTGCTGAAATTGAGTGCTGAAGGTGGCAGGCTGTACAGTCCTACTGTTTAATAACAGTGCTGTCTGCAGCCTCAGGACCTCCCGTAGATTATGGTCCAGTATGTGATAGAAGTGTGAAACTGTACTGTGCTCCAGGTCAAAAAGCAGTGAATAAACAGTGTCTTGTTGCTGACAGTAGCCCAGGGGATGCTTTCCCAGGCCAGGCCAAGAAAGTTTTACCACTTATTCCTTTCGTCTTGCACAGACAAATGTTTGACCTTTGTGCTTCTTTCTTCATCCAACTACAATAGTCCAGGTTTTATGATTAACGAGATGGAATCCCATCACAATTCCATACAGGAAAGTAAATAAATCCTTAAGTTAAGATGTTAACTGTAGGTGGCTTGGAAGATTAGCTGATTCTGAGTCAGCTCATTGGCATATAGGTATATAAGATTCAAAATTGTTTTAAGAAAGTTAGATGCTTCCATTAGTTTTCAGTGAGCCTTGAGACAGCCCTGTAAAGACAGATGGCAAGATAATGCCAAACTACTAACCCTATTTTACAAGTGGGTCTGGTTTGTAGGTTTTTTGTAGCTGAAATAAGGTTCAATCATTCTTTATAAATCTTCCATAGCATCTGAGATCAGTATTTTAGTCACCTTGTGTTTTCCTAAAATGGCTAAATATAAAAGATAGCAGAGCTAAGATGATGAAAACATGAAGGAAGCAGAAAAAAGAGCTGTAAATTTCATTATTTCCCTTTCAGTATTGTTCCTTGCCTTCACTAACTTACCCTATTTTCTCTAAGTCTTTGTTTTTCCAATCACTTCAGAACTGTTTCAGCACTTCTCTTTACAGGTAGAAATAACTTTTATTGCTTTCCTAGTGATTGTGGAGTCTGACTTTGCAAAATATATGGGAAAGTTTGAAGATTTTGTTCAAGGAAGTATTGAAGCATCATTTGTAAAGATCAGCCTGGGAGCTGGAGCGAAGGGCTATGTGGAAAATCAGTCCTCATTTGGAAACCTGAGGAAGCAGGAGATTGACTTGCAGCAGCTTATGAAAGATGTCAAGGACAGGTATGTTTCGAGTGTGGGCATTGTAGTGGCCAGGAACGGTTACTGTGCTGAAAAGCTTGGGGCCAGCTGCAATCACTGAGCAGTCAATTCTGTAGTGTTGCCAAAGTTTGAAAACTATTTTTATTGTAGGCTCTCATATTCAGGTGTTAAATCACATACACAGAAATGAAATTTTCCATATTTTGAAATCTTGATGGTCAAACTTTTCCCTATCATTTTAAAAATGTCTCTCTGTCATTTCATCCTATGTATTTGCATGAATACATTACCCTCTTCTTTAGGGGAACTGTACTGAGGTAGCAGTCTGGAAAAAAATGGATTAGTGTTTCTGTGTTACTGGAGCTGAATTCAGAACTACTAATGTTCTTGTAAGCAGGCTTTGTAATTTTGTATATGTGAGTGTGCTAGAAAATTGGATTATTTGAAGTTGAAGGAATAGCAAAGGTGAGGAAGCATGGTCAATACATGTTCTAGTTGAAGAAAATACAGATCTATTGCTTCCTGTTATACACTGTATTAACTAAGGGGAACCATATTCTATATTTTTCAAGATAAGCAACACTTCCTCTCTTCTTGTCCTACTCTGAAATTGGATTTATTTAATGTCACAATAAGATAGTCATGAACCAAAGCCTACTTGGCAACTAGCTGACAAGTCAGGGGTCTACTCTGTATTGCAGGTTCTGACTCATGGGTGATGAGGGTGGTTTGGTTGTGACAGCATTGTACTCTGGATCTGTAGCAGCAGGTGTAATGCATTTTAATAGCCTTTGCTGATGCTCTGAAGATAAAGTTGATAGGTTTTTGTTATCAGTGCAGAAGTTGTCAGAAGCAGTGTAAATTTGTTTTAGATACACTGATGATCTAGGAATAATCAATTCTCCATTTTCACAGGAACAAATGGCTGGTGTTTTTTGTATTATAAGCCTTCACAAGTGAACAAATTTATTCTAATAAGGCACCTTGCTCTTTTTGTACTAAACACCTTATTAAATGCAGAAAATACTGGGCTGTGTGTACCAAGTCTGTAAAATTAATATGCATGTAGGATCAGGAAAATAGTGTCACTCAAGATTTAGAATCCTGCTTCTAGCACTAGATAAAGTCCTACAGAGAAACAAACTACAATAACTTTCTTTGATTAACATCAGTAAGCTTTTATTTAGTTTTCTGAAATGTTACCTACTCTGTTCACACAGAGAATCCTCCTGTAGCAAATCAGCACACCTTGGGGTTATAATCCTGAGTGTATCTAAGTACTAAAAAATGTTTTATCTCTTTTGAGTGTTGGAAATCAGTTGCTCTACACCAATCTATATGTAATTGTAAATAAATTTGATGTGTGTGCTGCTTTATGCAAAGACCTAGTTCTTAGTTCATAGAAAGTATGCTCGTATCTTATTAAAGCTTATGATGCATGGTGTATAATTGGTATTGAGTCAGTCTTCCTTCTGCCAGGTCACTGAAAATGATGAGGATAGCAGAATTTGTATTTTCTTCAGCATAATGTGAAGGCTCACTGGAAATTGTGGCAATGCCTTATAGATGAAATTCTGCTTTCTTGTTCATAAATATTCTATGATTTATGATTGATTGTGTCCAAGCTTCAAACTTTCATCTTGTTCATGGAACCTTATGTGGAATTCACGAGTGACGAATGCTGGTGATAACAAGTTAGTGATTTTTGGATGCAGAGCATTGCAGTACTAAGAGGATGTTTACCTGTCAGTCCTTGTGAAATGAGAGTCAGCAAAATGTTCTTGATGTCATTAAATGACACGTGGTGCTTGTGCTTGTTTGATCAATCATTGCTTCATTTATTCTACATATATAGCCTAATTAAGTTGCATTTTAAAAATGTTCTTGTATTAGGTTGATTTAAGTCAAAGTTGCAGATAAATAGCAGGAAACTTTAAAAGTCAAAGCCGATATGCCTTTTAAACTAAGTCATGTGAGTTTTCAGAGTTCAGCAAGCTGGAAGCGCTCAGTGGCAGCAAATCGGTTTCCTGTCACTTCTTAGGTGAACCTTCTGAAGGAGAATCCTACTGATCTTTTAATTAGATTCCAGATGCTGCATTGGCTCCTTTCTCTGAAAAGGGATGACAGCTGAAGGATGCAGGGTGAGATTCTTCCTGGTTTGCAGAAGCAATGACATTGTAAATGCAGAACACATTAATATAATATGCAATATTAAAATAAACAATACTTTTAGGTGTATAAACTTGGCATATTTAATTTTACATTACTCATGCTTTTGTATTATGTTGTGCTCAATAGTTGAGTACTGTAACATACTGATTTTGAGTCAGAATCCTGTGCCTTTAACTCAGCTGGGTTGCTATGGATGTAGAAGTATATTCTATCTTCTATTTTAAGGTACTCAATACTGTCTGCCATAAGATACTCATAGAGAAGTTGATGAAGTATGGTCTGCATGAGCAGACAGTAAGGTGGATTGAAAACTGGCTGAATGGCTGGACCCAGAATGTATTGATCAGTGGTACAAAGTCTAGATGGAGGCCGGTGACTAATTACATACCCCAGGGGACAGTGCTGGGTCCAGTGCTGTTGAGCATCTTCGTTAATCATCTGGGTGATGGGGTCGATGAGTGCACCTTCAGCAAGTTTGCTGATGGCACAAAGCTGGAAGGAGTGGCTGATACACCCAGAGGGTCGTGCTGCCATCCATAGAGGCCTGGACAGGCTGGTCTGGTGGGAACCTCATGCAGTTCAACAAAAGGGAAGTGAAAAGTGCTCCACATGGGACAACCCCAGGCTTCAGTACATGGCTGACCAGTTGGATGGCAGCTTTGCAGAAGAGGTTCTGGAAGTCCTGGCGGACATGAAGTTGGATATGAGCCAGCAATGTGTACCTGCTGCAAAGAAGGTCAGTGGTATCCTGGACTGCATGAGGAGGAGTATTGCCAGCAGGTTGGGAGAGGTGATCCTTCCCTTCTGCTCAGCACTGGTGAGGCCAAATCTGGAGTACTGTGTATAGTTTCCTACTATAAGGGAGAGATGGACATACTGGAGAGAGTCCAGTAAAGGGCCAGCATGATGATGAAAACAACTGGAGCATCTCACAGTTGTAGAAAGGCTGAGAGAGATGGGACTGCTTAGCTTGGAGAAGTCTCTGGGTGGGGGGGCTATTAATGTATATGAATATCTGAAGGACAGATATAAAGAGGACAGGGTCAGGCACTTTTCTGTGGTGCCCAGAGACTGAGCAGTAGGCACAATCTGAAACACGGGAGGCTCTGTCCAAACATCAGGAAAGGTGAGGGTCACTGAGGATTGGCACAAGTTGCCCAGGGAGGCTGTGGAGTTTCCCTCCTTGGAGACATGATCCTAGGCAGACTGGTCTAGGTGGCTCTGCTTAAGCAGGGTTTTTGGACCATGACTGTCCAACCATTTTGTATTCGTACCTCCAGTTTAAAAAGATTATGAGGAGGTTATAATCTCTATAGTTGTCATGGATTAACAAATTTGCTTGTTTGTTTTTACCATTTCACTAAAAGTCATGTTAGGTGATTGAAAGAGAAGTTCTGAGAGGACCAGTGACAGCAGAGAAAAATAGGACCAAGTGGCAGCAGTCAGTCAGCTGCCTCAAAAATTGCCTGTCACTCTTTCATCATATCATGTGAATGATTCCTAACTCTATGATTAGCATATATTAGGAAAACAGTGTGTTATTAGCAACATAGTTGAAAGATACACCATTGCATATCACACAAGGAAAGTGCATATTATTGTTCCCCACTGAGAGTAAAGTGCCTGTTCTTAATCTGAGTACAGTGGAAATTCAGACCATTTTGTTGTTTATTAAAACTCCTAGAGCATTTATGAGTGTGGTGAGAAAACCATTCAGTTTTCTAGCAAAAGGGCAACATAAGTAATATGAAATCACAAAATATTTTGAGACAAGATCGAATAAAAGCAATTGTGTGTGTCTGTGATATAAAAAATAAGGAGGATGCCGAATAGAAAATAGAGGAGCTACCTGTCACTTGCTGCCTGAGAAGTCTCTGGTATTCTTGGGGAAGATGTTCTGTGAAGTAATTGTCAGGTTATTCTGTAGGGAAAATAGTGAAATGTGATCAATAAGCTGACTATTGCAGATGCTGTGTTCTGTAAGAAGTAGGACAGAGAGATTATGTTTGAAATGGATTAACAGAAGAAATATTATTCATCTGTGTTTGGTGGAAAGTGACAGAGGGAGGTCTGGTGGATTTTACTCCATGGCACTCATCTAGGGGTCTCTTAGAGCAGGATCAAAGGTGTGTGAATATTCTCATTGTGCAGCCAGCAGCATTTGTATGGAAGACATCAGACTGTTGCACATTATAAATGCAGTGGAGAAGAGGCTGTGATTGTGGGCTGCCCATGTCTCTACAGCTAGGAGAGGACGCGTGTTGAGGTGACATTGCTCAGGGCAGGACTGAAAAGGTTTTTCACTCATGGGTAGTTCGGACTAGTGAAAATCTGTGCAGGCAGGCAGCAATGCTCAGTGTGAGGATGGGGAGTGCTCACAGCAGTGACCGTTCTTGTTGGTATTTGTAGTAAGTTGACAAGCGTCTTACTTTGGGGATTCATGGGGTGGGTTACTGAGAAGACTAGACAAGATTCGATGGAAAAACAGTCCTAAGGCCTCTCCTATGTGGACAATTAGGTCAAATTCTGTGCCTAAAGGAAAGACCCTCAGTCTCTCAGCAGTGGGGTTTAGAGCAGGCAGGCTCTAACTGTGAGAGTCTGCTATATTGCCAGGTGTTGCTGGTTTTCTCTTGTCTTCGTTTGGTGTCTGCCTTTCTCCCGTCTTTTCTGCCTCCCATCTGCAGAAAATTGCCTTTTGTGCCTCTGTTGTCCACTGCTTTTCTCATGCAAGAAGAAAAAAGTTGAATGAAGGTGAAGGAAGTCTTTGCATTACAGGAGAATGGAAGTGTTTAATCCAGTTAAATGTGGAGTGAGACTAAAACTCAGAGATTATTTTCTGTACATGTTTGACCTATAGAGCTTCTAGCATAGTAAATAATTCACCTGAGGAAGGTTATTTAAGCAGAACCATCAAGAAAAACCCTCTAATCCTTTTAAATTATCTTTATTTATACAAGCTTATATCTGATAATGGGACTTAGCAAACCAATATTTCATTTCACTTTAGAGTGCCTCAGCTCAGGAATATGGTGATGTAGGACAGGGTGGCACAAGGTTTGTGAGGGTTCCTGTACAGCAGATAGTGGAAGAGATGGTAAGAGTGATGGTTGTAGAAGAGAAATAAAAGCTCCGAAATGTGACCTGTAACACTCAGCTATCTTGTGTAACCCAGATATATTCTTCATATTTGGAGTGTTATGCTAGCAAGTATGTTCAGCTCTTGTAAAAATAATCATAGATTCATTGGCCATTGCCCTGCAATACTTGAAGCCCTGCTCTGATTGTCAAACTTTAACCCTGGTGCATTTTGCTCTTGATGACTGTTTTCAGTGATAATTTAGATAAGGTGGGTATTTGCTTACCTCGTGTCATCTCCTGTTGGAGTTGCTGAGAAGGACAGAATGTTTAGTCTTCAACAGACTGTGCCCCAGTAATAACTCATGATGTGCCCACACGCAACCCTAGAGTCTGTTTTATGATAGTTCAGTGCCAGGAGTCTAGGGGAGACCATTTAACTATTTTGTTCTAGAAGAAAAGGTATTTGTAGCTGTGGGTAAGGGTATGTGTTTTAAAGCTCTGAATTCAATACTCACTAAAATTACTGGGCAGAGGGGTACATTTCTGTCAGCTTTACAGTTGGGCGTGCCTCACTGAAGTCACTGAAACCTTGGGGCTGAGGCAGTGGCCATGTCTCTGCCACACATGCAGCTCTGTGCAGAGGACCCCAGGTCACCTCTGCTGCCTCAGGGGTCCAGCAGGGAGCCCTGTGTCACTGTTTGTTGCTGTTGCTCCCTAGCCTTCAGTGCTGTGGCAGCAAATCCAGCACTACCTCCTACATTTTTTCACTGTGCCTCTTTGCAAGTTAACCTATGTCTTTGAACTCTTCCACTCTGCCACTCTGCTGTTAGTTCTGCAGCTGGCCCTCAGAGACAGGAGTGTGGCAGGGTCTGAGCCAGTCCTACCTCGGGCAGAATACTGCAGAAGCAGATGGAAGGAAAAGTCTCTTGAATTATTTTGGTAATTCATTTGTGTAAAGTCAGGTCATATTCTGTATGCTTCTTTCATTAGCACGCACTCAGAAATAGCAAATATCTATTTAATCTGCATTTTTCTACCTTAGATTGTGTGGGGTTTTTTTTTCCTCTACATTTTGGGGATAGCCAACACGTTTGTCATCCTCTAAAACAAGCAAAAAAATATACATAAAAAAATAGCAAATTGCTTTTATGTATTTTTCCCCCTGTGGCTTCCTAGGTCAAACGTTAAAATTGCAAGGTCTTAGTTCATTAATTTGTATTTTCTAGATGCTTGGCACATCACGTCAGAAGTATATGATAGGCTTGGTGGTGTGTTACTGTGATAACTAATGGCTCTGGTTTGGCAGACGCTTCTGAGAGCAGTGATGTTTGTGATTGCTTGACATTTCTTCAGTCTTTGCTTAATCCAAAGATTCACTGCATTCCAAGCATAAAGCATGGCTTTGCACCAAGAGAAAAAATAAGGGGTTTATATTAATAATCTCAGGAATGTCTGGGGGTGCTTTTCTAGTGGCTGCTGCATTGCTTCAGAGGTATTTTCTTTCGCTTGTTTAAACAATCAACTTTAAGGTTTTCAGACATTTCATTCCAACTGATTGAACTTTCATATAAGCATGTACCTCTCCAAAGATCAAAAATTGCCTGAGGATATTTTTAATTCAATAAAAAACCAAGCTGACTTCAGACTTTAACAGACTGCATAAATTCAAAACTCCAGAATCTAATAAATCTAAAACTTTTTAATTAAAAGTGGAGATATCTCAATTTAAATGAAGTGGAGTCAGACATGTCTTTCTGTCACATTTTTGGGGAATTGCCATTTAGCTCCATGAATAGCCATTTACATTAAAAGGGAGGAGAAGAGATTGAATAACTTGAGCCAGGGATAGCAATTCTTTAATCTTCCATCTGTCTTGTTAGACTTATCTGTTAGAACATACAGTATCTCATCTGAGGACCTTCAGTGAGTATTTTTCAAAAGTATAATATAATTTTAATCAATTATATACAATTAAGATGTTGTTCTAACTGTTACCAGAAAATCTGTTAACACCTCAAAAGACAAGATAGTGGATTTTGTAACATTTTTGTTTAGAAAATAAACCTGTATTGCTTCTGGGAGTTCACTTTCTGTCTTCTGCTCATTCTAAGAAGAGTCTCATGTTAGAACTATCTCCAGCAGCACTTAAACACATGCTGAATTATGCTCTGGAGTAGAAATGGAATTAAGTTTGGGCATGAGCTAGAGATTTGTGGTGCCTCCCACAGCTAGTTTTTCTTTTGACCATGATAGTCCTGGTCACTAATTTTGAATTTTGAGTCTATACTAATGAATAACACAGGAATTTGTAGTGGGTGTTTTTTTCAGTGCTTCTGCAGTCTCAAAATCCATGAAATCTTCAGTGTTTTCTCATCCAGCCCTTTGAAGTACTGGTCAGTGTTATTCCCACTCAGCCCCTTCAGAGTTTCAGTGAACACTGAAACTGAGTTTCACTGAACACTTTCAGTTTTCAGTGAAAACTGATTCACTGAAACTGAATGGTAAACAAGCAGTGAGGGTTGGCATTGAGGTGTTGCTCTGTTAGTGTCCCATAGCCAGCATCCCCTGCCATGCCATGTTAATGTCAGTGGGAGTTCACAGTAGGAGAGGATTCAGTCCAGTGTCCACAAGCCTGACTGGTTGTTTTCATGTTACCCTGGAAGCTTAAAGTTGCCTTTAGTTCTCCCTTGCTTTTTTCTTTTTTTATTTGCTTAGAAAGTAGCCAGACAACTGCCATTTTTGCTCACGAGTAAGAAGTTAAGACTTCAATACGTGTGTTGGAACTTACTGTGTAATATGGATACTGACTGCTACCAAATAACAAAAGAGGACATCATCATTTTGAGGAGACTGCTCATATAGAAATCATTGTTGTTTTTACAATAAAAGCTTCTTCAATCAATTAAGAAAATGATTTTTCACAATTCTGGTTTTTATGTTGTTAATGGTGCCTTTTCTTTTTCAGAACAATAGATCTAAACAGTAGTTTACTGCAACAAGTAATAGAAAGAAAACGTGAAGTGCTGTGCATCTTGAGAGAAAAGATAATAACAACTCAGAGGTGTACTATTTCTGAACATATCCAGACAGAAGAAAAAGTCAGTAGTGTGATGGGATGCACTGCAAAAACAGTAAAGGTAAAAGTTATTAAAAATCAGCAAGGTATAGAACATTCGCAGATTATCTGAGAAGAAATGATAGTTTCTCCAGATAGGCTTCAGATTATTTTTCATGCTTCAACATGTTTAACTCACTCTACTGCTTAACTTACCTTCAGAAAGGTAAAATGGTTTTTTTCTTGCCTTTCTGGCAAAAGATGCCATCTTCTAGTGTGAGTCTGGAATGTAGTTTCCATCAATACTATCAAAT
>JAWWMO010000083.1:31998035-32008561 GCA_035047845.1 Dendrocincla fuliginosa | reverse complement strand
GCATCTTGAGAGAAAAGATAATAACAACTCAGAGGTGTACTATTTCTGAACATATCCAGACAGAAGAAAAAGTCAGTGGTGTGATGGGATGCACTGCAAAAACAGTAAAGGTAAAAGTTATTAAAAATCAGCAAGGTATAGAACATTTGCAGATTATCTGAGAAGAAATGATAGTTTCTCCAGATAGGCTTCAGATTATTTTTCATGCTTCCTCAACATGTTTAACTCACTCTACTGCTTAACTTACCTTCAGAAAGGTAAAATGTTCTTTTTCTTGCCTTTCTGGCAAAAGATGCCATCTTCTAGTGTGAGTCTGGAATGTAGTTTCCATCAATACTATCAAATTGTGATTCAGTTTCTATGTACATTCTTTCCTACAGCAGAACATAAAGCAAATATATAGCAATTCATTGAAAGTTGAACAGAAAAATGCATTGCTGAAGGGAATTTATTTGAAAAGCCAAGTAATCATTCATCACAAATGGTTGCAGTGTCTACTGAGTTTTCATATTTATTGGGAAGCTATTTGTTTTCGATCATGGGCCTAGAAATTAACTGCATTATGAGCATATCTGAAAAATTGCTTATGAAATGAGAAGGAATTACCAAAGTCAAAACATATGCTTATTCATTTTAAGGGTTTTTTTAAAGCTGGAAATGAATCACTTCTGTGTACAGGGTGTCTCTAATGACAGAAATCTGGGAGTTGCAGTACATCAACCCCCTGCATGAGTGCCACCTTCCGGGTACCAGTCTCCATCTGGGCAAAAGAAATGTCAAGATAAAATTGAGCAGTGCAGGATGCTGAAGTGGGTGCCCATTTCCTAGTGACATGGTGTTTTGTGTGTGGCAAAAGCTGCACCTGGAGCTCAACTGTGTGCTAGGACAGGGTAGCTAAGAGTTTGAGAGCTTCTCTTGGCATTGTGCTCCTACCTCACTCTTCGTCTAGTTCCTTTTATAGATGTCAAACATGTTCTTTAGTTAGACATCATGGAGAATAAAGCACATTCATTATCTGTGTTTTTCACCTCAATTCTGTGTTTAAGCCATACAATAGCTGGATCGGATAAATGGTGAATAAATCTGTCTTCTAGGTTTCAGTAAGTGAAAACGGAAGTATGATGAAAGATTCTAGTGTGATCCTTGAAATTCCTCCTGCAACCACTATTGCCTACGGTGTAATTGAACTGTTTATAAAGCACAGTGGCCAGTTTGGTAAGTGAAAAGCTCAGTTTCTGTGGCACACAGTTCAGCTGCAGACAACGCTGTCTGTCTGGCAATGAGTTTTGCATTTCCCTGTGTGTGAAGGTGATGATGTTGTATGGTCTCCTTTGCCTTGATAGTTATTTGTGCTGGGAATGCTGCACTTCTGATTTAGTAATACTTTTTCACTTGCTGGAATAAACTCAGAATACCTTAGGCTTCAGAGGACTGTCATCTAGCCCTCGCCAAGACAGGGACAACTTTTGAACTTAGGTCTAAGCTCAGAGTTTGATCAGGTTGCTTGTATCCTTGTCTATTCTGGAGTTTTGATTACCTCTGGAGGCAGAGATTCCATCACTTCTCTGGACAGCCTGTTATGTTTGATGAATGTGGTGGTGAACTTTGTTTTCCTTAATATCTAGTGAGAAATTCCCTTTAATTTGTGTCTCTTGCCTTTTGTCCTGTCATCATATAGAAGAGTCTGGCTCTATCTTCTCTTCACGCTTCGATTGGGTAGTTACAGGCAGCAGTAAGGTTCTCCCTTAGCAGTGCTTTCTCCAGGCTGGACAAACCCAGTCTCTTAGCCTCTCCTCATACATGATCTTGGTGGCAGTTTGTCAGATTGCTCCAGTATGTGAATGTGGGGTTTGTACTGGGGAGTCCAAAACCTGCATACACTCTGAATACAGTCTCCCAGATTGAACATTCCGTTTCATCAATCCACTAGCTACACTGTTGTCAGTACAGCCCAGTATGCAGCTAACTTTAATAACTGCAGGGACACGCTGCTGATCCTCAAATTTGTTGTTCAGGTCTTTGTCTGCAATTTTGCTTCTAGCTAGCTGCCCCTTGGCCCATGCTGTTCCCTTCACCTATTGGCAGGAGAGTGACCTGAATGTAAATCAGCAGCCAACCAGGAATGTTTAGCCAACAGTCATGCTAAGAAAAGAATCGTTCATACCGGACTGGAATTTAAACTTTTCTAATTTACACTTTCATATACAGATTTCCCTCAGAATGTTTGCATGTCCTTGTCATGTTTTCTGGTCCTGCTTTACTTATGTCAGGTCAGATATTTTTCAGGTTAAAAAAGATTGAAATTGGCTTTGGGGGGAGTTGTAACTTTGCTCTGCAGAGCTACTTGGGTTTTTCTTTCTTGTCTATCCTCATTTAAACTCCCTGACCTAAAGGAGGTTTCAGGGGATATTATGCAAGAAGAAAGGAAATCAGATGGACTCTGTATAGAGCTGGAAGTTGCAAAGGACTGATGTGGAGAGAAGCAGGAGACAGATTGAAGAAATAGTTGAAGTACAGTTGAGATTTGAATCCAGGATGCCCTTTATCTGGCTAAGAAAGACAGAAAATAATTCTCCATCATTCTCCTTGAATTGACTTCTGATATTCAGGAAGCCTGTAGGCTCAGGAATAGAAGTAAATATTATGTAACCTGTAAAACGTTTCTGAAATGTGGAATTGCTCTGACGTAGACTGAATACAAAGATAATGGCAGAGAACGTTGACTTCACGGTTATAATAGAACTGTAATTTAGAGTAATGAGGTGCAATTAAGGCTGTCTGACTACATAGGTATATGGCTGATAACCTACTTAAGTGATTTCTAGATGAAATTCCTGTGTCCTGCTAGCTTATAATGATCTGTATTTCTCTGTTCTTTTTCCACTTCTGCTTCTTTTTCCAATCTTTTTTTTTCTTATTTAACATTAATGTCTTTCAGGTTTCAAAACCAGCACAGCTTGTTTCATGTTTTAGCTCAAACAACCTATGTCTTGCCTGTTTTCCTTTTTAATTTGTGCTATTTTCCCTTGCCTGAGTGTCACTGAGAATGTAAAGGGGAGGAACTAACAACAAAATTAGAGATTTGCCAGCAACAGTAAGTATGGTGGAGCCTAAACTTCACCTTGTTAATGTCTGAGCAGTAGTGATCAGTGTCTGTTTACGAAAATAGAAATAGACTTCGAAGTCCAGTATGTAGTCCTTTCTCATGATACTGAAAGTAACCAGTATCAGGTGTAACCTAATGGAATTCTCTTCAGAGACAATTATGGAATAAGGTGCATGTAAACTTTTTATTGTCTGTTTTTCTTTGCCACTGGCAGTGCTTGAGTTATTCTGTTAGGAAAAATGGTATATAAATTTTCTTTAAAATGTTCTCACTGATGCGACTGGACATGCTTGGACAGTTTTATAAATAAAAGTGTGGCTTGCTTCCTCTTAAGTATTTGTAAATTAAACAGTCCTAATCTTTTCCACTTTTCCAAACAAAGGAGTCTTTTTGTTTGCTTTCATTGATCATCTCTGGTTTTGGTGCATTTTTGTTAACGTTTCTGAATAACTAACAAGTTCTAATTGCACTGTTGGAGGTTTGTTGTAGAGGAATGTAATGGGATTCAATACAGAATTAATTAACAGTCCTATTAATACAAATTTTTGAGTCCTGTGTTTTCCTCTGAATTTCCTATTACAAGAGTTAATGGCAGGGTCTGTGTCTCTTAACACATAGTATCATCTGAAAAGTTTGATTTCCCTTATTAGCATCATTCTGCCTCCGGAGGGGAGGCATTTTTTTTAGCACTGTCTTCCTCCTCAGGGTTCATGTGAAAGCGTTATTATCAATGAAAGTAACATGCTCGAGTTGGCCTGGTGGTGCCTCAGCTGCTGTCCAGAGTCCTGTTGCTTTGGGAAGTTCTTAGCTTGTGTTAATCGCTTTCTGCTCCTCTATAACTCACTCTTCCTTGCAAAGGGTTATGCAAGCATAAAGGTCTGTCGTCTTTCTTCCTCTCTGGCAGAGATTTCTTTGTCTGCTTTCCCTTTGAAAAAGCTTTTTGCTGATGGAGTGCTCTCCATGCTTTCTCATCTGCTTTGAATGTCCTTAATTTAGTGAGACAGACTCTAACAACTGCAGGAAGGTTATATTTAGGTTTTGTGCCTGGTACACTTGAGCACTGTGCTTGATTAGTTATGTATTTTCCCTTTGCTGTCAGGTATTACTTTAAAATTGAGTTTCTCTTGCTAGCCTGCCTATGTTCTCCTCAGACCTCCTGCGGAGTCCCAGGGGTACAGATTCAAATCTTGCATTTCAGCCAATAAAAGATGGTCAGAGTGCTTAGGGCTGTGACTGTATTCTGCATCTTTGGGGCACAGTCCTGGACACATGAGCACAGAACTCAATACTCCAGATTTCTCAGCAAAACTCTTAAAAAAAGTTCTATGTACCTTCCAGGAGTCCCTTAACTTCATCAAGCTGAGGGCACTGGAGTGGCAGGAAAAGGGCAGTCCTGGTCGGGTGAGGTCACAAAGATGAGGCAAAAAGGATAATTCATCCAGGACATGTTATTTCCTCCATGAAGTTACTGCAAGGAGACAGTGTATTGCAGAATGATTCTGTTAGGGAACATGCCTGGGTGACATCCTTTAGAGACTCTCAAAAGCCTCTTTTTTTCCACTCATCTGGAGAGCCTGAGCATGGACCTGTGGCTTGGCTAAAAAGAGGAGTCTGTTAGTGCCATGACCAAAAGAAGCTCTGTGAGAGACTCTGAAGAGTTCTTATGAAGCTCAGAGGTTGCTTTCATGTGTCTCCATCATGAGTGGATCAGGTGGCCTGCATTGCAGCATGTCAGGAATTCATACCTGTATCTCCTGTGTGCAGCATTCAGGTTTACAGTGTTGGAGAGAAGTTTTCATGGTATTTGCTGCCTACATTACTTCAGTTCACAGGAGCTGGTGTCACATTTTGTAGGTGGCACCTGCACCACAGGACCTTCATCTGTACACGCTGTACCAAACATCAGAGCTGCAGTAGTGCTCAGTAATTTACGTGCATAGATGATGGCTGGCATTCTTTCCATCTGGAAGAGATGAGACATGGAGAAATCACATGTGAGAACACTAGAAAATACTAACTTGCATCTTATTTAGTAACTGCTTGTGTATTTCATTAATTATTGGTTTTAATTGAATTTCTAATTACAGAGTTCTGTCTGCTAGATGAACAGCAAGGAGGTTTTGAAAAAGAAAGCACGGAAGGCTCAACTTATCCCCATTCAGCTCTATTCAGAGATGCTTCATTGCTCTATCAGCCAGATGCTGTTGATAATGAGATGTACTCTGGGGCTAAAAACCTCGTTCCCAGTGATGCTTCTATAAGTGTATTGAAACAAGGTATTACCAGAAATGCATTATATGATTCCATTACAGTGAATTAAGCAAAATGATAGGGAGAAATAATGTGGTACAATAGTACATAAGAAATCTTGTTAGTTCATTTTAATAACCCTTATCAGGAACTCTTGGGGGAATGCACTGAAAGGATATAAAAAAACTAGTTCTGCAATAGGTATATGCAGTGCACTGTTCCCTAGGAAGATCCTGAATCCATTTGTCATAAATATGATCTTACAAAGTCAGGTGTTTATGCCAGCTCTGTTACATTCCAGATAGCCTCTATAAGATTAGTGATGATTTATGCTTTCATTGAGAAAGGGTTATTGAAAATACTTTTTCATTATTTGAAAAATACTTTCAGTAAAGCTTCTTAGAGGTTATTTTAAGTCTCAAAATTAGGAAGATTTCCCTTGCCTTTACTTAGCCTCATTATTTTCTGAGAAGCTTTATAACTGGCAAAATTAAAATATTAATTAAACAGAAGTTTGCAAATTAGTATAATGGGCCAGGTACAAATTGTTTATTGTAGGAATGTGGAAAGAAGGGGCAGGATTGTTACCAGAGGAACAAAAAAAGAGAAAACCAGTCAAGGCCTCAGAACACACTTTGCTTTTCATCAGATCTTGGTAGAGTTCTTACGGGTGGTTCTCCTGATGAACATCACTTCGGTTATCTATACATTTCACCCTTTGTTAATGGCTGTTCAGTAGACTGTGGCCAAAATAGGTTGTTGTCCTGAAATAAATTCTGTCATTCTCCTATGCAGACTTGCTTGAAAGGAATAACTGTCTTCATGTGTATGTAAAACCCCATTCCTTGTGAAAGAATGATATGCCACTGTTCTTCTGTGTTTTGTTTTATCTTGATATACCTTTGTGCCTTTCTTGGTTAAAAGGCTTGGAGATTTCTTTTAATTAATTAACCTGCACTGTCTCTTGGGGGAAAAATCTAAAAAAAATTATTTCTGCTAAGGAATTTGAAAGTAGGTTTCCTTCTCTGTGATTTGTGTAGACAGTCATACGATTGCATCAGATAAAAAAAAATACCTGCCTGTGGCTTGGCTTTTTTTTTTCCCCTGTGAAGTAACTTTTTAGATATAAAGGACTTATTTAAAGACAGCATGTTTCTTGACCAGAGTGACATGAACTAAAATTTCTTTTGAACAAGGATGAGAACACTTGCATGCCCATATTTTTGGAATGTCGGAAAAAACATTCCAAACTTCCAGCTGGCATTCTTGATTTGAAAACTTATTTTCTTTTAGCAAAGTGGTAATTTAATGTTACAAAATATTTTGTTTCATTATCATAGTTGAATAGTGGTGAAGTCAGTGCAATGCACTCTCTTGTACTTCTGTTGTATTACTATTGTGGATTTGGGATTTCAGTTAAGAAGACATTTTTATCCTTATTCTTTTAATAATAATTAGGTCAGGGCTGAAGGGGTGTAATTCTTTCTTGCACCTGATGAAATATGAGGACAACAATTTAGGATCCTAATAGATCTGTGTGTGGACTTATGCCCATTGACATTGTAATTCATACTAACTACAGATTAAGAAGTAAATTTATGAGCAGAACTCTTCATTCTGCCTTATAAATGAACATACTCTGGAGATAAACTTTAAAGTGAAAAGCTTAAGGTGTGATTAGTCTGATTAGCATTAAAATACTGAATTCTAAAATACTGAAAATATTGAACACCAAGTGGTGATTCTTGGTAGCTGTTCTTCTTTCTTAGAGTTTTCATTGGCTCCTTAGGAATTATAATCAGGTCTGTTCCAGCCTTGCATTATAACTTGCACTCATGGAAATCGGGATGTCAGGGTGTGGTGGTAAGTGGGCTTATGAAAAACATAGCAAAAACGTTAACTGTTTTTATTGGCAAATGTATAGAAATACTTAGTTTTACTTCTTACTGCTTTCTTGGGAAAGATCTGTCACGGTTGAAGACCCAGTTCCAGCCCTTTGTGAAGCTTCCAGAAGACAAGCGAAGAGCTTTATATAAAATCCTTTGTGAACTCTTGCTGCACGAAGAAATGGTGACTGCCCTGGGGGATGTGGTAAGATGAAGGAACTTTGGCTTGCTTTCTAAAAGTAATTTCAGAATAGCACTAACATTCTCCTGTGCTTGAATTTTTCTTTTTTCAAGAAGTTTTGCTTATTCTTTTGCTTTCAGTTCGATGATATCTGCACCGGAGACAAGCCAGATCTGGAGGAGTTAAAACCTGCACAGCAAAGAGACCTCCTTAACTTCTTGCAACTCTTAGGGTGCAGTTTACAGAATGAGCTGTTGCAGAAATATCAGCCTCAGGATGAAGAACTTTTCTCAGCTGCTCACCTTCTCATCAGTGCTATCTCTGGTAAGTTGTGAACAGCGCCTTTTTTTTTTATTTTCCTTTTTGAAGCTCCCTCCACATTAAAGCATTTATGGCTCTCTTTGAGCAGGTGGCGAGTTGAGTGAACATAAATTGTTCTGTTCCCTTTTTGAGTTTGGTATACTATGCTTAGCATTCCTGGCTGTGAACTAAATTCAGTCCTCAATCACTGACAGGTTTCGCGGGTAAAATACACAATCCCCCAAGACTGCTCAACTCTGCTGAGTGTGGGCATTTGCAGTTTGGCAAGCTAATTTCTGTACTTATTGCATGCCAGAGTTCTTCCTGCTTAAATGCTGAGAATTACAAATTAGGTGTTGTCTCCTGTGTAACAGTGTATATTGTTGAGGTGCAAACTAAATTTAGCAAAAATGAGTGTAACAGAGAGACACTGCAATTAGAGGGTTGTTTTGCAGCTGCTGAAACAGGAGATTAAACACAAATGTCAAACAAATGCCATCCTCAAAATCTAGTTTGCACCACAGTGTTAATTAAAAGCTACCTGCGAAGTCCAGGGCAGACTTCCCTGGAATTTTCTCTCTCATATATACTTTCCTGACTTTAAGGTAACTAAGGGAAGTCCAGTGTAGATGTGGCACTGTGCAGTAAAATATCAGTGTATGTCCATATATGCACAGTACCCAGGTAGGAAAGCTTAACTCGTTTGTAGATACAGGAAAGAAATAGAAAACAGAAACCTGCTGATGTGGTAACACTTGTCAGATGCTATTAACAGCAGGGCACAGTTAATTGAGTGTGTTGCATTATCACCTGACTTTGGACATAATGTCTCCTGCTAAAGTCCAGGCATAAGTGTAGCTGGATAAAGACTCAAAAGCTGCTTTATGCCTGTTGCTTCTGTTAGGAATTACAGCCTTTCGTTACAGAGTTGAAGGGCACCACAGGGATCATTTAGACCATCTCCCAGCCTCAAGGCAGTTTCAGCTATGTCAATCCTCTCAAATTGTGGTTTGCAGGAGTCAGTATCTCATACAGATTTTGAGAGCATAGGTTATTGATTTATTTGAGGCCTAAGTAATTTATTCAGCCTGTAGACTTGGGGTGAAGCACTGGGGAGATACATAGCGAGGAGACAAGGATGATGGGGAAGAAATCTACTAGTGCCTTTTCTCAAGGGCAGAGATAGACCCATTGCCCATCCCATTTTATTCTGCAGGCAGGATTGGGTTGGATCAGCTGAAGGAGAATCCAGTAACAGAGCTCCCTGTTAGAGCCCCCCTTCCAGCAGCCAGCCTTATGCAGCATTCACTGGAAGCAATCTTTCCCTGTTAATGTTTCCTTCACAGAGCTGCCTGATTGCACTCTGGTCGTGCTGCGTGCCTGCTGTGATCTTCAGGTTGTCCCTGCATTGTGTTGTTTGGTGAGTAATGGAGACGTGGCCGTGTGGCCTGCGGGCCCAGCAGCACGAATGATCGTGTCCTTGGCCTCACCATGTTTCTCACCCAATAAGGGACATGTCAAGCTCCAGGACGAATTTCAGCCGTAGGCAGTGCTTAGCCAAGGTCAGTCTGACAGTGGCAAATGAAGCACATAATTTACTGCAGGTGGATACCTGACTTCTAAACATTTCTGGATTTGGGAGATTTCATGGGTTCTGAGCAAAAGCTCAGATTTTAATTTGCTAATAGTCTCACTGTTTTAAAGTCTTGGTAACAGTAATCACCTCCCCTTGGGAAACAGAAATTCCGCTTTGGTAGCAGCAGTGCTTGAGCCTTGGCAAATTCTGAACTCCCAAAACTCTGAGGCCATTTATTGAAACTGCTGAAGGAACAGTGCAGGGCATTAGAGGGATGGAGCACCTCTCCTATGAGGAAAGGGTAAGAGAATTGGGTTTGTTCAGCCTGGAGAGGAGGCTTTAGGGTAACCTCTTTGCAGCCTTCCAGTACCTGACGGGAGCCTACAAAAAAGCTGGAGTGAGACTTTTTACAAGAGCATGTAGTGACAGGACGAGGAATGGATTCAAAGAGGGTAGGTTTAAATCAAGATGCTAGTAAGAAATTCCTTACTATGAGGGTGGTGAGGTTGCTCAGAGAAGTTGTGGATGCCCCATCCCTGGAAGTGTTTGAGGCCAGGTTGGATGGGGCTTTGAGTAACCTGGTCTAGTGAAGACTGTCCCTGCCCACGGCAGAGGGGAGATTGAACTAGATGATCTTTAATGTCCCTTTCAACTCAAATAATTCTATTTTTATCTTTTTTTTTTGAGATTTTTAAGCTCATTTACAAAAACCCCTTTAAATTATAGGGGCAAGGGGTGTGATACTGTTTGCTCAGAGTGAGAGTTAAGTGTGATCTGCAGTGAGAGAAGTTGAACTGGGGGAACAAAGGGACAGCAGGAGAGATATTTCTTCTTAAAGGATGCCACAGAGCTCTGGTCCTGGATCAGTACATCATACTTGTTGAGGCTAATAGTGTAGGGAATCTTGCCCTTTTGCTGCTGCCTTGTAAGCTTTGTGGTGGTTTTGTACTGTTGCCTTAAGGAGTGAGGAAAAAACAACTTCTGACAACTTTAGTAGGAGATAAGTGAGCAGGAGCTTTAATGAGCCAACAGGCTCCAGGAATACTTTCACACAGGAATCCCCCCTTCAGAACTAAGTTACAAGATTTTATAATAATGTCCATCCCATCCCATTCTGTTATTTCCCTCAGTCCTGCCCCATTCTGCCCCTGGCACACCCCCTCGGGAATTGGGTCTGGGGTCTTGGGACCCTTTCTTCATCGCTGTTGTCTTCTTCACAGCACGTCA
>JAWWMO010000083.1:31953599-31997935 GCA_035047845.1 Dendrocincla fuliginosa | reverse complement strand
AAGTTATATTACTAGTACATTAGATCTACAATAATTTCTAACATCTATAAAACTGAAAAATCAAAAATCAAAGAAACTCTTAGGCATCAGTACAACAGAGCTGAGTTTTTCATGTCTCTTGTCTTTTGCTCTCTCTCATAAATACAGCCTGACGTTGCTTCAGCTGATGGCACTGTGGCACTAGGCAGTCCGCTGGTGGCCACGCTCACTGACAGAGGAAGATTTGATGTCGTGCAAAGGCTTTTTGCTTCATCAAACATTAATCTGGAAATGACTGAGTCTTCTGTAAAAGCTGTAACTATGAAAGAACCTCGATTCTTCCCACTTGTTCTTTATGTTGCGCTGTATGGACTTCATGCTTTAGGTGGGAATGTATAGGAGCTTTACTGAGTTTGTGCTCTAGCCTGCTCGCTCTTCTGTAGCTCTGTAGTGTTGGTGTGTTTGGGCCAAGCAGTAGAGCGGCTCTGTTGGGTACTTAGGGCAGCACAGCCAGGGCTTAGAGCAGTCGGGGGCACTCGGAACGCCAGGGGTACACGCTCCGCACCACTGCCAGTTCTCTGTTGTTCCAGTGAAAAATACATACACAAGGGATGAAGGGGAGCAGTTGAAAAAAGCAGTTGAAAAAGAGAAGCTAGTAACAAAAACTGAACAGAGCTGGTGTGGTAATTGTCAGATCTGCAGGGCAGTAGAAACCTGACTGCTTGCATTAATATGCATGGGAGAAAACAGCAAAGTACAAACTGCTTTTTGTAAGCAAAGAGGCAAGCAGACAAGCAGACAGGCTGTGGAAATCCAGGGTTCTGCAATGCAGCAACTGTTCTGCTCCTTTAAGACTGGATGTGCAGAATGCCTTCACTCTGGAGCAAGTGAAATGGAGGTCTCTCAAAGAGGTACTTGATTAGGTTCTCTTATTAATTGCTGTTTGGCTTTTCCTGCTGCACAATGCAGGGAATATAAAAACCCTTTTTAAAAATCAAGGCCACCTTAGAGATATATGCATTTGTACAGCATTTCTGTTTTCTAATAAGTTTTTACTCAGCAAGTTTCAGCTGTTTAAATTGCATTCTGAACTTTGAGGTTTGGCAATGCCTTTTGGTGTGTGCACATGAAGGGCTCCTGTTGCACACCGCAAAAAGCATCATTTTACCCACAGGACATTTTAAGTGCAGATATTTTGCATGTTTCTTTGACTAGCAGCAAAGCATTAGTAAAGCACTGTGTGCTTTAAACTATTTTGCCTTTTTTTCCATCATAGCTTTTTTGTAATTGTGAAACAGAAATACAGTAGAGATCACTGTAAATGTGGGCATGGAAAGATGATGTTCCAGGCAAGTGGAATATCAGTGCTTGCAGGTAAGATTGTGAGATGGCTGATGGACAAACAAGCAGGCACCTATGTGGGGATGATCAGTAACCAGGCCCTGCAGTGTAGCAGGTGGGTAGGAATCCTGGTTGTTTCCTGCTCTATTCCCACTTGGTCTTGAGCAGATTGTCTGAGAGGTCTTCAAAAAGTCACCTCAATTCAGGTTTCCCTGAGGACGTGGACTTTGCAGAAAAGCACTGTGGAACCTTTCCATGCCCTGAGAGCTCAGGATAGCTCTGCACAGCGCCGTGGGCATTTCTGCATCTCATGTGTTAAATGAAGCTGATGGTGTTGCCTGAAACTTGCACTGGTATAGATGGAAGGATCCTTTAGGAGGGTGCAACTTCTTCTGGAGCAATGAGTGTAAATGGGAGAGATGTCCTTTGCCAATCACTACTCAAAAGTTGCCTCTGTAACTAATTTATCAAAACTTTCTATTAAATGTTATGTCAAAACAATAGAATAACTTATAACCTCATGAATGTAATTTCCATTGTTTTTCTTTTGGGGGTTCCAAAAAAGCCTTGAAAGGTGGTGCGTGCAGATGGCAAGTGGCTGCGTGGGCATTCACATGGTGCCACTGTCCACATGCTCTGATCTTCCTTATAGATCTTTGGTGTGAGCCTTGTGTGCACTGTCTTGTGTAACTGCTTTCAGGGTGTGATCTTGTGTCACAGATGTTGAAAAGGGAATCAGTGCATCTGCAGAAGTCATTAGCTGCACTGCAGTCTTGGCTCTATCCCTTTAGGTGCATTTTGTGGAAGGGTTGCCCAGCTTTCCTCCATTTGGCAGCACTCTGTGACCACAAAGCACCTCTAGAACACCAGGTAGGGTAGAATGGCCTTTTTAGAACTGAGTGAGCAGCAAAACTGGGCAAAACAGAAACACTGAGGCAGGCAGTATGATCACCATTTTCTCTCCAGTTCCTTCTTTCATGCTCTTGAATGCAGGATTGTTATGCACGTTAATTTTAAAAATAGATCAGACTGGGAATAAGAAGATCCAAGAGAGCACAAGAAGCAGTCTATCTCTCTCAAATAACTCCAGTCCTGCCCTTCCCTAAGCCAAGAACATACCTGTTCAGGGACCCAGCCGAAGCTGCTGCACTGGTCCAAATTAATTCACAATCCACCTCAGAAAAGCTGGATGTACATCCACAACATCTTGGACAAACCAGCAATTCCTTGTGACATGCTTTTTCAGGGTTAGATGTGGTCTTCCCTAGGAAGGGAGGTTGTAAAAGAGCTGTAGGGTGCTTCAGAGAAGGCTAAAGCTTGTCTCAAAGGATTTAATTTTGCACCTTGACTTACCTCCCCAAAATACTGCTTCCCTTTGCATTGCCCAGGAGGAAGGGGAGGAATCCATCTTTGCAATCCAGAAGGAGGTCAGCAGCCTCCTTTTAAAGAGCATGTGCTGAACCCAGAGAGTAGCAGGCTCTGCCTTGCTGCCAGTAACCAGCACTCGCCTCCTTCAAGCTGCTCAGTCCTGAGTCCCTTGGGTTTTTGCACAGTGGCTGATTACAGTGCAGGCCCAGAAGAGCGACTCCCAGTGCTGCAGTGCTCAGAAAACAGGGCGCCCATCTTCAGCAACGGTGACGTTCGCAGGGTGGGCAGAGGCCCCAGGGTCTCCCTGTACATGGAATGGGGATTTGGCACATGTGTGAACATGGAGCTAAACAACAGCAACTAAAAAGCTGCTTTTCTGAAGACAAAAAGGCAGAGGTGCACCGACACTCCTGGGTACCTTATTTGCCTAATATTCAAAAGTATGACAAAAAAAAAAGCCTGTTACATTTTTTCAATATTAAATCTTTATTATATACAAAAATATTTTGTTGGGAATTAACAGAATTTCATCATTTGTACATTAACATTTTTATGTTTGGCTGTGTTTATTGTGAAAATATTAGCTGTGAAAAAGACAAGGGGGGGGTGTCTTAGAAAACAAGTCACAATTTAAAAACATCCCACATAGTAGCTGACTTTATCAGTATGAAGTCACAATGCTAACAAGTCCCATATCCTAGGCCTGCTCTACAGCACTGTATTCAATTAGGTACTAAATCCCTTTGAGGTTTACAATAAAAAGTTTAGCTAATAGGATTTTTTTGTAGTTTATTTAGTTGAAAATTTCCTATTTTTTTTTACTGGAGAGCAGTTTTGCAAATTTTACAAATGTCAAATCCAGTTTAATTTAATATGCTGTAGAAATAATTAAAAAAACAAAAAACAAAACAAACAAACAAACAAACAAAAAAACCAACAAAAAACAACCAACCAAAAAACAACTCAAACAAAAAACCACGAGAGCTTCTAACTGGCAAAACCAGTTGTGAGAAGAAGCAAGGTAAGGAAATGCACAGTGACAGAGTTCTAATACACATTTAAACCCAAACACTTAACCAAGATCCTACAGTTCTTAGCCTAGTGCAGGGTGGGAGAGTGGCAAACTTGTATTTTAAAATCCACGGAGGCAGTTCCCCTCCTTATACCACAATGCACAAATGTTACACATGGGTAATACAGGATGGGGGACTGGGGCTGGAGAAGGGATGCTCAACATGCATTTTCATAGGGGAAAAATATATTTCAACAGTTATCTCCATATATAATTGTGTACAAGCCCTAAACCAACAAAAATCAGTCAAATCTTTTTGCAGCCAACAATTTGGCTGCTACCCCTGGAACTGTACAAACAGTGCCATTCACTTTGCTCTGTGCTGTGTATCATGTGAGAGGTCAAATAACGGAGAAGTTACTTGGGGTTTTGGAAGTGGCTCTGCTGTGTTCTAGGTAAATGGCTACTTGTGGAATAATACTTGGCTCAGCCGTGAGAACAGCCAAAATTGCACAGAGAAGCATTAGCGTGGAGCTACTGACTTAAAAGGGAAAAGGCTAAATGGGAGAGTGTTTCCAGGACACTTTTAACTATGTTGTTTGACCACTGCCCTAGTTGCAAAAGGAACTCCCTACCTAATGAACATAGGAAAAGGTTCCATATATTGAGAACAAAATTAACTTACTTCAATTGCAATTTATTCCATAAAATATAAATATTGCTGAACTCCTGCATAAATCCTTTTTGTAGGTGCAATTGCCTAATGGCCTTCACCAAGCTGGGGTTTGTTTTTAAGCCTGTACAGGTAAATCCCAGCTGCAATACCAGCAAATGAACTCAGAATTCAGCAGCTGAAAATGTGATCATTTGAGGAGTAGTATCCCACCATGGAGAATTAACATGGAGAATAAACTAGCAGATACTGCCTGAATTCCTTGCAGTATTTACCCCTAAGTTTTATGTGTATGTGTACACGAGCACAGTTTTAATATGTTTGGAAGCCAACACTGCCTGTAAAATAACCAAAACTGGTTATTTTGGAAGCATTTTTTACTCTAGTGTCTCTCTTGGGCCTAAAACCAGTAAGTTATACTAGTCCTAAATACTTACGTTTGTACTGACCACTATTTCCTCTACAAGACACGAGAATTCCAGGCAATTCCCACCAGTAAGCCTGTTAAAAATACATGAAAACCAAGAATGACAGGCCAAAAAATAGGAAGCCAGGATAAAAAAAGGGCCAGGACTTCACTTCAGCACTGTCAGTCACGACAGTCCACCAGAGAAAAGCAAATTAAAGTACCTTTAAGTACAGATAGCCTTTCAACGGCCCAGGAGAGGTTTTGGGGGACAGCTGGGAGCTGAGGGGTACTTAAGGCAAGAGGCCTAACAGACTACAAGTCTTTGTTTCCAGTAACCAGTACATAGACATCAGTAAACTGATCTCACCACTTTGCAAAAGTAGTATCATGGAGTTTGGCAATAACAACACGGTACCTGAACTCTTTGGAATTTGGGTGAGGCAGAAAACCCTGCATGGAGCAAACAGTCCATACAGATTTGCATGACAGATGTGACAGAGGTCCAGCTGTAATTTATCTTAGAGCTGCCCCTAGGGGCATAGCAAGCGAGGAAGAGCATCTGCCTCAAGGTTCAGTCTGGATGGAGAAGTAAGCTGAAGGAAGCCTGGATGGGAAACGAAGGAATACGTGAAAGAAGTTTGGACTTATGTTCACAATATTAGCTCATGCATAAGGACATGGAAGAACTCATGGTTCCTTATTTCTGGAGTGCTCTAATTGTCCTCCAAGGCCAGCTGGGTTCAAGGGGATACCTAGCCAAGGATCTTCTGTGTTTCAAAGAGAAAAAAGTTTCCTATTTCTTCCTGCATCACCCTCTTCAAAACAAAACCAAACCTAGATGACTTCCTGAGCACTGAGCTGCAGGCAATTTGTAAAGCAAGTCACTTAGGTATGGTTTTAGAAGATGCAATGAGTACAGAGGATGGGGAAATAAATGTCACATTTTGAGCCTATCCAAGGTGTGACAGTTTATATAAACACAAATTCAAAAGTGATGAGCTGATCTGCCATCCTGCTTCACAAAGCTTTTGTATGACTAAGTACACAGAGCTGCCCTGATCTGAGAACACGGCACAAGTTAATGGATACTGTACTGGTTATAAATTCAATTTTCCTTGCATACAAAGGTCTGTGATTGTACTCCAATTTTACCTTCATTGTAATATCTGCAAAACATTTTGAAAGACCTTTATAAATCTATGCAAGATGACATATTCCATTACAATTATCCCACTTTCCATTATAATTATCCCAGTAAACTTGGACTGCATCTTGTCACATGATGCAGAACCTAAAGCAGACGTGCTAGTAACATTTAGAGACAGCAAGGTAAACACCTGGGTACACAAGCACCAGGGTATTTACATGAAAGTTGAGACTGGTGCACGCCTAAGGGAATTTTTGGTGAATTCAGGGAAATAACTTATGGGTCTTGGCATACTGACTGTACTTCTATGTATAACTTTTCATTCACAGGGCAACGACAGTGTTTCTTCTATAAGTCTCTATATGTACAGAATTTTACAGCACCTCATGCACTGTCCAAAACAGATAGAAATTACAGATAAATATAGAATTTTTTTAGATTGAAATATCTGTATATTTAGAAAAATATACATTAGTAAACACAATAAACCAGGTAGAGAAGTGTACCAGTTCTAAAGTCTCACATGCAGGTAAATCTCTGGATTAAGTCATGGTAGTTTAGTAATGTGATAACCAACATGAGCATTTTTGTTTTACCATCCACATACATACATATACACAGACAACTATTTGATAACTTACTTTTCTAAACTACTTAAATATTTATCTTGTGATACATACCACGTATCTTAAACATTTAGCAGCATCTTCACCTCGCTCAGACACACCTATTGTAATCATTAACAGTCAATGTAAAAGGTTTTCCTGTTAGGATCTGGAAAATGAATGTTTAGTACAGAATGAGATATATGAAATCCCAGTTATTTTAACTCCTCCGAAATACTTCAAACAGCCATTCTCTGAAATGTTTTCACTTGCTCAGGATGAGCCTTTCATAGTGTCTTCCTCCCCTAATTGCACAGTGTGCAGGTCCCTGTCTAACAGCTGATCTAGCACACCCTGGCAGGTAGAGACTATCACTGCTGTGGATGTGACTGAGATGGCAGCATTATAAGAACCTCCAAGAGCACTCAGTAAAAAAAAAGTAACTGTCACTCTCATGCTAGTCATCCTACCAGGTAGTGACAAACTAAGCAGAATATCTCATGAAAATCTGTTTTGCTAAAAAACAAAACCAAAACCCACCACCACAAAAAGCAAGGCAACCTCTCTCCCCCTCTCAGCATCAAACACATGCCAAGGTGAACCCTCAAGATTTAACAAACAGATGCAAGGAGTGTGGTGTTTGGGTTGTTGTCCCCCTTACAACCTGGCACGTGGACACCCAGATAACACCCGCAGACATTTCCATACGATCTTCGCCTGCAACCTAAGCAAGCCATCTTCTCTTACTGCTTAAGAATTTTACTGCTCGTTGGCATCTACCTTACCACCACCCAATGCTCAGCCACCAGGCTCCACTGTGCTCACTGCCTGATCTAAACACACAGTGCGAACCTGCAGCAAACACTAAAGCCTTACGCTTTAGCAAATATGTGGCTACTTTGGAGATTGCTAACTAGGGAGACTCTTTCGACAGTATTCTCCCTAGGATGGAAACAGAAGGAGCAGAGAGCTTTTCCTGACTAAACCTTTCATGTGTTTCATCTGGTTAAGTAAACTTAAGGAAAAAAAGATGAAAATAAGTGATGTTTGCGATATAAAGTACTATAGTCTGTAAACTGAAGGTTCTTCTCATTCCGTTCATTAGGGAAGAGTGAACTCAGCCCACTTTTGGCATCACAAATAAGAGTATTTTTCTAACTCACAATGAAAAGGCATCATATCTGTCCAGACAGCACATCTTATTTACAGCATATGGAGGTCTCCTATGACAGTACACAAACACAGTTCAGTCATGTTCAGCATAGAGTGCCAAAAGCAAATCATTAAAATAGCCAAGCAACGGCCCTGTATCATTTACTGCTACATACAAAACTTGATCCATTTCTCAAAGCACCCTCTGAGCAATAGGATCACAGAACATGTTTCCTGGGAAAGGAAACTAAGAGTTCCATGCTGGTGCCACATTTAAAAGCTCTGCCAAACTTAAACAAAACCAGAGAATATACATCCTGAAAAGTATAGCAATAAAACAAAGTAGTGGTACAAATTTTTCTCAGACAATTTTAGATTCCCTCTAAAAGACTGAAATCTCAGTACTAAGAGCCATGAATATTTCCTGTGCTATACACAAGTTCAACCAACATTTTCCACATACACTGGGATTTCAAGTCCCCTCTGCCCCTTTTCCCCCACAACAACCAACTTCACAGGTTTTGTAAAAATCATTTGTAGTATACGGGTGTTCTGAGGGGTTTTTAACACACTTTTCCTATACTGCATCAACTCCATTTTTTCTTTTCCTTGTGCACATCAAAAGTCTTTTGAGAGCCCCAGGAAGCAATACTGTTTTACAGTGTCTAAGCCTGTCTTCCTCCAGAAATAGTTCTGAGGAAGCTGCCTTTTGATAGCATTCCATATCACACTATGGTGCTGAAAAAAGAATCCAGAAGCCAGGTGCCTGTCACCAGATGGAAGAGAAATTAAACAGATGACTTCAGTTTAGACACCTAACCCAGAACGTGATAGTGAATGTGACTATATACAACAGCTGACACTATAATATAAAACATGATCACCAAAAGAGCTCATCTGAGCAACAAGCTGTATTTTTGTTCTGTTCTCGTTAAGCAGAAATTTACATCAGCCTAAGTTTTGATCGATGAACTCGAACCTAATACGAATTATATCAATGACCCTACTAAGGGGAGAATTGTCACTAACCAAAAGGAAATACACTGTAAAACAAAAAAAGTATAAACAACATTGCTTTTTAGCAGTAATCTTCCAATTCACAAGCTACCTAATGAAAAATGCAATTAAAAACAATGTAAGAAAAAGCACAGAAATGCCATTACACAACAATAAAATACAGCAGTTGAGCACACACAAATATTTAAAAGATAATTTAGAATCCAGCTAGACATCACAAGAAATGAAGCCACAGATCACTATACAAATACAGAACAATGTCCTAAGAAAAGAAAATGCCTTTTTTTTTTCTTAAAGCAATGTGTTTTCACAAGTGTGAATAAATAGTCCTAAACATTAAGTGTCACCTACAAGGCTCCACATTATCAGATTCTCTCTCAAGCTACTTCATCATTATTCAAATTGCACTGAATTACCTTGCATATGATCTTCTAACATCGGTACTTCAACTCTAATGGGCTAACAGGTTGGCTCCCAAAAAGCCTAATAAGCAGCTTGCAAGGTATTGCTCTATGTTATTTTAAGAGACAGATATAAGGGAACCTACACAAAAATTGTCTAAATCAAGAGATAGCAAGAACTTGTGAAACATCAGGAATGCACCAACATTAAGCCGAAAGAAGCCGGAGCAATGGAGCTGTTTGTTGCTGCTTTTAGTATTTAAAATTCTGCTCCCATTAAATTTTTCTTTTTTAAGGAATTAAAAAAAACAAACACAAAGAAGTTAGCGTTCTTTCCTAATAAGAGCTATAGACTTTTGATCAGTTAAACACTGTCATTAACAAATTTTACAAAAATTGTTTCAAGTATCCTTTTTTTAATCACAGTGAAAATGTAAGACCGAGATGTAAATGTTGAAGTGAATGACTGAAAGTTTCTTAGATGAAAAAGGCAAAGGTACTAAACCAAAACATAGAAAAATGCTTAAACGCATTTCCTTCATGTGATATGAATAGAAAGGTTATCTGTAAAAAGTTAGAAAAATTAAAATAAATTACATATTTAAGTACACTTTCTCTTCAACATTTTTATAAAAATTCAGAACAGTGTACTTTTGAATATACACAGAGTAAAAATGCACAGGTGCTGTAGGTTATCATCGGTATCTACATGTCACTTTTGCTGCTGTTATTTGTTGCTTAAGCTCCTCTCGAGACCTCTCAATACACCCAGCTGATGGGGACCCACTGCGGCTCCAGCCTCAGTCTCTCAATGGCAGTCTGAAGCTTCTCAAAGGCTTTGTCCAGGTTGTCATTGACAATGGTCAGGTCAAAGTAGTGGTTGTATGCTCTCTGGATCCGGGCACTTTCATCCACTGTTTTTTTCAAATCTGTGTCCTGTGGAAGAGATTTTTAAGGATTACTAAATCTTACTAAAGATTTGATGATAAGACTTGGAAAATCCTTAAAAATACAGAAGAATATCTTTTCAGTACATACCACAATTGACTGTTTAAAGCTATATATATGTATTTTAAAAAAGATAAGTTTTCAATTTATAGTAAATCCACACATAACTTTAGTTAAAATACATTAAAAGGGATGAAAAAGTTACGATCTGTGCCAAAAATGTTACATATGGCAAGCAAATGTGTGCCACTCTTGCAATTCCAAAGAAAATCAATAAAAGTATGTGAACTTGGGCTGGTGTGCACAACAGGCAGTTAATCATTTTTGTATGTGCAGCTGAAGATCCAACCAGAATAAAATTAATGCTCTAGGAACTACTGAGGCAATCAGTTTTGTAAATATATTTGTGCCCCTTTTACTTCCACAGAAAGCACAAAAAAGTCAAGATTTAAATTAGTCTGAAACAAAAGCCAGTGAAAGATACATTCCTATCAGAATAAAGCTCTATAATACTTTATGGCTTTTAAAGGCAACATTTCAGCCTTGCTCACCTGACATCAGTTTGTAAACTACTGCTGCATTATTGTAGTGCTGACACGAGCTGCAAAATGTGCTGGAAATTTATATTCCTACATCATGAAGCTTCACAAAGGTGCCTCTGAGCACATTTTTGTGTTTCATTGGTACTACATTCTTAGAAAATTCCTCTCCATTTTTGCACAGCAGAATTTTTGTTTGTAAGCAATTATGAGATTTGTTCCCCTTTATGGTATTTCATATTTTCAAGTCCTGATACAGTTGTCAATAAAAAAGCCAAAATGAAAAAGTAAGTTTGTGAATAGCCTTTCCTTCACAGTGAATGAAGGAGACAAGTATGACTATAAGAGCCAGGATTTTTGCAATGGAATGGCTTAGACTGCTAGAAATAATGCAGACAGACCCACTAACAAGCAGAACATGATACTTTAAATGACATTTGTTTTTCATTTGTTCAGGAAGCACAAGAATATGAAATAGGAAATCATACTTTATATACATGTGCACAGATATGATTCAGAATCTGTAAAGACACATAGATGCATATTTGAAATGTAACTATGCTCTTTATTATTCATAAGGAGAAGTAACACAGAGGCAAGGATGTCCCTTAGGGAATCAAATATTAGGAAGTGCAGGAAATTATTTTTATACTTGTCTGGACAGTTTTAACATCATCTTCTTGTATATGCACCACAAAATTCAGGGGTTGTTTGGGGCAGGAAGGAGGAAAGACTGAGCATCCACAGAGATACTAGAATGTATAATAACCAGAATCCATGACTATAAATCACACATTCATTTAGTGGAAATACTAACCCACCCCCATTTTATTGTTTTTAATGCCCCATCAGCATTAATCAAGATATTGCTGCTAAGCCGCAGCACTCTCTTTGTAAGTTGTCAGCAAACCACAGTTTTCATCCCATAGGGAAGGTGTCCTGCTGAACAGAGAGGATAGTTTTATCTGCTCAATCTGGCTTTTTTGCTTTGCTCCTGCAGCTGGGAAAGTTCATGCCTGCATCGAATATTTATAATTTGCTGCACTTGAGGAAGCATGTCTCACTTCCCTCTGCTACACACCGTGCCTCAGAAAGGGACAGAAGATCTAATGAACAAAATGGGCCACTATGCTTTGTATGACAAATCCAAGGAACTTCAAGGGAAGAGAAGCTGTTCAACACTTTCTATTGTGGCAGCTCTCAGCCATTCTCAGTGCTATGGCAGTGAAAACAAGGACTACCTGCATTCTCCGTTGTTTTCATTGGGGATTTGTTTGTTTGGATGGTTGGGGGGTTTTGTTGTTTGTCTGGCGTGTGTTTTATTAACATAAGCTGCAATATCTTTTCCAAGCATTACAGATTCCATTTATGAAGCACACATGTATTGTAAGACAAAACTGAACAAAGACTTTTTGGGAGAAGAGATGGCAAAAAGGAAAGACATTTGTACAAAAAAAACCAATTCCTACCAGGAAATATCTACCATTTGCTGCAAATAATCAAAGGTGACACTTTTCAAAGAACACATTACAAATAATTTTTGCAATCAACACTTCCCTGTAAGAAGTCTATTTTTAAGAAAGAAGCAATCTTCCTTATACATAGTATTTGATTAACTTCTACTAAGTAATAAGCAAAAGTCTTGCTTAATTTTTCTTATAGACACCAATTTCAGAAAAAAATTCCATCTAAAAGGAAAGGTAGAAATTTTTAAAAAAATCTAAGAATAACCTATGCAAAGCAAAAAGCAAATAAATAAGAAATAATCTACTTACAGTGAGAAGTTTGGTTGTAATTCCAGCATCTACCACAGCCTTGTGCATAGCTCGCAAAGTCTCCAGCTCTGGAGCAGCAATAAACACTACATAGGGCATGAATTCTGAAGTCCTCAGTATTTTCAGGGCCTAGAAGCAAAGAAAGAGAAGAAAATCCCCAAAGTCTGAGAATGACTCACCACATATCCCCTCCACTTAAGGGGAACTGCAAAACTAAACTGTTAACAATGGACAGGAACACATAAGCAAAAATTCTTATTTCTATTTTAGAAACTCCTACGCTGCCTTTGGAAATGCTCAGCATCATTCTCTCCTAGGCTAAAAAGATTATTTACTACTCTGCAAGACTCCGTTTTTATGAAGAATCTAAGTTGTTTTTTCCCATCTTTCTCTAACTCATTCTAATGAGGTGCCACAAAGGCATGAATCCAGTTGATAATCCTGAAACCAGATAAGAAGCCTTCAAATTTCAAGTCATACCTCTTCACCTCTTCAACATACTCCTACACTTGCAGTGGAACATTATAAATTATATACCTGCGGATTTACATCCAAGATGCATGTCCTTCCTGTCTGAACAACTTCAAGGATGGAATCAATTTTGGTGCCATAAAGATTTCCTTCATATTCCCCATGTTCCAAGTATCTTCCAGCTTTAATATCTGTCTCCATTTCAGCTCGTGACACAAATCTATATGCTTGCCCATCTTTTTCATCATCCCTTGGCTTTCGTGAAGTGACTAAACAAAAAATTTAAAATATAAATTGAATGTTTTCTTTTTATACCTGAAATACAAATACAAGACTGGTCTGTATATTAAGTTAGGGAGAGTATAATACACATTAACATACAATTGTAATTGTTCCATGTACACATTAATTCATTATTCTAGTGTTTTATAACTGAGCACAGCCCCTCCTGTTCTCTTTATTTCTATCCTTTCCTCTATGTTACTTAACCCCCTTTCCCTATTTCCTTTGTTTTACTGCTTCACACCATACACAATACTCACTCAATGTCATCTTTCTAAGCTAGCTATAAAGAAAGTTACTTCAGCATCAGAAGCAGCCTAGCCACTGTTGCAGAATCGTAATGGAAGCCAGCTAACACTGCTTTTCAGGACATCTTACCCTTTAAAACAAGGCAAATTCCCTGCAGAAAGATTAAAGCCAATATTTAAGTACAACATTATCAGCTATCATAGGTGTTGGCTACAATGTGCAGTACAGACATTATTTAAAAAAGAAAGTAAAAATAAAATAAAACATATTGTAGTATTATTATTGACTTTGCTGTCCTATCACCATATTAACTACCCAGTACTTGTATTTAATCAGATTTGAACTCTAACATATTAAACCTAACAGTGCATGGATTCCTTTGGTAATACTTGTATCAGCACTTGCTGCAATTTGGTGATACATGTGGAAAGCAATCTCCACCTTCCAGTGATTCTTATCAACTTCAGTATGATAGAAAACTCAAGTCTCAGGGAAATGATCTTCTGAAGCTATTAGTGATAAACATATTACTAGAACATCTGGTTTTAGCCATGATTCTACAGAAAGATTAACACTATCATGGTTAATACGTTAAAAAAAATATTACCATGTCAGTTTGAAATAAATTTTAGAGAACAGGCTTTAACAGTTTACAACCACAATATGACTTAACAGTTCAGCTACTCCCGTTGAAGAGAAACCACATGTGCTGGGTTAGAACTCAACACCAAGAACATGGTTCTCCCTATAAATGGATCCACTTCAGCCATTTACCAACCCCTGAGAAAACCGATATATACAGGTTTGTGAACAACCTGGAGAATTTTCTTCTAATAAAGAAAATGAGACCAACTAAGATTACTGATTATCCCAGTTAAAATCTAAAGTAGAGAGGAGATTCTACACAATAAACCAGGTACTGCCTCTGCATGATTAGACTGTCAAGACAGGGAAAAGTTAATTTTCATGCATTTGAAGAGTGTTCAAGACCTCCAAGTAAAAGCATTTTAGCACTGTGTTGTGTTACTTATATATATTCAAGCATTTATATAGCATTTTAAAGCAACAAGTAATTCTGAGGCCTTTTTTAAAATGAAGTAAGAATTTTAGAAGCAATAAATTCTCTTACTATTTTGCCAATATAAAATAATGAGGTTCTCAGGGCAAGATCTCCTTAAAAAAGTAACACTGAGAAGTCAACCTTGTTATCAGTCCTACATACCAATTCTAAGTGCCCTGGCCAGTTTTGGTATTAGAGATCAGAAAATGAGGAAGACTGGTTCCCTCATACTGCACAATTCATTTTTCAGATGTGTCCCTCCTCCCCTGCTATTATCAGATCTACTT
This sequence comes from Dendrocincla fuliginosa, assembly GCA_035047845.1. Lineage (NCBI taxonomy): Eukaryota > Metazoa > Chordata > Aves > Passeriformes > Dendrocolaptidae > Dendrocincla > Dendrocincla fuliginosa. Next base: position 31,983,220 of record JAWWMO010000083.1, on the reverse strand, counting down.
CTTGCCCACTGAAAACAGAAGGGAACAGACTGTTTTTGAAATTCTGAAAAGCATATGGCAGAGAATAATAATGTAGCTAGGGTGGACTTCTCTGGTCAGCAGCGAAACAGGAGGGAGCAGTTAAAAAAAATAAAGGTCTTGTGAATGAGTGAAGTATCTGAAAGAAGACAAGAAAGCAATACTTCAGTAAGGGAGGAACATTTTTTTCTGCGGTTAATAGGGAGAAAAAATGAAAGACTATGGGCTTCAGGCTAGATATATTAAAACACGAGTTTGTTATACAACTCTTGGAGAGCACAAACGCTTTATTGGAAGTTTGTTGTTATTCCCTACATTTCTAATACTAAAGCAACAACTTATAATGCGTAAGATGCTTCCACAGGTCGAAAAATAAAAGACAGACCTGAGAAACTCCACTGGCTGTTCGTTGCAGAAGGCTATTAGAAACTTCTAGAATCCCCTCAGTAACAGATGGTGACTGACACTGAAGAAACAGATTGAAATATTGCAGACAAAAATTCATTTTCTGCAGCATCAGTAACATTTAACTGCTAGTTACAAATATTTTCACAGTCATCATATGTTAGTTCAGTTGTCTGAAAAGGGGAAGAGCCTTTCATTTTCCCACTCCATACAACTTTTATACTCTGACAAAATTACTCCTACACCAAACATCATGGGTATAAACATCAGGTATTTTCCAGATGATCAGAGACTCAAAGTATGAGACGACAATAAGAATGCTGGCAACTTACATGGCACTGTAGTTCCAAACCTAGTAGGATTCAGTACTATAAACCTGTTCTTCAAACTTCTTCGCCCCACTCCTTGAGCCCCAATCAAGACCAGGGTTTTCCTTTGAAAAGGAGGCATTTTGGCTACTTCCTCATAGATCTGGATTTCATGACGATCAAATTCTACATTGAGAAATGTACAAAAAAGTTTAATACACAGTCAGTGCTGTAAGAAAAAACCAAAATTAAACACTCCTGCTATATTTCACCAGACCCTATATGAATACAAATAGTACTCAAAGGGCAGTAAGTCTGATAAAAGCTTTCTTGCTTTAAATTGGCTTGGGAGTGAAATACTTATCCCTCCATGGACAGCGTAAGATCAGATTCTCACCTTTACTTCCAAGGAGAAAATCTGATTTTGACCAGAAGGGAAAAACTGCAATTAACAATTAGTGAGCTTTCACAGAATCACAGGAAGGCTGAGGTTGGAAGTTACCTCTGGAGGGCATCAGGTCCAACTGCAATGCCCAAGCAGGACCACCTGGAGATGGTTGCCCAGGACCACATCCAGACAACTGCTAAATATCTCTAAGGAGGAAGACTCCACAACCTCTCTGGACAACCTGTGCCAGTGCTCAGTCACCCTCACAGTGGAAAGAATGTTTTCTGATATTCAGAGGGAACCTCCTGTGCTGTTGCTTTGTTGACTCTTGCCCTGTCACTAAGCTACTCTGAAAGAGCCCGGCTCCATTCTCTTCGCACCCTCCCTTCAAGTATTTATACACATTGCTGAGACCTGCCCTGAGCCTTCTCTTCTCCAGGCTGAACAGTCCCAGGTCTCTCAGACCTCTCCTCTCGGGAAAGATATCCAATCTCTTCAACATTTTTGTATGCCCATGTGTCTCTTGTACTAGGGAGACGCTCAGTACACTTCAGGTGTGGCCTCAGCGATGGTGAGTACAAGGGAAGGATCACATCCCCTCAACCTGCTGGCAACAAAGCTTTCGCTTTTCTTATCTTTTAATACCCAGTTTTTCTCTGACTTCCACCTACCAAATGATGCACTCAGCGTGACCATATCTTCACTGATTACTATAGATTTTAAACCTCAAAACCAATCTGATCTATGAAATTTATAATCAAATATTTTACTGCAAATCTTTGGATACACTAGACTGGAAGTTTAGAAGCCTAGAGAATTTTGATTCATATATAATATTAAGAGATACCTGCATTTCTTGTAGTGAGATACATCATCTTTTTCTTTTTTTTGCTGCTTATTGTTCCACAAAAAGGCCCTAAAAATAAGAAGAGATGAACTCACAATATTTGTTAAATGTGTTTTCCAAAGCTTATTTACATGAATATATGAAAGTTTAGATTAATTAAATATATAAGGACTGTTTTAGAACTTTGTATGTTCTAAGGCAGGAGATCACATCTATTCACATACACATCAAATGATAGAGGAAGAACCAAACACAGACAGAAAAAAAATATTATTTTCCTACAAAGCTTTATAAAAAGCAGCAGAAAAATCCATGTGTTGTTTATTAACTTTCAGTGAGTACGACAAAACCCACAATTTAAAAAAAGGGAAGTTAATTCTTATGCCTGTCCCACCTCATTCAGCTTTCCATCAGCAGGTGGCAAAACTGATTCATGTATCTTTGAACACTAAGCAGGCACTTTAGCCTTTGTCCTTCAATCAAAGCCAAAATACACAATATTTAGCATTTCACAATATTCTGTGTAATCTCACACAGCAGTTTTCTATTATTTATGAAGGCAGAAAAAGCAAAACAAATGAAGCTAGAGCAAAATCTACTCCTGAAACTCACTAAATCTCACCTGAGTTGTCCCAGTCCCTCCTAACAAAGGCCTTTCTCTTCTCTTCCAGAAACTGGCTGGGAATTAGACCTGCACTTCCTCCTTCTTTGACATGACTAGCCTGGGGAAAAAAGTAATATAAAGAAAAATGTAACTTGTGAGAAGCATTTTTCTCATCCATACGGTGTTGACTGACTTCCACACTACCAGAGTTTCTCAGTGGTGAGTATTGATACATTTACTATTGAAACTTGGAAATTCAAACTCAGATGTGGATAATAAATTCTCCTTTATAGTAACAGTGTCTTGTCATTGAGTATTAAAGTCTAGAAACTTAAATAAAATAGATACAAGTTTCATTACCAGTCCCCATTAAGTTAGAAAGCTTCTATAGCCATAAACCTTCAGCATGAAAATCCAAAATGGAATTCTATGGTTCTAGACACTGAACTCTCAGGTAACAAATCTCAAGATTTTCTAGTACACAATACACTTATTTTGTATTCTTGAACTGCTTCCAACAGGTTGCAGTGCAGCTTATTAATTGCCATTTCTCAGTGAACGCCATTAACACATGCCTAAACATGCCTTTAAACTTTTTGCACTAACCACACATTTAAAATCTTAGTAACTTAGGTATTCCTAGTAATGAAAATTTGGCTAAGATTCTCTATAAATTAATTTCATGGCAATCTCAATTCTCAGCAAGCTTAACGCATACAAACACACAGTTATGAAATAACTCTCCATAAATCTTTTGCTTGCATAAATCTTTCATTTGTTAACAGGAAATATTTGCTTTTCAACTTGTATGCTTCTACCTATGACTAACTCATTTTTTACAGTATGAAGTTTTCATTAACAGTCTGGCATTTTTAGAAAGTAAGTTTTTTTCCCAGGGGCATGATCTGCATAGCAATACACTACAGTGATTTAACACATTTCAATTTTGCCACTGATTGACTATTGAAGATTTATTTCTATTGGACTCCCACAAGGTACAGCTGGAGAATTCGAAAAGCAATACCAGAAGTCAGCATGGTAGCTAAATGTCAAACTACTCCAGAGTTTTGGAGTGTCTAACTTCTGAAACTAATTAATCTGGCAGTAATAAATTTTCTGCCTTCCCTCGCACTTTTTGTTCTCTTTCTTTCTGTTATTACTGTAACTAACAAGCAACAAAATTCAGCAGCTGATGATGCATATTCAAGTATTTTTGTTGCTTTTAAAGAAGTCATATATTGTTCTCAAGTAATGTCTGGCTCTCTACTGCTTGTAGGGGTAGCTAGGGAAATTAATATTGCTAAACTCTTTGCCACTTCCAAGTCTGAGTATCTCGGTTGATCAAAGTGTCTTAAAGATTCTCTTGTCCCACTTTCAAAGGCACTGATGATATCTAATTCTGTGTATAGTGTCTTGGAAAAATAGAAGTAACAGAAGCACTGGATTACATTTCTACTGAATGACTGAATGTAGAAATACAATCTTAAAGTGGGATGAACTGCTAATATTTGAAATAGTGCCAAACACTGTGACTATTAACATGCATGATACCACTCACAGACACTATCACTGTAGAAATAACAGATATAGCTTCTCCAAATAGCTATTCTCACCCTTCCTCAAATCTGTAAGACCAATTTCCCTCTCTCTCTCTTTCCTGAACTCTGAGCACTCATGAAGGGGTCCACTTCTTCCACAGTCACTATCAGGGAAGGCTTACCACAATTACCACAGTCAGCCTCAGATTTTTTGCTAGAAATTGTCCACTTAAACTGACTTTGGAATATCCAGGCTTAGGATACAAAACAAAGACAAACAACACTAACAGTAAAGTAAGCGTTACATATACAATTTAAAACATTCCATTTCCTCGAGTGTTTCAATTGTTAATATCTTGATATTAGCCTGAAATTGGATTGCAGTATAGATATTTTTTTCTTGTATCTACAGCTAAATAGGAGTAGATCTTAAAGAGATTTTATTAAGGCCACTACTGATGCTTTTCAGTTTTTTATTTTATTTATTTTAATCTTTTTACCAACCTGCCACCAGTTTGGATCTTCCCGGTTTACAATCTGAAGAATTTCCCCTTTAGAAAATTTCAAACCTGCTTCTTTGCATGGAATGAGGTTGTCATTAAATGGATTATAATCAAAATGACACTTCACAAAAACCTGAAATGTGCAAAAATTAACAAAGCTTAGACATTATAAAATACATTCTGACTAATTTATCTGTCAAACTGAAGTAATGTCTTTACCTAGAGCATAAAAAGCTTGACATGATCAAAGTTCCATTTGGCATGTAAAATATAAACCATGGGAAAAAAGACATACCAGCTGAGACAGAATAATCAACAGTGCAAACCTTGGCTGAAGGAGCTTCATGATAGAAGTGAAAAAAACAGCTGTTTCATTTGGACAGTATATTACAAAATACTCAATTTGCACTTCAATATATACAACTCAATTCGTATTCTGAGTTTTAATTACTTAAAAAACACAGAAAAATTCTCAGAATGTGACTACATTCAGTGCTTGTGGAATCTTGACAATTATTTTGCCGTGAACTCAATGTTTTAAAACAAGATACATGACTGCTTAAGACTCAAATTTGATGCAGGGGAAGAAACAGTGAGTTGCATCAGTCAACTGGAACTTTGACTTTCTTTGTACCAGGCTGGGGAGCAGAGGAAGCACTGCCTCAAATACAGCACATTCCCTCAGCCTCTGCTCAATGGAAACACAGCCTGTTACAGTCACAGCATTAGGACCCACTACCTGAAGGAGCATCTTAAAAGGTATTTTGAAGGCACTGATTTATAGCACCAAGTTACTTCTGCCATGGAGAAAATGACAGCCTACAGCAACAATAAAAGGATAAGGAAATAGCCATCATCCAAGTTCCTAGTTTAAGTCAGCAAGTTCAAGCTCATCTGTTGAATTCAGTATGTTTCTGAATTCCATGAAACATAACTTGGACACCAACCATGTTATAAATGCGTGCAGTTCACTGCAGATTAGTGTGATTGTGGTGGGGTCATCAGAGGTTACTTTATGTTCAAGAAACATGCTTTGTGTGTAGCATACAAATGCTCATCAATTTCAGATACTAAGTAGAATTTTTCCAGGCCGGCATATAAGGTCTGGCATTAATTAATATCCTGAAAAAACACATTTCCAAAATGTAATTAAATTAATACAGGTATCTACATTTTAGCCTTCTTCCTACCATTATATACACAAAATAATCAAAATATGTCTAATCCAAATCTTAAAATAACCTTACAGAATACAGTACTAAGCAGAAATTCTTTTGACAGTCATTAGAAATGTGTTACTGACCTGTTGAGGAATGACAGTGTCTCTGTAGCTGGGAAGAATCTTCAAAGTGACACTGCCACTAATGTTTTTCAGCAGTTCTTGCAATTCTTTTGGATTGTTTCCAACCTCATGGCCATTTACCTCTTTAATAATGTCACCTACATGCAGAAGACCTTGTCGATCTATCATTCCTCCATGAAGAATTCGGGCTATTACCAGATCATTGTTCTCAACTCTAAATGTAACACCCTGAAAGAGGTATATGACACCTGGTTTACCACTGAATCTCAATTTAACTTTACCATTATCTCAAGCAAAAATACACAGCTATGGGATATTCCACTTACTCCAATGAAAACAGACAGTAACTGTTACTACAGTGTAAGAGCTCCCAATACACAGAGAAGCAACAGGTGACATAAAACTGCTTTCAGACAAGGTTTTCATAGACTGAAAAATGACTGTTGTTCTTGGTTGCATGCAATCCTGTCATCTCATATCAGGACCAAACAGATGTTGTGTTAGTCAGTTATGCTAGCAGGTCATTCAGACTAGTGACTGACTGCCTATTCAGTATCTCATTATTTCTTAGAGAGGATGGGATGGAGCACGCATAAGTATTTTCTTATTTCAACATCTCAATATTGAAGTTATCACCCATTAAATTACACAACATAATAATGGAAATAATTAAAACACAATGCAAGAAATCTGGCACATGCAAATGTTTTCAATTGCATTTTAATCTAAAGACACACTCATCTTCAATTACTTACCAGTGGTTCTCCTGCTCTTTTGTGAATTCCAAGGATACGAATAGCATCTACTGGAACAACCTGGTTGTTCACTGAAGAATTATTGACTTCTGGGCTAGAAGGAGGGGAATCGTAACACTTTGAAGCGACAATATCATGGGCTTCCAAGAGTGACTGCAAAGGAACAGAAAAGGTCTTTTTAAATCCTGAAATAACCATTTGCAAAAGGATTTAGTGCTGAATAACCACTGACTCTGCCCTTTTGGGACCAAATCATAAAACTCTCACTTCACATGGAAGGAACCAAAAACTGACATCAAAAGTGCTCACATGGACTGATAAGCCAACAGTCTTAGCAAATATGCTCTCTCTTGTAAATACAAATGCTTCTCCTTAAAAAGGTATAGGAGAAATGTAATTAACTTGGGAAGAATATGCAGGGCGAAGGAGACAGAAAAAGGAGTACCTAAAATAGTCTTTCGCCTAATGAGAAAGTACCCCAGCAAACAGTTACAGTAAATGAACTACCTACTGCAAAAAAAATGAGATAGGTAATCATTAGACACTTGTGTTTAATGTAGAAAAATTTTCCTGATCAGTAATTTGGATAATTACAGGTAAGCAAGGATTTCTAGCAATCTGCAGAATGAATGCTTCCTGCTTGCACAAAGCCAAAGCAGACTTCTAGCACCAAAGGAATCCAAGTTGACAGAACTTACTGTCTAGAAGACAAGCACTCAGACCTTATATTTAACAGTGTGTTCACCAGTCCACGTAAATACAAAGCAAAAGAGAGAGATCCAAAGGAATACAATCACGCTTGGAAGACAATGCAATTTAAGCATGATTTTCTGATAAAAGATACCTTAAGATTTAAAGAAAAGTTTGTAGTACAATACATACAGGTAAGAGAACACCAAACTTGTGAAACAAGACAGTGAAGACTTTCTGTCTTTCTGTCAGCTTCTAGTGGAAGGTGTCCCTGCCTGTGGTGGGATGGTTGGAATGAGAATCTTTAAGGTCCCTTCCAACCCAAATCTTTTTATGATTCTATGAGAGGAAAAGGGACACTAGCTATCATATACAGTAGTTCAAGACAAAGCATCCTACAACACAGAGAGTCACACAGACAGGGAGAAGAAAAGAAGGATGCAGTGGAGATGCCTAGTAGGTCTTAAACAGTGTAGCTTTGTTTCAAACAGTGACCTGGTGAGACATGGTCTTAAGTCAGATTACTGACTGGTATCACATAAGTAGCTAAAAAGAGAAGACACCATGGGCACTATCACTGATACTGACAAGCACGTGCCAGAGGAAGACAGCAAACCACTATAAAGCAGAGCAGGTGAGTAGGGAACATTAACTATTTCGCTATGCAATCTGCTCCATCCTTTGGTAAGCCACCTCCAAGCTAAAGGCTGTGTAACCACAGTTTAGTGCTAAGCTCAGCATGCAAGCCCTCAAAATGTCACAAACCTGAACAGTCATTTTAATCTGCCCATTACACGATGAACCTGTATTAATTCACTGATTTTGCCCCTTTTATTAAGACTGTAAAGACAGCGCTTATTGTGGCTGCTCTGATACTGTGGACATAAACCAAATCAAATTAAATAGGAAAAACAATCATTTATTTAAATCAAGCAGCTGTCAGATGGTAGCAGTTTCTAATTCTTCACTATCCAAGACACATCCAATCCAGAAACCAGGAGAATAGTTCTCTCTCTGCCAATGTTTACAAGCAACACTTTTTTTTGATCTTTCTACATTTCCAAAATGAAAACAACTAGCATCAGGTACACATTTTAACACATTACCCCTGACAGGAGCAGGTAGACACACCAGCATAATAATTCCAGTTTTCTTTTGGTCACGTGCTAGAACAAATTGTTCCTGAACTTTCTGGACATGACCATTATATTTTTCATGGAGCCTTACACATAACCATGCTTGTACAGTTCCCTGCCCTTTGATGGTAATGCAATTTCTGGAAGTTAACTTTATCCACAGTCAAAATGACTACTAAGCTAACAGCCTGGGTCATCCTTTTCAAATTAACATGGCCTGTAAGATTCTTCAGTTTTTAAATCTGATCCCATTCCACATTTTTAACCACTCAGTTTTATGGATAAGCATGAATTCTTTTAACTACCATTTAACCATCTCTTAATCACAGGATCTTTTTCCTGCTATTTCCATGATGGCTGAGTCACAGAAAGACTATCAGGGACTGTACAGTGCTGCCCACAACTACAAAGTCGTTTAAGGAAAGTAGTTCATTGGTTTCCTTGCAACCAGCCATAGTTAACTTACTACCACCCCACCACTAACTCTCAGTTCTGAAACTCAGGAATCTGTACCAGTTTTATGAGGCTGTTTCCAGCCAGTCAGGTCATGGCCTACAATCCTGAAAAACACTTAAGCACAGCCACCTGGCAACAGGAGCCCATGTGTCTGCACCACTGCCCGAGCACTCGCCAACTATGCCGCTAAGTTACTTTCTTATTTCAGTAACTGGGCTGAGTGATCTGAGAAATACAGTTGCATGAACTTCTCTTGTTTCTTTCTTGTGGTATCGGAAAAAGTGATATCCTGTACTCATGCAACTCCAGAGCTCCCCTGGAATCTGACCTTTCCACACTGGTCCTGGAACACTTATAAAACCACTGCCAAAGTCTGCAAAACAACATGGACTGAACAATCAACAACCATAAAACAGTTCAAAGTTAACTCCATACAAAATTTCCTCCCGTAAACAGGATCAGCTGACTATCCAAAGCTGGATAGCTGTAGAAAGGTTCTCATGGAAAAAAATGGCAATGTTGTCAGAATAAGGCATTTAGAAGAACTCCACAAAGCACAGGAAGCATCACACAATGGACACACAGTCCTGTGGCCGACAGTATGACTCCCTTATGCAAGATGCTGTCATAAAATAACCTATAAACCTAAATTTTTGATACTGACTTCTTTACAGTAGTTTTCTGTGGCTTCACATATTTGACAGGTAAAAAAAAATAATTAAAAAAGTAAGTAAAAATTCTGTAAGAGAAGCATTAAACATCCAAGACTCTCTACTGAGCTGAAGCCAAGTTCAAATTCAAAATCTGTTTTCCTTGAAAAAATTCTCAGCACAATCTATACATGTTATCAAGCATTTTTAAAGGCACTTCTGAAAAAGCGAGGAAATCATTTATGATCTTAGAGATATCAGGCAGGCTAGTAAGGAAGCAGGAATACGTGGGGAAAATAACCCTATAAATTACTATCTGTCTAGGAGGCAACTCAAGATCATTTTTCTAAATGAAACATTTTAAAGGTATGATCAGCCATTATAAACCTAACAGAGGAAAATATTGGCTGCTTTTCAGATGAAGTATTTTACTGCCAGCAGAATCTACAATTTAGAATGAATGGCTTGCCTATTCTTGGAAAGTAACTGAACAAGCTCTTCCATAAGAGCAGAAGCGATTCTTCTGCATGTTTAACCACTTCAACAGTGTGATAATTTTCAACTGCTTCCTCTCCTCTCAAGGCAACCTTTCTTACCACTCTTTTCTTCTGTGCTTCAGCTACTGTCTGGTAAGACTTGCTACAATCTTTGCTATGTGCTGCATGTGCCAGCTGCCTCTTCAACATATATGGGCCAGCCATCAATACTGTGGAACAACTTAGCACTTCCACATTTTGACCCCTGAAAAGTTCAGTTAAAACTAAAGAGTTAAAACCATAAGGGAAGAAAAAGAATGGAATGAAAGGAAAAATGAGAAAAGGGAGTGAAGTCAGGCAAACATAACACTATAGGCATGTACGCACCTATACTCCAGAAGCTAGTATTTTCCCAATGTTCTACTAGAAAAATGTGTAAAAGAAATGAAGTCCTGTAATTTGGTGTTTTTAGCCCTAAATGATGTATTCAATTAAGCTATTGCACTGATAACTTGTATACCACATTTGATACTTTTATGCCAAGGTAGGTTACCACTGTAAGGTGACACTGTGATAAAGTGGCACCATTCATTTGTAAAATACAGAATCAGCCTCTAAACTGGTTACACAATAGTGCCCATGAAACTTTAGAAGACTCAGGGTGGTTTGTTTACACATTTACTGAACTGGAGAAAGGATACAAATGACATTTTCTATAATTGCAATTGATGTATTTTTTCCTTTTCCCTTCATGCCAAATTTGGAATATGCCTCTTTACACCAAATGAGGCAGAAAGGATAGCACTTATTTCTTGAATATTTAGGTAATTTTCTGTTTCCTTTTCAGAGAGGGAGACATATAGATTCCCCAAGCCTTAGAAAGAAAATTGTATGTACATTTTGGTCTGCAAATTGTCCTAGAAGCCTTTCTAGAGTGGTCATAACTACAGCCTCAGTTACATAAAAACACTTAATCAAAACAACAGTACTTTGGTCTCAATTGGTTTTGTTGCCTGCCTCCCCATGAGTAATGGAACCACAAAATTAAGGGCTGAAAAGTATGCTCTAATTTTAGGCTTCAAAATTGAATCACAGCAGATATAATTTCAAGAAGTAAGTAGTGTTTTTACCTGTATGCAACAGCCAAAAGTGCTCATTGTTTCTGCAAATGAGACTGAAGACCTCACAACAAGCATTTAGAAAATAAAAGAAATACAAGTTAAAGCTGCTTCAGACTTTTTTTTAAAATGAATTCCTATTCTGACAGTGTGATGAATAGGTTAGTTCTCCAGGGCATTATTTAACTATTTTAACCATCAAATAGTCTTTTCTCTTCCTTTCACACATTTTTGTCCTTTCTGTGCTATCCAGGTTACGCAGCAAATGAAGCTGGGAGCTCTAGAAATAGCTTATTTCTCTTACATATCCCTGATCCACTCAACGTTATAGGGAAAGCAGCAGCATGCAATAATCATGACATAAATTTTTAAACTGGTTTCTAAAGAGTCAACAAACAGCAAAACAGTAAGTCTAATGTTGATACTAAACAAATAAGAAGACTGCATAAAAAACAGAATCACTGGACAAAATAGATCACAGGAAAGAATCAAAATGCTCTAATAAAGAGAAGTCATGCTTCTCAAATCTAGTCAGGTTCCTTGGAGAAGTCACCAAGCACAGCAACAAGGCAGTTAAAGTTGTCAATATAGATCAATCTCTATAAGGCCTTTGATAGAAGTCTTTTAAAGAAACAAAGCTACAATAGGATAAGCAGGAAGGCTCTCAAGTGGAAGAAAATATTGGTTAAAAGACAGAAAAACTGGTGCTACAATATAGTAGTACTAGTTTTCTCATCACCAGGGGATTTCCCACAGGGATCTGTGCTTAGCTCTATACTTGCCAATACACTGACACGTCAGATAAATGATCTAAGGAAATGGGGATGAGAAGTGAAATGACAGGGTTTGCTGATGCTACTAAACTCGTCAAGGACTAAAACAACTGACTAACCTGCAAAGGCACTTCATGAGCAACAGAGTGAGAACAAGGCAAATGAAATTCAAGACAGATGGCAAGGAAAAACACAATCCTAGTTTAACATATTAACTGGCAGACTCAGAAATGGTATCCTGGGGATGTAAACAGTACAAAACCAATCAAGCCTAACAACCAACCCACCTCTATGTCTCCTGACCCTAGAGGTATCTTTTCTTTACTGAATGGCTGGTCAAACACTGGAATGGGCTTCCTAGAGAGGTGGCCTATGCCCCACGTTTGTCAGTGTTTAACAGGCATTTGGACAACATCCTTAATAACTTGCTTTAATTTTCAGTCAGCCGTGAATTGGTTGGGCAGTTGGACTGGATGATTGTTGCAGGTCCCTTTGAACTGAACTATTCTATTCCATTCACCAGCTGTTAAAAAGGCAAACCAAATACTAGGAACTTTTAGGACATGAGGAGATACAATGGAAATTATGATACCGCTTCATAAATCCACACTATATACAGCTTTGCTTCCCTTCATTTTATTTACTTGAGACAGACAGACACAATGAGGTCTCTCAAATGACTACTAACATGGAAAAGCTGATTAAGAAAAACTGTTTATTCTCTTCCTACACAAGAGCAAGGGGATATTAAGTGAAATTGACAGGAGACAGTCTCAAAACCAAAAAAGCATAGTCTCCACTCTGATGGGGAATGCTGTGAATGACAGATTTTCACATGGGTTTCACAAAACAACTGAATAAGCTCATGGAAGAGAACCACAAGTGGATGATGCTACTTCTCACTCTGAGCAAAAAAATCACTAAATCCTCACAAAACATTTTGGAAGGTATCACTGTTGGCTTGTCCTAGCCTTACAATCTTCATTAGATGTCTACTGCTGTAACAGGGAAGGAAAACAGAAAATATGTTTGTTAAATGGACCTTTAACATGCAATTAGGAAACACTAACGAAAGATCAGAGCAAAGCTGTAAAGTTAAGGTAGCGTATATGCAATTTCACATCTGCTCCTTATAAATCAAACAACAAAAACATACAAAAAATAGCATATATATTGACATTTTAGTTTGCCAGCTACTTTGGAACTTTTAGGTTACATGCTTAAGCTGCTTAAGCCTGAACTAATGGGGTATTTGACACTAGCATCATGCTGTGCCTCTCTGTAAATCTGACTACTGAACTGGAGTGAATGCTAGGTTTACCTCAGTATTAGCTATTCACCCTAATTAAAATTCTTTTTTGATCTCACTCTCCTACAGGCCATTTTCTGCCTCCAACCCAAAGATCCTTTGCCCAGCTGCTTTCTGGTCTTTGCCATCTCCCTCCAGATATCATTGCTACAGCACCTTTCAAAGTGCAGCACTTCGATTATTATGTCCTTTTCACTTTTTGATTCATCCTCTTTAACTTGTACCTTTAGTTTCTCTGTCTAATACAACAGATCTTTGTCAGGTCTGTCACTGCATCGGCTAGCCCCCAATTCTAATCCTTTTGCATTTTAATACCAATTCCTCCAGACTCTTCCTCTCCTTTTCAAGTACCAGTTTCTGCTAGGGGATCAAAGACTGATTTGCAGGTTTATTCACCAATAAGTCCCCAAATCATAGTCTTTGATCACTTAGCTATGAGGCCTTTCTGGACAGGAAGCCAACACACTGCACTTCAGGACCTCAGCTACCTCAAAACCTGAGCTCTTAAAGCATTCCTGCTTCCAAGAGATCACAACACAGCTTGGCAGCATTTCCAGTGTTTATCCATGCACCTCACTGCTATGTTTGTATAGTTTGAAACTGAAAACTCAGGGAAAAAAGTGTGTTTAAACCCCAAAAACGTCTATGACTGCATACTTGTGTGCCAAAAGCTCACTTGTACTGTGGCAAAAGGTTTGCTTATGTTCTTCTACAGGGTACCTATAACTAAGTACTAAAGTCTGCTGCAGCCTGCCTAGAAAGGCCAGAATCTACCAAGGATTTTCAAACCCTAGTATTTAACGGTCGGTATGGAAGCTGATCATAAAACAGCAGCTGTGGAAAAACATCTGCTTTTGACAAGCGTATGTCAACACTCCACTTTAGCAGAGCGACAGGGTGAGGGATGCAGAGTCTGAACTTCAGCTGCAGTGCAGATCAGATCACAGTCATGTTCATTCACTCTGCAAACCTGACACACGTCTTGCACGTGAGTATGAATGTGAACAGCCGAACCAAAATGCAGAATGTCCAGTATGAGGAACTTCCTGAAGCCTTCAGGGAATGTTACAGAAATTTGAGTCATATAGAAAGTAAATGCTTTTCCAAGATTTATAACAGAAACTCCAGAAGATTTTAATGGAGTGAGTGAAGATATTCTTGAGGTGGTATCAAAGAATAAAATCAGGCTTATTCATAACCCCACAGGGTTTCTGCTTTACCTTTCATTCAGAGTAAAACCCTACTGTTTGCTACAGTTCAGGTTCAGGTTTTGTTTCATTATTATTCCTAGATCCATATGTGGACATGGATACAGCAAGTTGATAACATGCAGTAAAAAGGTGGTACCTGAAAATGAGGCTCCTTGAGTATTCCAACCAATTCTGCAATATTTTCATCTTTATTTACTAAGGGACTGATGTCTTCAAGAATTTCATTCACCAGCTCCAGGTTGTTGTCACTAACAGCCTCAAGTTTAGAATCTTCCAGTCGCTCATGAGCCTGTAAGATTAAATATACGAGACTATATTGTGAATAAGTTTCAAGTGGTTCAATTTTAATCTTTTAAAGTAATTGCTTGGTGCAACCTTCAGCAGGAAAGCCAGAAAAATTACACATAGGATAACCTGTATATTTCATCTTCATACTGCTGAAGGACTTTGCATGCTCAACTATGTGACCCAACAAACTTCACAAGCAGCACCTGTCAGAGAAGCTTGTGTGTCCTTATTTCCTGTAACCTCTATGCTATATACACCAAGCAGTCCTCTCAGAACAGTGTAACACCTCAGGATCTCTTCTGCTTCAGAACTCCATAAAAGTATACCTTCTAGAAGAAGGACAAAAAAGGAACTATGGGAGCTCAGAAAAAAAAAAAAATCTACAAGAGACGCATTTACTCCAGATTTCTCCCATTAAAACACCTTTAAAACAGCATGTTCTAAAGGAAATATTGCCTAACTAAAGGAAATTCTACAGAAAAGTCTGCAGCAAAGGCAGCTAACAGCATGCTGGGCCGCATTAAGAAGAGTGCTACCAGAAGCATGAGTGTTACTCAGCATTGGTGAGGCCACACCTGGAATACTGTATATAATTCTGGACATACTGGAGAGCCCAGTGAAGGGCTATAAATATGATGAAGAGTCTGGAGCACCTCACATTTGAGCAAAAGCTGAGAGAGCTGGGAATGTTCAGCCTGGAGAAGAGAAGGCTCAGGGCAATCTCATCTATGTGTATAAATACCAAAGTTATACTCTGCAAAGAGGTTGGAGCCAGACTTTTTTCAGTGGTGCCTAGTGACAGGACAGGAGGTAGGGAACACAAACTGAAATACAGGAACCTCTGTCTGAACATCAGGAAACACTGTTTTGAAGCTGACTGAGCACTGACACAGGTTGTCCAGAAAGGATGGAATCTCGTTCCCTGGAGATACTCAAAAGCTGTCTGAATGTGGTCCTGGGCAATCAAGTGGCCCTACCTGAGCAGGGGGGTAGACCAGATGTCCTCCAGAGGTCCCTTCCAATCTCAACTATCCTGTGATTGTTTGATAACTTTTCATTTATTTCTAGCGCTATTTCTGCAGACATAAGCCTTTCTTAAACACTGCAGATACTGGAATTCATTGAAAGGCAGGAGCTTTGAGCAGCAAGAGAAACATCTCATAAATCTGAATACTTCACTTACTTATTACAGGTAGGAGAGTATCACAGAATCAGGGGAAAAGAGGAGGCTAAAAATAAATAAGATTCTCAACACACTCAATTAAGAATTATTTCCAACACCGTAGCAACAAGAAATTTTAAAAAGAGCAATCACTTTGGCATATAAAAAAAATCAAACAAATAATAGATATGAGTCACTTATATGTACTTCCCAGATGTATAATTTGAAGGATGCAAACACTTCTACTTCCTTATTGTGCTTTAAAACAGATCTTAAAATAAAATTTTTCTAAACCTAGAAAACTTTGTTTCTTGAAATCATCTGAGTATTAAATTCTACTTCATATCTATAAAATGGTGTTTCTGCAGGACTGACGATCAAACTTGGGAAAGGATAACTTAACATAAAGACATTTCAAACATTCCCCAACACCAACACACACAAACCAAATGACTGTGATTACAAAGTCATAGGAAGCTTGGCACCTACACACATTCTCCTTAATAAGGGAATGCTATTTTGTACATAATACATACAGTAAACAATATCCTTCTTTTAAAGTTTACTTCTTTTACAGCAAGTAAAAACACAACTCTTATATGACTTTTAAGCATAATCCAACTCCAAAACCTTTATAAGATTAGAGAATATGGGTTACCTTCTTTCTCACACATTCTTTTTAAAATACTACCACCAACACTGAGTATAATCTAATTACAAATATCCTCATCCTTTACTCCAAAATCAAGGCCACGTATGTACTAGGGAACAGTAAGTTTTATCAGTGAACAAGCTCTGACTCTGGAATATATTGAGGAGTAGCAGGATATGGACTGGTATGAATAATTTAAAAAACAAACAAGAAAGAATACCTAACTTAGATACCACAATTTTTTTTTCATTTCAATTCATTATTTCAGAAACAGTGATACTGAATTGAGTCTTCTGGTGCATTCAATACTTATATTTGCCAAATTTTCAAATAGTAAGGCTTTTGCCTCCAACAATCTGAATCCTAAATACTGGACTCAATTTTTATAGATTATTCCTAAGATGTTTCCTTGGTCTGAGTTAGGCATTGAGCTGGTATGTTGTAGACTGTTCTGCAATGCTAAAAGCAATAGTGTGACTACAGAAAGAAGATACAGTTTTGCGGTTCAAAGGAATAGTTAACAATCCAGGAGAAGAGAATTCCGATAAGGCAGTTCAGTAGCAAAACTGAGTAAAATTCATAAATGCTTCACGCTCAACAACTATTTTCCAAAAAGCATAATGATTTTAAAGGCTAGTTAGGATTCAGCACAAACATCGGCGCAGGAAAGACAGGGTGTTGGGGTTGTTAAGTCTGGAGAAGAGAAGACTCTCGGAAGACCCAATTGCAGCCTTTCAATTCTTCAAGAGGGCTTATAATAAAGATGGGGACAAACTTTTTAGTAGGGCCTGTAGCACAGGACAAGGCATAATGATTTTAAACTAAAAGAGGGTAGATTGAGCTTAGATACAAGCAAGTAAGTTTTTAGGATGAGAGTGCTGAGACACTGTAACAGGTTGCCCAGCGAAAGGTTGCAGACCCTCCATCCCTGGGTGGGGCTTTGAGCAATCTGATCTAGTTGAAGATGTCCCTGCTCACTGCAGGGGGGCTGAACTAGCTTTAAAGGTCCCTTACAACGCAAACTATCTATGATTCTATAAACATTGATCAGTGACAGGAAAACACATTTCACAACGATTAGGGTTACTTCCCTTTCCCCTACCACCCACTGAAAAATGGAAAGATACTGTCAAACAATTCTATCCCAAAAGAGATCCGTAATTTCTACCTTGATGCCTTTATTCTACACAGAAAAAGAGTGAACTTAACCCAGTTTTAAAAGATCAGCCAAGCTGTGCACTGCCAAATATTACAAACTAACTACTATGCTTGTTGCTTGCCTTCTTTTTTTTTAAGGACTGAAAATTAAAAAAAAGTTAGTATGGCTTGTGGAACATTTCTCTAAATTTCTTTTTGTCCTTTATGGCATACTTTACATAATGATTAATTTTAATAACTGGCTAATAAAGGAAAATGAAAATTACTCTGGCCTGTTTTGAAATTATTCTGCTTAAATAATGTGGCCATCTCGGGGTTCTGAGAATTGTTAATTCTGTTAAAACTAGCTTTTTTTAATAGAAAACCAAGTTTTACGTATTTTTAAGGACAAATGGTTATATAGATGAATTACATACACTTCATAAAATGTGTTTTGAACTTACCCTTATTTAGTTATGCTGGCTAAGACTGAGATTTTTCAAAAATCATTGCAAAAGAAAATATGAGTGTGGTCATGCCATGTGAACACAATTAAAACCATTCAGCATTCTAGATAAAGTATGTGTACAGTTAAGAATCTGTTTCCATTACAAGCACTTTTTTTACATCTACTCATTAAATTCCACATAATTGTAATTGGCCATTAAAGCCAAATTCTTGATAAGAAAAGAAGACTTTGCAATTAACATTTTCTTCATGATAAATATTAAATTAACGTTAACCTATGCAGATAGTCAGAGTTGTTTCCAACTTCAGTATGAAACTGCTTTTACTTACTGTAGTAAATTTATTACAAAATCTTTCCCTCCACAGTCATCTCACCAGCAGATGAGGCACTTCTATTACTTCTAAGTTTATTACTATGCAATGTCTTCAACTTAAAACCAATTCTTTTAACAACTTAACAGAAGCAAATTCTTCTATGAATTCTCAGGAGGAATTTTCCTTTCCAGATTTTTATACAGAGCAAAATCCCTGCACAACAATCCTTTAGCTACACAGAGTATTTCACACGTGCCCAGAGGGCATTGCATTCAGATGTCTATTCCTGTTAAAGAGACAGCTGCATTTAAGTTAACTGGGTTTTCCTCATGAAAGGAGCTTATTTTTATGAAGTAAGATTAAGAAAGAATGTAAGTGCTGTACAGTATTTGACTGCATTTCCAACTGGTAAGACCAGCTACATTTTAATTACAGAGTTCAAAGATTTTTTGCAAATATCACCTTACGTATTTATAATTGATTGCTACCATCTATAAATAAAAGATTTTAGTAACCCAAAACCAAAACTAAGGACAGTCCACGGAAAGCTGACAATCAAAGGTAAGACCATTATTCTGAGATCCAGGAAAGGGCATAGAGAAAATATTTTCCTGGGCTGATCAGAAAGTAATTTTGAGATAAAGACAAAAAGAAAACTTGTTTATGCCCTGGAAGAAAGAAGGTTACTGCTCTCACTTCTCATTTTTGGCAAAAATGCTAGAAGTCAGAGGAAGGCATATTGGTTTTGCACACAACAGTGGTTACAAGACTACATTAAAATCAACTGCTTCTAATTTCAAATATTTTGACTTTTTCTTCATAAATAATGTAACCACGTTGCTTTTGTAGTCTGAGTTTTACTTCTTGCTCTAGAATCTTCTATATAAAAATTAATCAGTGTGCACAGAAATTATACTATACCAAATTTTCACCTTCAAGCTTGCCTTCAATTCTTTAATAAGACATACCATACATGAAAGCCATTAACACCTCAATCAATGCCCAATGTTCACACAATAATTTAAGAGCTAAAATATTTCCCAATTCAAAGCAGCAAGTTTAAATACCTTAGCAAGTGATCTTACGATAGGGTTTTCCATAATTCCTTTAAGAAAAATCAGGTCTATTTCTTCAGCGCCTGTCGATGTCGGCAGATCAGTAAGGTTGTCTAAGACCTGCTGCATGGCTGCTGACAAAACAAAAACAGAGAGTAAGTACTGACCAAAACAGGCTTCGGTGAGGAGCAAAACCTCTGGGGAACACCACAATATTTACTTTACAGATGTTAAGTAGTCAAATGCATCTACTGAAAACAAATGAGCAGAATAGAACAAGAATTTTTTGAGTGTGTTTGAAAGATGGAAATAAAGGATCTATCCAAATTCTTATCCCCACAACTTAAACCAGGCCCAGCACATTCCTTTCAAGACTCACTACCACTGAAAAAAACCCCAAGGTATAAACTATGTATGAGGTATGCATAATCTTCCAAATACAATAAAAGCAACACATTCACTACTCTTCTCATTTAATCTCGCTTTTACAAGAAGTTTCCAGCCCTCATACATACATCAGCCAACTACAAGTTTTATTATAATGCTCGTACAGGCAGATTCACTGTTTTTGAAATGAACACATAACTCCCAATCAATTTTTTAAAACCAAAAATTTGCTTCCAAGGCAGCTGTTACCTTGGGGACACTTGTGTCCATCCCCAACAGTCCTTTACAACCAGTTCTGACTTACTGCACTCTGGCACCAAGTGCAGATGTTAACAGCCACAACACACTGCAATGGGAAAGATATCCCACAACGAGAAATGTATTGTGCCTGCCCAGTACCCTCAGTGGAGATTTTTCTGACTATGTACAGACCTGCAGAGAGAACTGCAGCAGCTTGAGTGAGAGTGAACAATACTGCCCAAGAAAGTCAGAAAATCCCACCACTCCAGCTGTCTTGTCCTGAGGAGAATTTGTTCTTGTTTCTAACTGCATTCTTTTGAACTCCTGTGAGTTATATGTGCATGATCAAATAGACACATACACAGGTATACTAACAAAATCTCCTGCTGAAATTGTCAGCAAGGTAAAAAGCCTTGGAGCAACCACTGTGTTCTGCAATGCTCTGCATGTTGCAGAGCAGTGTATAACAAGATAATAAGAGAAGCCTATATGCCCCTTCTCCCACACAGGAATTTACCCTTAACTTTCCTCACTGCTTTATAATGAAAGCTATTATGAAACACTGCACAGTAACAGAACAAACAGCATTTCTCAACACCTACTTTCTGATTACAATTCTTCCTAGAAAATTCCATCACAAGAAAAAAATTCTGGCCATTCTTTGTGTCAAGTGAAATTGACTTTTCAATCAAATCATCTCGTGTCACACTTTAAATACAGCAAAGCATGTCAAAAGATTGCAATATTTTAAATGTGTTTTAGCCATACTTCTCACTTCCAAAAAAGTGAATTTTCTGTGAAACCATGAGTAGGAGGGAAAATGACACTTTAGGCTTTCAGATTTTGAAGCAGTATTATTTCTACTTTATAACAGACAAAGTACTGTCAGCAATCACACATTATGTAAAGTCACTAAATTACCCTGTAAACAGTCACAACTTCCTCAGACTAGGTATGTCCTACATCTTGACTAGATCAGCTGCAAATGCAACTGCCTGGTTTCACATTTTCTCAATTTCCAATTACAGACTCATGACTCTTAATGTATAAGTCATGCAAGCTGTAATATCTGCAGAAGTAGACATGTTTCGCCAATTTACGTCATGTACTAGGTGCTGCATAATACCGTGTTATACTAATAAGCTTTCTTTACATTTGTAACGGTTATATAAATTGCTTTTAAGGGATTTCAGGTTAGCCTTTGCTCCTATAAATAGTCAGAGAAAATATAAAGCTTTCTTTAGGTCAAAGCATGCATCTCAACTGCCAGTTGCAATTCCAGCACTTGATGGTGACAAAGGCATGCATAATAAAGACATTCTTTATACATCTCCATGATAATAAGTTGTTTCTTACTTAACCCTTTGCCTGTCTTAGAAAGATCAAATGAAAAAATAAAGTCTCTATATAAAAACTTTATCATCAACAAGAAATGGCTAAGAGCAACATTAAGCTTTCTAAGAATGTCTCTCAAACTTTGTGCAAGTAGACAGGGTATTTTCAAATTAATATTTTATTCAATAAAGGCTTCATAAATGTCTAGCATCAGAACTACTTAAGTATATTTCAGTATTCTTGGAAAACAGCAACCAACTTTATCAACACACAGAGTTTAAAAAATCCACAAAAGGAGACTTGCATCCCAGGTCATCAAAACCAAAACCAACTGTTTTCAGGAATAGCTCCTACTGCTGTGTATCTGATGGTTACCTTCTCTCATGGCACAGTCATGATGGCAATAGTGTTGCGTCAATATTAGAAAGCAAAACAAAGAGGCAGGCATAAGTCAGGATAAAGCACCTTGACTCATTTTGAATTGTTTATATTTGAACACCATATGAGCCTCCCTATAGCCTCAGTGTATCTAAGGCCGATGTTTTAAAGTGTCGATCTTTCCAAGCAGTTGAATAAAAAATAACACTGTTAAGTACCCCTTTATTTTAGCCAGTTACAATGTTAAGCAAAAAATTTTTAACAGGAGAGAAAGCTTGAGTTTCAACAAAGTCTTTGCACCTGTTACCTAGCACATGATAGGTACAGGAACATTTATATGCTTCACTGTGTTTATATGCTTCACCATGTTTCAATGCTTTACATTCACCTGGCAAAAAAATTCAGAACACGAAGAAATGTTATTTTTCAAGAAGTCACCAAGAGCATCTTCCAACAGGAATTATGTCAGCTGGTTTATTTAAGAAAAATAGGCAGCAAATACATGGGTATTTTTTTGTGACAGACTAGACTAAGCACTTTAATTTCAGTGTTTTGCATTTATTGTGCAAGTCGTGGACCAGTTTCAAACATAGTTCCCATTTAATGCGAAATGCTAATGTTTGCTTACATGCGAAAATAGCTTTGGAAGTCTAAGCAACGTACTGACCTACATATGCCTTAGATATTCATACATGTACTTTCAAACACTTTGATTTATCCAAAAACTATTTAAGGGCAGAGAAGAGAGGAGGTAAAGACACTTTGGGAAATATATTATAGACCCTCTTCTTGTGTATCTATTCAACAGGCTTCTGTTTATTCATTTCAAGGGAAAAAAGATCTTATTAAAAAACAAACAGCGGGAGATATGCTGGTTCCAAGCCTAATTATAATAATCTTCCAGAATAATGTAGATACACACGGAATTTCAAGTAGCAGTCTTTTAAACAACTTCACTCTTTTCTTTCCAGGGGTAAAGCCACCTTAGCACTTTTAGAAGTACCTTATCTTTGAGCAGCAGGAATGAAAGCTGAAGATGGAAGTACTTACATAGCAAAGTTTTACTTAAAAGATCAGGTCCTATCAAGGAAGAAACAGATGTAACTAAAGAGTTTAGAGACTACCAAATCTAAATATCCCATCAAAAATTGCCTTTTGAGCCTCGCATCTCCTTTGTGGCAAATCTGCCCTTGAAATGTTGATGGAAGTTACGCACTGGGGGAGTAGAAGGCCCTGTAGAATAAGGACTACATGAACAAACTGCATAAACCAGGTTGGCAGAAGTGTTCCTTATTGTTGAATACTTTGGTGTTCAATAAAAAGCAAATGTGTGCTTTTTCTTCAGTGGAAAATTAATTGGGTCTCTCTTGCCCCATTTTTTAGAGGAAACTAGTAAGAACATACTAATTTTGAGAGCTCTACTATGCACCTCTTTCTCTTTTAAGACAAGCCTTTTTCTAAATTCAAAGACCCATCTGTGTAAAACCTTAAACTCTCATTACAAAACAAAAGGATTTCCTTTTGTGAGGACAGTATGAGATAGGCATGGCTGACTACAATGGCTAACAGAACCATCCAGGAACACGCTCACATTACAAGAAACACACACTGACAACAGACTCCAGACACAACAGGAGGAACCCAGCAGCAGAAACAGGCTTTCAGCTGGGGCAAGGTGTCGAAATAAAGGGATTCTTAGGAAACAGTGACAACAGAACTGAGCCTGACCTGGGACTCCTAACAGAAAATGAGATTACAATGGGCCCCTCTCCACTCTGGCCCCTGGCTTTGGTGACAGAGAAAACACACACGCAATTAATTTCCACAGTCAATTTTCAATGAACATCTTCATAACCATATCAAGTTTAAAGCCTCAAGCAAGACTCAGCAGGAAATACTGCTCTGCATGCACATGCATTGAACAATTAATTTCAATATGCGTATGACCCCATACTTTGGGAAACCAGTTCGTCAACTGAACTCCGTATCAAAAAGGGAAAAGGGAAGAAGACATGTTAATTGATCTCTGTGGCAAACAGCATGCATTCTGAGGCCTAAGAATATAGAAATCCCACTTATTAATGCAAAATTTACTAACCATAATTAACTCCTCCTAATTCACAAAGAGCTCTTCAGATAACCAAAGGATGCTTCAAAGGTTTAATCTACACACTGTACTTTACAATAGTAAATTCAGATCAAATAAAAGATCATACGATAACTCTTCTCTTCTTGTATTTGTAAGAAAAGACAGGTTTTCACCAAGCTCTCAACTGTGACTCTTCTATTAAACTTGATTTTACTCTTTCTTTCAGTGCCTAATTCTTGTCTATATTAATTCTATGTAAAGGAAAGAGGAAGCATACATTTAAATAAATTTTCCAGATTTGCAGACAGAAGACAAATGTGTCACTCACTGGGGAAAATGAAAGCTTTCCAGAGTGACTATCTTGCACAATTTTTTTAGCTCAGTTTCATTTTATTAGTCTCCAAGCTTACAAAACAACAGGAATTTT
This sequence comes from Dendrocincla fuliginosa, assembly GCA_035047845.1. NCBI lineage: Eukaryota > Metazoa > Chordata > Aves > Passeriformes > Dendrocolaptidae > Dendrocincla > Dendrocincla fuliginosa. Next base: position 31,958,799 of record JAWWMO010000083.1, on the reverse strand, counting down.
TAAAAATTATGTATAATATATTTAAATAAATATGCATATTTATTTCCACATGGCCTACTCATCTGGACAGGAAGGTATAATAAATACCTCAAGGACTTTTGGTGAGGCAGGTGCATCACACAAAGTCTAGAAAGTCAGATTAAAATATTGTCACATATATACACTTTGGAAATAGTTTCTTGTGTGATTTAAAACCTTTTCAAGAGGGATATAGCCAAAAGAAAAGCTTCACAAGACACCCAATAAGCTCAGACAAAAGAAAATTAATTTGTAACTTCTCCAGCCCTTAGCCAATGAAAGCACTAACTCTGCCATTTGCATTCATGATTTTAAAACAATGGATTCCTGCTTTAAGATAAGGCACAGGAAAAAAAATGTTATTTTGTGTTGGCCACTTCTCTCCATAGTTATAAATTGTAGCATTTTTGGCAGTCTAGAAAAGGAGTACCTATGAATGAGGTAACATTTTGAGAACATGTAACAAGTTCATTCCCTAACATATTATTAACCCAGAATATACGAAAGACTAACAAACCCATCTGTTACTACCGCAAGAGTAAGTTTCAGAAATCAGATTTTAACGCAAGTCTCTGGGAAAGCATTATTATGCCGTGAGTACATACATTGTGTTTCCACAGCCAGCAGCTGTACCCACCGAGCAGAGATCACGTTCAGCAACAGCTCCAGGACGCACTATAGGAGGGAAGGGCCACTGTGGCTCTTCTGCGCCTCTTCAATAGGCTACAAAGTAGTTGCACCTAATCCTACACAGGTTCCGCACTGTAGTAGGGTAGGACGGCTACTGGGCTGTGAAGCACCCACAGATTTGCATTTACTATTGGACAGACAATGCCAAACAGGCGGTGTTGGGCAAGTGCAGCTCCAGCCCTGTAGCCAGCCACCTGAACTCAAACATTTCTGGGCAGCAATCCATTGTAACATCATGCAGGCACCTTTTGCAAACAGGACCCCTTCCTCATGCAGTAAATACAGTGCATCTCCTCTAGAATGACAGTAAGGCTACTTAATGGAGGAAGCTGTTTGCAGCATGCACACTTTACTGACTGCAGAATCACACAGGGTAAGGAATTTGCAAAGGAAGGAGGAAAAGTCTAATTGATAAGAATCAGTGTTCCTCTAGATATTGTAATGCTGCTCATTGAATTTTCGCATGTTGAAAAGAAGTAACATAAATATTTAGAAACGTTTACTAATTTTTTTAGTTCATTTTCTCCAAGTCTACTGGCAAGCCAAGGTGGAGCTATTTTAGCACAGCTATAAATATAAGCTCAAGCAGTCCCTACCCTTATCAAACCTGGCTCAACTACATCTTACATGCCCATTTTTCATGACTGCGAAGGTCACAAAAGCTGTGGGGAAGAAAGAACAACCCTTTCCCATTCTGAACACTGCAGACATCTTTCAGGCTGGGAAGTTTGTCTAAAAAAAGATGAAGCACAAATTCTCTGATGAACAGATGGACCTCACAGCTGCATCTTTTGGAAAGAAAAACTCTGTTTAAAAATTATCTCAGCAAAGATGAAAAGGGAATAAGGCATCACAACTTCAAAAGCAGCAGAATTAAAAGGTTAAATATTACATGAATATATGTATCATAACAAACAATAAGATATTGATATAGATACACTAAAATCCAGCATTGTAGAAATTATATTAGACTCCTCTTTCTTAAAGGATTGCAACGAAAAATATTTTGTAAAGTATAAAGGCAATTAACGTGATGTTCACTACATAAGCTTGATGCTTTGAAGATAAGCCTATACAGGTGTTAGGTATTACCAAGTTTTCTGACTTTTCTTACATAGAGGAAGACCAATGCAAGTTTCAGACACAGACATGATTAACTGAGGAAGCATACGCACAGACACACAAGTACATAGAAGAATACAGAAGGAATTTAATGCTAAATCTTCGATGACCATACAGTACAAACTGGAGTATGTAAAAGCAAGTCAACTTAGAAGCTTTTTAAAGGTTGACTTTTTTCTTTTTAGTGTTCTTCCTTTTTAGCTATGGATGTTAGGAAAATATATGTTGATGTCACACAAAGACTACTGTACTTTAACTGAATACTGGGGACACACCCCAGAAGAAATTTCAATTTTGGTGAAGAAAGACTGTATTATCCTTAGTTCTTCAACTACTTTAGTAGTTCAGATACTGGAGAATATTTTACAGCAGATTTTTAAATGAAGGCAAAAAGCATTCAGTAGATGTGCAGCCTAGGACACTACTTCATACTCAAACTTTTAGTACAAATTCAACAAAGTTTCAGGATGTATCCTGCACTCCATTGAACTTACACAATAGGCTGAGCTTATTGCATCACATCAATCATCCTCCCTACTACTTTTCAAGAAGCAGCTGGATGAAGAAACTTGTATTCTCTGCAGTCACTCTGGTAATTAACACCAATATTTATGAAGTCCAAAATGCCAGCAAAACAGATGCAACAAAGCAAGTACAGCTTTTGAAGTATTTCTTTCTCTGATGTGCACCCATCCAAATGAATCTCTGTATTTCTGCCACAGGACTCAAAATTATTTATCTGTTGTAGGATGACAGAGCCTGAAGATAGCAGAATTGACAAATAGGTAAAGACCACAGCTATATACCCACAGAAGCACATTATATGTATCAAATTGTGCTGGTTTAAAGGCAAACCAAAGGGAGAAAAGAACTCAGCTCAAGAGAGGTTACAAGTGAGAGTTACAATTTACTAAAGAGATTATATTAAATACAATGATCCAGAGAAAAAACTGGTTTTAACCCACAAAAACAGAGGTATAACCCAGCACGCTGGGGCACGAACAGAACCATGTCCGTGAGCCCCTATGCTGAGTGCCACGTGGTCCCCTTGAGTGCAAAATGGAAAGGAAACCTGTTGATGACGATGACAATCACAGTCTTGTTTAGAGTGGCAGTCGCAGTCTTGTTGAGGTTCTGGTCCTCCTGTAGATCCAACAAGTGGTACCAGAAGTCTCAAAATCCAAAGATTATATATGCTCAGGTTCAGGGCAGGGAGTTTCACAATGGGTGATTTAACTCTGTGAGTCATGGGATATTTTTCAATCTTTGATGGTCTAGATCATTGCAGCCGCCTATTGCAGCAGTCCCTAATGGCCCATTAGCAGACATGACCCCTCAGGCTGGGTGTGAAGGTGCTGATGCCTCCCCAGACGGGAGTTATCACAGTGGAGTCATTGGTGTGAAGACAGAAACACTCCGCTATCTCACAGGATTCTTTAACACCCAGCTTGTATCCTGAGGTGTCAGGTGTGCCCTGGGCAGCTGCTGCAAATGGTCCATTATCAGAAATTATACAGAGGGTGTAGAATACACAGTTTTGGTTATACCCACATAGTGATGAACTAGTCCTAACTCCTGTAACTAGGACACAAACAAAAAAACAAACAAAAATCAGTTTATTTAACCACTTTTCTTTGTGGAAAACTTGAGACACATTCATGCAGAACCATCTATACAGTTTTGTCCCATTCAAAAATTCAACCTAGGGCCAACTGGGAATCAAATCAGATTTCTTCCTCAATTAGATCCCTTCTTCACACAAGTCCAAAAATTAGACCTGAAGAGAAAATAATAAACACCCTTCCAAAGGGAAGGCAGAATTCCACTCCAAGTATTACCTGCTTGCAACTTGTTGCTGGTCCCGAGTCAACACTGTCATATTGGATAAAGGTGAGCGATATGATGTGCCTCACTTGAGACCAGGTGCCTCAAAAGCAACTAGTTCAAGTTCTGCTATGAACATGTTTTTTCAACCATTTTCACTTTCATCTAGGAATACTAGGCAGGCAGAATCAAAGAAGAAAGTTAAAATTCACAAAGGTTGTAACAAACTCTACCGTCAGTGTAAATGTTGTGGCTCAGAACATTACTTAGAGTTATTTTGTAAGGTTGTTTGTGGATATCTGCAAACAAGACAGGGTACTTTTAATAAACAAAATTAGATATTCCAAAAATATAGCAAACCACAGCAAAATAACCACACTGCACCTCCAGAGACCCATGATGAATCTGATTACTGGAGATGCTTCTGGTTCCACTGCAGTTTGCACCTCGGGGGTACTTGTATCCTTCCATCTGAAAGCACCTGATGACTGAACACTGTCCACACTTCAGATACCTGGGTGTTTCCTTAATCTTGGTTAATAGGAACTCAAGCTTTAACAATTCTTTCTGGACTCTGTTCTTAAACCAATTTTTTTTATATCTAGCAAACAATGCCTCAGTTTTCATTCTTCTAACCTAAAGAGGGCAATTTCTCCTTTCCTATGCTGACTGGGAAAGAAACAAGCCTGGCAAAGCTCCCCTGTACCTCTCCAGTCTGCACCTTTTTTCAACACAGACAATCAGAACTGTGCAAAACACTTTAGACAAGAGTCTCATGAGTGCCTTGCCTGACACCATTAATAATGATACCCTTTCTAATGATATAGATAGATAATAAGATCTATTTTGTCCTTCGTAGAGTTGTATTCTACTGTCAGCTCAATCTACCAGTCTGTCACAAAACAGTATAGATCACTTTGAACCTCACTCTTTCCCAAATCTTAAATTTGCAGCTGAACAAAATGTCCTCTTTCTTCAGTGAAAACACTACATGTATATTTTGTCTACTACTACTACTTTAGGCTTCAAATCAGGTTTTGGCACTTCGGTTTTGATCCTCTTTCGTTTCAGTGAAAATGCTTACACAACAAAATCCACCAGAAACAACACATCATCCAGATACTACTGTTGTTTTTAACACAACCTCCTTCTACAGTTTTAAGTGTAGGAGACACTTAGGAATTCTAGCAATAAGGAATTTTATGATGACGAGTTTTGATATCAAGTGAAGTAGGGCTGTATTATAACACATTCTCAGATTTATTTCATAATAACAGCAGAATCCTTTTCTAAATGAAAGCATCCAAACACAGCACTTTCAAAATCTGATTGTTCCATTATGATTCAGCCACTCCAAAAACTACACCTATGCCCTTTTAACACGTCACATGCATACATTAACATTTCATGCATGCCCTATTTCAGGCTTCTGTTACTGCGAGGTATTTATTAAATTATCCTTTCCAACCCAAAACACTGGAGTATATAATTAGGTCTGTATCAATGCAGCCCTAAAAATATTTTTGAGGTTCTATTACAGATGCTA
>JAWWMO010000083.1:31934645-31953499 GCA_035047845.1 Dendrocincla fuliginosa | reverse complement strand
CACAAACATTTGAAAATTGCTCAATAAATTTAGATGCAGAAAACAGAAATATAAGACAGCTTTCTGGAGCACAAAGTAAATTAAAGCACTTTAGAAAATATTTAGACTATTTTAACATATTCTTTAATTAAGAATGAAAAATATATTTGATTATATTATTATTATATCTAGCCCATTTTTCTACAGAAGGAAAAAGAGCCACCATGCAAAACTTCCATAAGGAAGTTTTCAGTTAAGTCAGAGTCTACTTCATTTCACTCAATTTTCCACTGCATCTCAGTTTGAAGGTGAAAAATTTAAGATGGGAGTAAATCTGAAAAAACGAAATTAAATTATCTCTGTCCCAGGGCCTCAGTTTTCAATTTTACATGATCATTTTCCAGGAGTTTCATTTGAAGTTCATCCCTAAACTCTAACGCTCCCATTTCCTCTAAACTAATCTCTCTCATGCAAGCACTTTCCATCTCTGACTAAAACTTACTGGGAAACAATAAAAGCAATCCGTTAAATTAATGATGCTATAGTTCAGGGTGACTTGCAACAGGAAAAGAGAAAAATCTTTACTTCACTACCCTTTTCATATGACACAGTTCTGGTTTATTCTAAGGGCACAGCTAAACCTTTACCTATAAAGAAAATTTCCAAAACGCACTTAGAATGTTAGCAGGATGTAGTGGACAGAAAATGGCATTTCCAAATTTGTTTGCAGAACAACACTGTTGATGTTTCTAAACAATGAAAAAATACCACATAAAACCTTTGTACTTTGATACAGAGATGGCAAAACATGATGGCATGTTAAATGTTTACTTGACCTGCAGGAATGCTCAAACTACATATCTGTCCTTCCCTAGTTAAGAGACTCTATTCTAAAGCCTTCTTTCAATTTAACACAGTCAAGATTTACACAATTGCCTATTCATTATCTTCAGCAGTCACCCTCCTTTAGTCCTTTGAAGCGGATGTTCAAGAACCCTGAAAAAGGATAAAGAGATCACCTTGATATGCATATTTTGAAGGGAAATGGAAAACTCCACGCAGGAAGTCACACTGCCCTTAGTCATATGTCTCACCTTCCTAACTACTATCAGGATTTATTTATGATTGCAAATGCTTAATGAAAAGTGGGAAATCTAATTTCAATTTAAGAATATCGAGGCACAATAACAGGGGAAAAAACTTCCTTCTAGTGGTCTCAGGGAAGCTTGCATTAAGAACCACATGTTTTTAAGACAATTGCTACTTTGAATGTTCACCACCTTCACTGTAAAGTTAATTTCCAACTTGCTGCTGTAAACCCTGAATGACAGTGTTCTGTGTTGTGTAAGGTGGGCACAGGCAGGGACACTGCAAAGGGTATCTTCAAAACCGTACGTGATGCACACTGACATGCTGAAAATTTTCTACTTCATTTCCTTAAAATACCAGGTTTGGTTTCATTAAGTTTTGCCTAGACTCCTGAATTTTCTGTCACCTCAGCTGAAGCAAAACCAGAGAACTTTTAAGTAAAGGCTTACAATGAATAACTTGAGACCAAATAGTTACAATTTTTCTAATTATACCATAAGTTTTAAACATCATTCCCTTCCACTCTTTCTTTGGAAAGCCTTGGTTGCCCTTGAACTTCACACTGTCCACCAGTAATCTCACTTCAGTTTATTTCTCTTCTTTAATAGCAGTAATTATTCAAGTATATACCTTCACTCACCCACATTACACAAATCACTCAATTACTGTTGCACAAGCCAAGTTCTGCACATTTTCAGTTCAAATGTGGTTTGGTTGTTTTGGGTTTTTTTCTGAGGAGTGTGGGGGGGTTTTGTTGTTTGTTTTGGGGACTTTTTTCCCCCCAAAAGAAGTACTGGCAAATGCAAAGACAGCCAAAATTTTCTTCTTAGACAGTTCACACCACTGCAAAACTCAGTGAAGAATAATGTCTATCAAGGCTTTTTATCATTTTCTGAGACGGGCAAATTGCTGTAAATCTGACAGTGGAGATGTCTAAAACTACATCTTTTACTTATTACATGATCTCTTTTATAACATCTTTCCTTGTAAAAATAAGGTCATGATGGAACTTGGTTTCTTGACTGCATCTGAACCATGAGAAAGTCTACAGAGAGGAAAAAATGAAACAGTTTTAAGATAATGACTTTTTTGAGTTCAAACTGCAATTGCTGTTTCTTAGAAGCAGTTCATACATATGCTCTCTTCAAACCTATTTATACTGAAACAATAAAAGCCAATTTTCTTGGTTTTCACTCAAGTCCTTTGTTCTGTTGTTTCCTGCACTGTTTATGGGTCTCAAAGAAAGGCGTGGGAGCAGAGAAGATAAGAAGATACTAGTACAAGCGAGAACCTCACTGGTCTTTGACAAAAGAACCTCTCAGATTCACACAAGTTTTGAGGCTGAGTTACTGGGTATCAGTAGCCAGAACCACATACTAATACCATCAACAGAAAAGAACTTGAGAGGACTCCCAAAATAGCTTATTAAAAGTCCTCCCATGTACAATCAGAAATGGTAGGTTAGGCACTCTGATTCTCTGTTCCCAATCTTGCAATTTCATTGCAATAGATAAATAATTCCATGTTTTGGCTTGTTCCACAAGAAGGTTTATGAAGTCTGGGTCCTGACCTGGAATAGAGCAATTACTTTGCCAACCATCTTCAGCATAGAAGTTGACTGGACTGCCCCATCACACTGTGAGTTCTCAGAGCAGTTAGTCCCATCCATGGTAGTTTCTGCTTATTATATCCCCCATTAAATTCCTCTTTCCCAGAAGAGTATTGGGCGTAAAAGCAATATAAAAAGAGAGCAGTGTAACCTCCTACAGATAAATTGGTTCTTTGGACACAACTGGCATTAAGATTGGGAAATAATTTAACATGAAGTTACCCCTCAAGTTTCCAAGAAAACTTGAAATGGCAATGATGTCTTTTTCCATAATACTAAGATACCAATGCTCCCTGGGTGTTATGAGATCAAAAACACACTAATGACATTCATAACTACTGGCAACAGAGAAAATAAGCCCTAGCTCAGCAGAGAGATTATGCAGCACACAAGGTAGAAAGAAATAAATGGAATAGTCATTGTCTCAAGCAAATTCAGGACTGAAGTCAAATGGCCCCATTCTTCCTCAGAATTTTGAAAGGTCTGAAACAAAACATAGTTTAAGAATGCATTTTCAGAAAATCCAAGTTCCTCTTTGTAGAAAGAAAATCAACCTGTTTAGTTGTTTTTCAAGTAACCAACTATATTTCTTTCATTTTCGACTACATTGTTCCTGAAGACATGCCCAAAGTCCAAATGAAATCTTTATTCTGCTACAAGTTTTCAGAGACTCTGCCTGTTAACATGGTCCCCAGCAGATCTGTACACATCCACTTGTCATGTGGTGCAGGAACAAGTCCTGCACTCAGGACAGAATCTGGCTGTCTCAACTCAAAGAGCAGCTGATATTTTTAAGCAGCCCAAGCTTCCACTTCCTTAAATCAACAGAACCTGATAGCTCAGCTACATACATCCTGCGAGTCAGCTATACGTGTGTGCAAAACTGTAAGGTCGCATGCTGGACTTTAGCTTGCTTTTTCATCCAGTAAAAAGGGGGAAATAGCTTCAAAAAACAGACCTAATAAAAGTAAATCCCATGCAGGTAGACCGTCAGAACACCTGTCCCTTGACAGATCCAGTGGCACACTAACAAAGGCACTAGGCCCAGCAGTCTGGCAAGCACTCACTGGATTGCTGGTCCACCTACTATAATTAGTATTCACGTAGAGAGATACATTAGAAGCATCAGCTCTTCATGTTGAAAATCCCTTTGGAATGCTCAGTTTGGAAAGACCTTAGCAATAATAATACCATATTGCTTGGAAAGGTATTTATTTTCATTAACATAATAACTTTTCCACAAATCAAGCTTACTGATGGCACCGAGTATTTCTCTACAGAAACTTGTCATGGTAGAAAATAGCAATCACACTTGATCCAATAAGAAGGAATTTGTGTTCAATGACTGAAGCAGTTGAAACATGAAAGAAGCTTTCTCAGTTGCAGAAACTCTGGCAGATTCTGGTTTTCCAAACACAGTGTCAGGAGTTAAATACCACATCACTTCTCAGCATAAGTTCAGACCCAGACAAGCCAACTTTCAAACACAAAGAATCAACACTTGCCTTTTAATACCAGAGAGACTGATTTGAATGAGCTCCTGACAGTAGTTCAAAAAAGAAGCCAGGTGTCTGTGATGAAAAATTCTTTTCACAAATTAATTACTATCCCCCTGTCCAGAACAATGGACATCAAGGGCTATGAAGGATAAAGATAGAATCAAGTACGCATCACGTTGGCTTAACATAGGATTAAATTATGGCTGAAAGGGCAGAGAATTAAATAGACTCAAGGTATTTTTTTGCATACACATTCTAAGTACTTCAAATTCACAATGTAATTACATAAATTTCACACGTGCTCAAAACTGATCTTCCTGTGCTTAATGAATGAATTGTTAGCATATCAAACAGGTTAAAGCAGAGTACACCAAAAAGCCCTGTAACTCCCTGGTCTTGTGTGCAAACCAGAAACTTCAATACAAACTGAAAAATATTTTCACCCATTTGAGCACAACACTAACAGAATACTGTGGAACTCTTCCCATAGAGAATATTTACCAAAGACTTACAGATAAAGCACTGCTTGTCAGTTTTCCTAAGTCTTTAATGAAGACCATCAGTCAGCAGACAGTTCTTGTTCCAGACAGACATCAGAACCTAACCAGGTATCTTTTTGTGATAAAGGAACATTCACATAGTGCTGTATGCGCACATATATCAGATGTCTCATTTTAAATTATCAGGAAGACTATCTTAAGTTCAAGACTTAATAAAATAAATCAGTATAGTAATTCTATCAGCCTTGCTCTTCAGTCACGGGGGTTTCTAAGAACAGGTGGATACAGACTTTTCTGTATGATAGATAGAGCAAAACCATACAAAGACTGACAAGATGAGAAGAGCACAGTGCAGCACAAATTTGCTAGTGCAGCACAGCTGTAAGATTCTACTCTACAACTGAAGTATGGAAATATGACTGCAACTTGCACCTAACATTCCTGTTTTCCCCATTTTTACTTGAATCTACAGCACTAACAGCAAAGCCAATAAACACAGTGTTCTATGACTTCTGAGGAAGGGAAATAGAATCCACAAAAGACACACACTACAATAAGACCATTCCAAACAAACTTACAGACACAGCACTTCTTACACTTTGTACAAAAATGCCTCTCTGAAAACTGACTTCAATCCTTTGAAACTTCTTGCTGGATTATATTTTGGAAGGGGTGGAAAATACATTCTAATGAGTTCAATCACCACTGAGAGGCAGAAATTCAAGATCATCTTAGTGTCAGATTATCTCTCACAGGTTTTTTTGCAGTCATCTTTTTCTGCACATTTCCAATTTATACCAGCCATCATAACACCTGCATGCACACACACCAACATCAGTGTTTAGAACTTTTAGCCAAAATTTAAACCATACCATACACAGAAAAGTTGGTCACCTCTCCAACACAGAAATAAAAGTAAAATTTTGTTTGAGACACAAAGGTCCTAAACACTTATTTAATAGTGAATTATTTGAAAATTTATCAAAGAAAAGGGAAAAAAAATGGCTGGAAAATAGGCAGCACATTATGATGAAGTTTGAAAAACTAGATACAGCAAAAGGAGTGGCTCAGAAGGAAAAAGTGTGAAATGTCTTATGATATGTTCCAGCTGATGGCCCAGGAAACCACACCTGCTCTGTCATTTTTGTACATGGTCTAGCACTAAAACATGGTGCTTACACCATGCTGGAAGGGGTGTTTAAATGGGACTGTCACCTGCTCCACCTGACTTCATGTACAGAGCCTGGCACTTCTACCTGGAAGATGACATTATGCTTATTCCTTAATGAGAAAGAAAGGGAGGTTCCCGAAGCTAGGTAGATTCAACTTGCTACTCATCATGCTCCTCTTTCAGCCTGCTGCCTTTAAAAAAGCTGGGTTAGACAGTAGTAGAAAGAAGTGAAATTTGCTAAAATATTAATGGAAAGCATTTAATTGTATGTTCAGCTGCAAGCAAGTAGTCCCTTTGACTTCAAAGTTAAGGCATCTGTTAAAGTTGGCTTGGGGAATTATGCCAGAAAAAAAAAAAAAAGAGCAAAAAGGAAGTGACCTACTTGAACGAAAGACTCATTCAGAGGTTTATATGTTCAGATCCCCTCAAAACAGCTTGACAAGAGGTATTTGCATATATTTCCTTAAGTACAAACTGTGAAATATCACACAATATAACTCTTGATTAACCTATTGATTCATATATACTCAAGATTTTTTCCCACCATCCTTCCATTCCCTGCTTATTTCTGTTCTCCCAAGAAAATACCCCTCCTGTTTCCTAAGTATACCCAAATGCTTAAGAAACAGTAGAAACTAAAACCAAAATGGCAGCTTAGCTGAATAAAAACAATGAGTAGTTTGATTAAGAACAACCTGTGCTATAGGTTTTTCTATATGGAGGCATATGAAGGTTTTTCTAACATATTTAAATTCTGTTTTAAAATAAAATGCCCAGGATCTAGAATCCTCATGACTCCTCATTGCTTTTGCCTTCCTCATCTTTTTAGCTCAGTCAGAAGCTTCCAATGAACTGTAAAAACTATGTAACAGAAGCTCTAGCAGGATTCTAATTTTGGTCACAGATTAACTGAGTATAGCAATTCTAGATAATATTAGCTCAGATTTATGATGCATTCAACATCTTCAGATGCACAAGAGTATTTTTGGCCACCACTTGAAAAGACAATATTCAATGTACAGCTGGTAAATTTTACTCCTTTTTTCTCCTATTTCTATATATGAAATACATGCATGCTGTACTTTATCTCAATTTTTTTTCCAAATTATCTATTTCCTCATCAAGAGAAAACACGAGTCTGATCAATTCTCACGTGGTTTTGAGAACAGAAGTTAGCTACACCACTATCACTTCTCTGAACAAGATGTAGCAATAATAAGAGGAGAACCTGCTCACCTGGTGCAATTTGGGATAAGAAAAGTCAGTTCAATTTTTTCTGAACTCCACTGTTGCATTGTTTCTAAACTAAATTTAGAAATAAACTAAAACTAAAGAAAACTAAAAAAAAAAAAAAACTAAAAAGAAAACTAAAGAAACTAAATTTAAAAAAATCCATCAAAACCCCCCACATAATTATTTGTTTGTTTTACCTACCACTACCAAAATCTCTTCCAACAAGAAGAAAGAATACCTCAAAAAGTATAGATCAAATTCTTGGTAATGGAACTGCTCTTGCTTTTAAATACTTCCCAACTTATGTCAAGCCTGAGAGCTTCTACATTCCACTTAGGCTAAACTAAGGGTTTATCAGTCACCTTGAAAAAGTATTTTTTAAAACTTTTTTAGAAAACTGTATTGGGACAGTACTTCTTCATCACCTCTTCAACTGATTGATGAAGGGATCAAACATGAGAACCTTGACTTTGACCAAAAAGTGAAAAGATGACAGAGTGCAAAGTAAGAGGAAAAAGCTCTTTACATCTCTCTGAGTCCTTGATACCACATCTCCAACAGGCAGTAGAAACTATAACACTACACCGTTATTCTGCATGGAAATCACTGCTTGGCTTCTAAGATCTCACATCAAACTGACTTCACTGAACAAAATACGTATTCTGTTCACTGTTAGCCAACTCCATCCTTCTCACTGGCATCAGAGAACTGGATCTAGAAGCTTAAAAGTCTTTGCTTATGACTGTAACCTTGGAAGTGTTTTCCAAGTGATACTGAACATAATAAACTGCTAGCTACCTGGAGAATCACTGAAGTAAGTGAAAGATGAGCCAGTTACTACAGTTTGCTCCTAATTCTGAGTACAGATACAGGACAATGTGAAGAGAGACTTTAGGAAGAATGTTTCCTAATCACAGCAACCTGAAACAGTGATCTGTTTCCTTATCACCTATGCGTTTCCACAGATCAGTTGAAGATGTTGCCAGGTACAGGATACTCGACTGTCAGTCTAGCTTGAAAGAGTATTTCCATTGCTAATCCATAAGTCTTCCCTTTAGCTTCAAATGAGCACCTGTTATCAGCACAGACATGTAAGTTCAAAGTGCTCAGTGACCAACCAACCCAAAATTCAAACTATTAAAATGTTCACCCTTTAGTCCCATCAATCTGTGTTGGTTTTTTTTTTTTTTTTTTGCATTAAAACCCCATGCTGAAAGTAAAAAGTAGAAGAACCTTTAAAGCCACAGTAGGATCTTGGCCAAGGCAAGGTCCACCTCACACAGGGTGCCAGCAGCAGTCAGATTTCTGGAGAGCAGGTAAATATGTAAACAGGCATACAGGCTCCAGTGTTTGAAGGCTAAACATTTATTTCTGCTGTTTCACCTGGATACATCATTAGGCAGAATGGAGCAATGGCCAACCAAAGAACAATCTGTGGGTATCCTGGTCAGTCTGACATGCTTCCTAAACTAATATATGGGTAATCATTAATCTGCTGCAAACTTGCCACCAGCTCTGTTACCAAAACAAGAACTAGTATTGGCTCAATCTTCACAGTAGGCTATAATGATACACATATCACATCTCAGTTATCAAGCACTTCAGTGAAAACCCATGTCAATTATTTAAAGAAACTAAACAGTAATCCAATCCAAGGATAAGAGTTTCTCATGTTTAATCAAACAGATCTCTAGTGCACAGTAGCAATTTATGTAGGAATACTAGTCCATTAGAAAGTTGAGAGTAGTTTTGAAATGGAAGGATCCTGAATAGCAAAAGCACACAACACGAATTAACTAAACAATCCACAAACCTAATTTGGTTCAAAAAAAGTCTTCAAGTTAAACATTAGCCAGATTCTGGGAGATTACCTAGGGAAAATGTCATGTATGCTTACTTTGTTTTTATGCTTTCCTAGACAGCTCACAGTTGCTGGGCTTCCTGTTTACAGACAAGTGTCCTTTTCATATACACACATACATCTTAATACATATATATAAAATACTATATTTTATTAAAAATTCCCTCTTTTTACTTATGTATATATATGTGTACAGTCATGCACACAAATACAAACAAAATAAAACATATGATCATTTAAAGAGCATTTTAAGAACTGACTGCCACTCCCTACTAATTACTGTTAACAACCCTGTTCCACTCAAAGAGGTAATACCTTAACACAGAGCAAGATCACATCAAACAGGAGAAAGATCCTGATGCAAGGTCTTTCTTCACTGCAGTATTAGGGAATAGGAATCTTTTTCTTGCAGGCAGCCATAATACCCAGAGCTGCTAACCTCTGTCTGGTATTGTAGCTCATCCTCTTGCATTTATACTGGCTCCCTAATGACTTGTAGAAAGCACTGAAAGAGAAAGGGTGGCAAGTGTTGTTTACAAAGGGATGGACTTTCTAGACACCTTCAAGTCTTACACCTTTAGTATTATCAGTCATTCTGCTGTCTTAGTTTTCAATCCCCTCTGCAAAGCTATCAGATCTTTTTGGAAGCTGTTTATGTGCAGGCCCATGGCATTTACAAAAGATGTTATTTAAGTCATGAACAACGCATTAAATTTTGGATTCTCACACTGTTGCAGATTAGCACAATGAAATTCTTCACCAGATTTTGGATAATGATGCCTAGGCACTCAGGACCATTTTATGATTCTTTATCCCTATCTGGAAGCTGAATTTGAGGCTATCCAGACACTAAATTTTCTGGCTCCAGCTCCTTCTCATCAAGAGACATCCATGTCTTCTGCCTTCTTGAAAATCTGCTCAGAGATAATGTTAACAGGAGCTCCTGATAGATTCTGAATGGTTTCAGAAGCTGCACTGCATGCTGAACAAAGGAGTTTCATGGACCTTCAGTTTGACTCAAAGACAGGTCTTATTATTTGAAAACCTACCGTATTAAAGAGCACCCAAATACTTTCAGGTTTTCAATGGACTCATGTTATGTGGCTAGGCTGTAGGACTTCACTGACAATGGAAGTAACAAGTTTTATCCTTTAACATTGTATTAAACAAATCTTGCATTAGTATATAACACTCCTGCACTTTGACACCCAATGCCAACTACAGAACTAAAATGAACTGTCTCTACAGATATCCTGGCTAGTCCTGTATTCAACACAAACAGGAAGTTATGTCCTGAGACCTCAAAACACTAAAGATTGCCTTCTATTTCAAAGCAGCACTATATTATCAACCAATGATGTTCACTTACGAATTCACCTCTGTGGATTTGCCTTCATTTAGTGCTTAAGTGCACTGCTACTTTTTAAAGTAAAATCCAAATAGAAACAAGTCATTTTCATAAAAGCATTTGCATTTTGGAATTAGTGTCACACTGTGGTCTACAGTCATCTATCCAGAGATTTGCACTTCCTGCTGAAGTTCATGAAGAATATGGGAAAAACATTTTTGTGACTATCGCCCACAACTGACTCTGCTCCTCTGTTTTTTTTCATACTGACCGACTTTCTGTCCCAAGATTTTCTAATAGAAGTAAAAGTAGTAACTTATTTTATTCATGCTGCTTACTGCCAAACTGCTTGAAAGATTTGCAAATGCAAAACTCTGGAAATACAGATTTAACAAAAACATTGCTCTAGCTAGACTTGGTTAAATGTCACAGCTGAAACATTTACTCTCTGCTTATTAAGTAAATATTTCCAGTATTTCCAAATTAAGAAATTCTGCAATTGAGACTAAATGAATACAACATAAGCCGTATGAAGCTGAGGAGTAGAGCAGATATCTACCTGAAAGAAATAAAGCTACAGTGAAAAAAAGTTAAGGTTAACCTTTCAAATGCAAGTATTCTTAGCTCTCCCAATCTAGTGATACAGAAGAATGGAAAGCATTAAAAGTGATCTGAATTTTCAAGTAACTACAGAAAAATAAAACTCAATGTATTAACTCACCTGGGAGATAAAAGCAGAGTAATCTAATTCAAACTAGTCTATAGCTGTCCAGAGAGATTACCTTCTGGAAGTAATTATATTTGTAAAGTAAAATCACTTATGCCTGTGGTAGGGAGACCCAAGGGATTTTATTTTTTTATTATTTGAAATGTGTAAAACCCTCATAATGACATGCATACTGAGAAAAGAACTTTGTGTACAAAAGTACACATTCGGTATAATCATCTTTCTCAGTGGTGGTGGTAAACAGGCATGTGCAACTAGTATGACTGTATCACACCAGATGTCAAGTATGAACAGACATACAGTTGCACTTCTCTATATAGTCCCCATACTTTCTAAGCTAAGTAGCAGATTGCTCTGGAACCTTTTATACAACTACTTTCTTGCCAAATTTGTAATTACACTAATTCTTATAACTCTAAAGAAAGAATTCCTACTGAAAGTTTCTCTATGCAGGTTTTTATCAGTACCTTACAAATAAGTTTACTTAAAAAAGAAAACCAAACACTATTCTTATGAGCTCAAACTTAATAAAGTATTTTATTTCAACAACTCCAGTTAATAGCAAGACCTAACACTACCGTTCTGACAGTCTCACTGTGATACAAAACTGTCTCAAAATAGTTTGGTGGCTTTATGGAGAAACAAGGTGTATGGTCAAACAAGGCCTAACCTGATGTCTTGCCTAAAAATAACCAATCTCTAGTAGAAGCCAGAAGCTCAAGTTTTGAACAGTTAAAAAGAAACAAATTAAAACAATACTAGAAACTTGAAATCATCTGTGAAGCATTCAGTTACCTTAGAAATGTCAAATTACTTATGACAATATACCTTGAGACCTTCCATTTTATTAGGAGTTCAGCCACTAAACAGTCCACCCTTCTCTTTTCCATTTCCTACTCCTTAGTACCAATGAAGTTCTTCCTTCAGAGGGCCCCTGCTTGTGTTCCTGAACAGCATGGAATCTGACCCAGGACTGAAAACTGTCTGGTAAACTTGGTAGGAACTACGCATTTCATTCTGCTGCTGTCTGCTTAGTCTGTGCTGTTTGCAGAGCTGTTTGCCAAGATTTGACAGTTAAATGTGCACACTTCAATTCATAGCTAATAAATTCCATTCAGCAGTAAACTTGCATGCTTCCAGGCGACAACACAAACAGTCCTAGCAAAGAGACTGCACCAATCTCCTCAACTAATAGACTACCGGATGGGAGAGTCACTTTTTGATCCGACTACAAGAGCAAGATTTCTACCTGCATCGCGTTTTAATGTATTTATCTATTTATTTGTTAAGAAGTGCCGGCTTACTTACCAGTGTGCTGAGACAGGCAAGCAGCACCCGCAGAGCCGGCGCTGGTGCCCCCGGCAGCCCCGGGCGCCCCCAGTGCCGCTTCCCGGTGTGGCCACTGGAGGGCGCGCTCGAGCCGCCTGTCGGGGAGACCCGGCGCGCTCGGGCTCCACGCTCGGAAAGCATTACATGCGAAACGCCTTTCTGCGCCTTTTAACAACCTCCAAACCCTCTCACCCTCCTCACCAGCCTACACACCCTTTTAGTCTCCCATCCAAACGGCAAGATTTCTAGCAATGCCTCATCCTTAAGACCAACCTCTTGGGACCTAAGCGGGGGAATGGTGGTAGAGGTGCAGACACACGGACGGATGGACAGGTTTTTCCTACTGAATTATGTGTTCAACACATGAGATAATTCGACTGCCAACTCTTCCATGCTCTCCTGCCCCTTTCCTCCCATTTGTCTCTACTGTATTTACAATCTGTCCTCAAAACTACCCAACCGTTTCTCCCTTCTACCAATGGTAACGTGAAGCAGATGTGATCCCTGCAGGCAGCAGCAGAAGGACAAGGGTTCACAACCATCAGTCGGAGCAACTCAAGCACAGTCATTACCACTGTGTGACCAGCTAATGTTACAGAAGTATTGCTTAAAACCCAGCAACACTGGCTACCAGTTTATCTTGCTTTCCAAAGCACAGTGCTCAAAGGTAGTGCGTCCATTTGATGATCCCTCTTGAGCCAAGACACCTCTAAGATTATCACAGAGCCAACAATGGACAACTCCTCTCACACAAGAGGCTAACACCAAGGTTAAATATCCATGCAGCAAGTGGGCCTCCCCACAGAAAGCCATGAAAGAATGAAACAAAAATCACAGAGCCAGCCCGAGTATCACCAGAGTTCCACTTCATAAATAAGCCTCACTTGAACACAGCTTTAAATACCACACATAGCAGCGTACACACAGAGTTTGTCCTCTGAGGAAAGATCACATATGACAAATGCCAACTATGTCAAGCAACATGCTTCTGAACATTGTTTAAATACTGCACAGATTAAATCTATATAAAGGAGCTTCACTGGCCAGAAGTGACCAAATCAACTGGCGCTCATCCCATTTTGCTGCTGCGTACCCAACCTAGTGTTAGATGCAAAGCCGTACCAGTAGATCTGGGAAGCGCAACTGTCTGCCCAATTTGAATTCAGATGACTGCATTACCATCACACACCCCATGAACATTGTTTCATTTACTGACTTCTGCCTGCCCTCACATTCTTTACCAAAGAATGCGTAAACTGAACTTCAAATTGTTAATTACATCTCCTTCCAGTAACCCAAAAGATGCATGTACACCTGAGAGCAGCTGCGTGACTACAGCAAACTTAGTATTGTTCAAGCAATTTCTGTCCAGCAACACTGTCCTTTGCTACAGCACAAAAAGCTCACAATTCAGTAAGCCAGAAGTGCTTGGAAAGGAGAAATAAAACTTTTCTCTCACTTCATTCACTAGACTATAGTTTGCCTTCCCAGTTTCAGAACTTCTGCTGCATAAGCAGTTTCATCTTGCCAAAAAGACTTCTGTAAACTTCAACAGAGGATCAGGAAAGGCATGGGGTGGAATTTTAACAAGATACATGAAGGCTGTCTTACCAATTGGCCCACTGACTTGTTAAAAAAATAAACATCACATAAAAAGTTGCTGATATATTTGACATATAAAACCTCTCATATGACACCTGTGTGCAGATCTCTGCACAACTAATGAATGAACATGGAATCAAGTATTTTTTTAAAACAAATTATCAAGGAATTGAGCAACAGTCAGAATGGCTGACATTTTTCTTTTATTCTTCTGCTGATTTACTTAGGTGCTCCTCTACACTGCGCCACTAGTCTTATGAAAAAAACTTTACCCAGTCATTTTACCCTTAGTCTATTTACCCTCAATCTACCTTCCTCCATCCTGTGTTAAGATATTTAAAAAGGTATCACTTTAACTTTTCATTAATGCACATTTAACCAGTGGGCAGAGATAAGGCTTTAATTAGAAAATTAAAACCAAACTATTGGAGTAGCCACTCTTTTTACAGAAACATCTGAATACCGACCCTATTTCAGTAAAAGAGGCTTAAGTGAACTACCTTAAAATAAAATTTTTAACCTTTTCTTACATCCTAATTTTCATTATTTCAACTGTCTTGACAAAATGTTTGCAACCAAAAAATAAAGGCTTAAGCTTACTTGAAATCAACAGTTGTGTCTCCACCTACTGGAAAAGTGAATTTAACTGGAACAGTAATTTGAACCTTTGGGATATGGGTAAGCAAAAGAGCAATTATTTTTGTGTAAGATGTGAAGAATTTGTGTGACATGTGTCCTCATGTGTCATGTCCCCCTCTCCCAAACACAAGTTTGCAGAAACCACTGCCGTTCCCTGCAGTCAGCAAGGATTTCACGAAGTCCCTACCCAAAGAGTTGCCTGTCAGAATGCAAAACTAATCAATACTCTTAAAAAACATATGTAAGTAACATCTTAAACAACAATTTTTGCTAGTAAATCTGAAATATCATCTTCAGTATCTTGTTAATTTCCACTATGCCTTCATGAGACCTGGATACTAATATTAGAGCAAGTTCTTTAAATAACTGATGTGTAAAATCCACAGAATGGTTGCTAATACAATACATTCTCAGTATATTGAAAATAACTAAACATGATGGTAAAAGTAGAGAACCTCCCGTTTTTAATTTTTTATTATCTAACACAGGTTGTGAAATTACTGTGACTCTAATTAACCCAAAGTAAGAATGTAAATGTTTTGACATGGAAAAACACCTCTTCTAACCTCTCCTCTCTCTTCCTCTTTTTTTGTCTCCATTATTCTTGTCATAATGACATCAGCCATAACCACAAAATTCAGTCTTGCTCTACTCTGAAAAAAGCAATTTTAAGCCAGAGCATAGCACATTACCATCACCATGCTTTGCTATACTACAGTTCTGCTGTAGTGAGATCCAACTGCAAATGGACCACGGAATCAGATAAGCCCTCTAACAGCATTTGTGACCAGCACACCTGTATTTCAGCCTGTCTCTCACATGTCAGCCTGAACTAAACTCACTCTTTTCCAGGACCTTTTATAAACTTCTCTTGTGGTGGACAGTAAAACCACTTTCCCTCTAAAAGACTCACTCTTAACCCTGCCATCATATTCAACTTCACACTTCCACACAACTAAGTCCAATAGTGTTTGTGCCCCTCCAGTTGTAGGATGCTTCTAAAAAGTCAGGTTTTCACCACATGAGCCAGACCAACCCATTCCACTTTTTATCCATTTTTACCTTAAACACAAAACAAATCATGGCATTTTATTTAAACATGTGTGAGTTTTTTACCTTTTCAAATCTTGAGACAGTATAATTTATTTCATATCGATGGAGACTGCAACACCTAAAGTGCAACTCCAAATACTATCACAATTTCAAGTGCATACTTATCTCTTAAGTAAAAGAAAATCCTCCCCCTTTTTCTACAACATAAAGAAAAGACTCACTGATCTAGAGAACAGTGTCCCGCACAGAGCATCAAAGGGCAGTAACAAGCCTGGGACAGTCACATCAAATGAGAACTTTAAATCACCTGTAACTATAGCAGAAAGCATGGGTTTAAAGGAGGACACTGAACTTTTATAAAATTGCATTCAAACTGTAAGTAATTTCTACAAACAAATACATTTAGAATAACAATGATTTGGGGACTGAGTCACTCTACGAAGACATGCAAAAGAGTCTTTTACTTGTCATTGGGGTACTATAAAGTTTACTCCAGATCTCTGTTTCTGCCCATAGAAATACCCAACACAAGGACCTTATATCAAGCTAGAGCTTGATGCTGGCTGAAGAATTGCAGAGATTTCTGTTCTTTTCTACGTCCCTGAGGTTTGCATACACATGAATTCAGAAAAAGAAAAAAAAGATGAGATTAAAACTTTATGCTTTAAATAAGAAATGTCCTAAAAGTTGGGGTTCTTGCAGACATTCATCTTCTCTACTAGCCTTCATTAAGACTTTCATATTAGCCAGCCATTACTTCCTTTCTTATTTTTGTTATATTAAAAACAAAAAATAAAACCAAAACACTTAATAGCTTCCATTATCTTTTTCAAGGTAAAAAAAGGCACAAGAGGTAGTTCAAGAAAGGTCCAATTGCACTTAAAGTGCAACAGTTTTCAATAATTTTAAAGACTCAGTATGCAGTTAGCGCACTAATACAGCAGCAGAACGGACACCATTCCACAGAGCTAGTACAGTATATTTGTCAATAATTTCCATATTAATTAGTTCTTGTCAAGACAGGCTGAAAGAGTGAAAGAGCAGTGATCCATACGATCTAAAACAAATGCAAGCCCTCGGAATCCAAAGAAGCTGAATATACACACTTCTGGTTAGACGTTAAAGACTCCATTTAAAAAAAAGAAGCAAAAAACCTCCAAAACCTCAACAACAAAGTAAAAACCTAACAATGCTACCAGCATTATGACACCGTACCTCAGTACTGCAGATTTTTCACAGCAACATGGATCTCCAGTAATCTATATCGTGCAATACTTTGAGAGAAAATTAAGGAGAGCAAGATCATCATTTCCAAGCATTTCAAGGGAGGGAAAAGGAAATTAAAAATTTCTCTGAAGGGTCCTTTAAAATTCACATTTAATTGAGCTCAAACTAGACTCCAATTATCAGCACTTTATGTAAATGAGAATTTTGCCTATGTTCTTTTGAAAAAGAATCTTTTGGCAGATGTTGTATGATCCAGCTACATGACAAAGCGTGAAAAGCCAACCACCTCAGCTGAAATAAAAGAAAACCTTATGATGCTGGTGTCAAACCAACCAGTTTAACAGACACTATCTGTTCAGAAGCAGCATGCTAAAATTTCAAAGCCTTCTCTAGTCTGACATCTATTTATAGCTGCCCAGCCTCTCTACAATTTCTCACAGCCTCTCCTCCTCTCCAAGCCAAGTGGGAGAAGTTTAATGGGTATAATGCTGGGCCTTGTGCTGCAAGATGGCCAGAAGATCTGCAACTCTTCTCCAGCAAACCCACGAGCACGAAGACCAGGGGTTACAAAAAGAGATTGATCTAACCTACACAGCAAGCAAATACACATGGGATGAACCTTCCCTCTCGGCTTTAGGAGCACACTGATTATTTCCTCTGCCAGCATGTTGATGGTAATGAACCATATCAGCATCAGAGCCTCAGCAAAAGGTACCTGCCGCCTTCCTCCTCACCACCGAGCAACAGCCTAAGCCAGCTGCCTTGCAAGCCAAGACAGAAGCTATCCAAGTCAGCTTTGACCCCCGGACAGCAGCAATGTCAACCAAGCACCCTGCCACTTACAATGTTACTCCTGTACGTTGTACCTTCCTCACAGAAACTCGAAGGCTGTTGGCTTTTTTCCCCGTGCAGTCTCTACCATCAGCCGTGCATGTCTTTTTAAAACACTGTTCCAGACCGGCTCTCCTTCACCTCCACCAGATGTAACACCGCGGAAAGGGTGCAGATATTTTCCTGCATATGGAGCACAATGCCACAGGCTGAACTCCGCTACAAGCTCCGCACATCCATCCCCGGTGCCTCCTCTCCTCCCACCTACATCCACTTGCCTGTAGTACTCGTACAGTAACCGAGGGGATGACAGCACTGCTGGAAACTCCTGCCCACCCGATCACAACCACATTTTCGCCCCCCTCCCCAGAGGCAGACGGAAGGGGAGGGCTGACTTCCTCGGGAGGAAAATAGGCAGGGAAAGGCCGGGGCAGAGATCAAGAGAGGAAGGATCACCCCAAAGGGAGCGGAGATAATCCCCGAGAGGCGAGGCTGCGGAGAAGCATAAGCGGGGAGAGAGGGACAGGGAGAGCGAACCGGGGGGATAATCCGGCAGCGCAGGGGGGAGATAATCCCCTCGGAGCGGGGAGGCGGAGGATCCCAGAGAAGGAGGGGCGGGAAACCTGATAATCTCCAGGAGGAGAGAAAATACCGGGAAAGGAGGTGGGGGAAGGAGGGTGGGCGGGTGGATAATCCGGAGCGGCAGATGAAGCGCGAGTCTCCCGGGGACGCAACCGGAGGCGGGAGGAGGAGGGTTAATCCTCGCTCTGGGGGCAGAAATCCCCCTCCCCGGGCCCCGGCGCTGCCATGTTCGCTCCCCCGCAGGCCCGCCCGGCCCCGCTACCTGCGGGCGGCTCTCTGCCCTCACGCCGCACGCACACGGGCCGCCTCAGCTCCCGCCGCCGCGGCGGGCGGCTCTGCCGGGCTGGCTGCGGGACCCGCCTCCCACCACCATTTCCCCGCCGCCTCGGAGGGAGGGGACAGCGGGTGGACCGGCCGACCGGCCAACCCTCCCTCCCCGCGCCGCGCACACGCGACCTCCCCGCTGCTGCGGGGGACTCACCGGCCGGCACCGACTCCCGCCGCTCCTCGTCCCCTCCTCGCTCAGGGGGCGCCGCTCGTCCCCATGGGCGCTCCCGGCGCGCGGGTCTCCCGGA
>JAWWMO010000083.1:31833538-31934065 GCA_035047845.1 Dendrocincla fuliginosa | reverse complement strand
CCGTGTCCCCACGCCGCGGGGTGCGGGCTCTCCTCGGCCCGGGTCCGTGACACGTGGCGCTGCCTGTCCCCTCTCCGAGCGCGACAAACACGGCAGGGGACAAGGCGCACGTTTCGGAGGGGAAAGGGGAGGCGGGGGGAGCTTCCCCCGACACGGATAACCCGCGAGGCCACTGAGATGGAAACAGCACCGTAAAAACTGGTTTGCCGCACTTCTGGTCACTGTTTGCCTTAAACAGTTCGTTTGTTTTGAGCAGTGATAATAGAATAGCTTTTGCTTTTTGCTTCTGCAGAGGCTCTCACTGTTGGAAACTCTTGGACTTGGGGAAATTTGGGTTGCACACACTCAATCCTGCATGGGGAATTTTCACGTTAACTAAAGGCAGGATTTTTTGGGGTTTTATCTAAAGGTAAAATTTGCTCAAGAAAAGAAAATGTTCATATCCAAAACAATCCTTCATTCTTCAGCTTGTTTTCATTCACTTTTTCCTTCTCATACTGATTTTCCTGAATTTTTTTGAATCTGAGTGTACAGTTTGCTGTTTTAAGAATACCTGATAGCCTCACATGACATGCTAACCCTTCATAGCAAGCTGTCTGCAATTCACACTAGCTTTTCCTTTGGGAGCCATTGGAGAAAAGCCAGAACTATGTGAGTGCAGAGTTTGAACAGAAAATTCGCTAGTTACCAATTTTCATTTTAATGGGTTCAGATTGTGCTTTTCTACCAAATAAGCTGATTTCTATGCAATCAAAGACATCAAAAAAGGCAGCTTATACATACGATGGACATAATTACAGAACCTGTGCAACAGCAGCCAGCAGGTGAAAAACCTTTCTCAGATTGACCAATAAAGTTGCATCAAGTAAATAAGATCTTGTGGACCTCATCTTAGAAAACCAGCATGTAAAATTCCTTCAGGAATTATTTTTACTTACTCTTCAAATTACAGTAGCTACCCTGTGCTGAGAGCTTCACAAGCATGTGAGATTATGCATCCCCAGGTCCAAAGAGCTTACAGCCCTCCTGCAATTTCTCAGTAAAAAAGTCCAAATTGAACATATTTTTGGTAATTTGCTTCACAAGCAGTTATTAAACTGAAAGGAAACTTAAAATGGCATGAGGGATTCTAAGCTACATAATGACCTATACCACCCTTTCAGTGTTTGAACCCCTGCAGCTACAATGGAAAAACTGACAGGCATAGAAAGTCTTCACTCCCCAAAAAATAACTCCAGATCATTCTTTCTCCTTTGCCCCTCGCTTATTTTTTGTGATGTTCTAATGGAAAATCTTTTGAACCAGAGCCACAAAACACATAAATGTCATCTCATCCTGTATTTCACAACTCAACATCGTGTTGACTTCTCTTACAGTCCCTGCATTTGTGGAGACTGAGCATTATTCTATTAAGGAGAAAGGGTTGTAGCAATTTATGCTGACATCTTTCATGATATCCTGGCTTTACCTTAGTGGCCAATGAAAGAAAATTGCTTTACTGCAAAACTTAGAGGTTCCTTATTGCAGTTCTACTCAAAGCTTGAATCCAAACCTGTGAAACATGAGAACATGGTTTTGGCTGCAACAAAAATATCTAAATACAAAGTACTTTTACAGCTCCGCAGCCCTTTGAACATCTTCCATTCTGGCCTCCGCAGCTGCTATTTGGCTATTAAAGCCCTCCAGGGAATGTGTCCCAAATGCTCGCACACCATTTTTTACCCACTATTTAATCCATTTGACCCATTAGGGTCAGGGAGGAAATAGAGATGTACTGTTTTAGAGAAGAATTTGGAAATTGATTTTTACCTTCTGGCAGGAATTATCATAACCTTTTGGTGCTTTACTACGTGTGTTCACATACCGCTCATAGCGGCATCCCCTGCCCAAGGATGGTCCTTAGGACCCTGCTGGTCCTGTTCAATCTGATAGCTTTGCACCATTCCCACAGTGCAAAAATGACTGTAAATCTCTTTTATCTGTCTAATGGGCGATTACTGCACTTCAGACAAACCTCACGCTGTTCCCAGTTTAGCGCAGAGAAGATGGGGACCTGGCCAGGGCTGACTTATGTCCCAGCAATTTCTGGCTAGTGATCATGATCAGCTAGGCATAAGTTAGAATAGTGCCAAAACTGAGTTGCTTTATGCAAGGGATTATCTCAGTCTCTGTCAAGCCACAGGATACAGGGAGCATGAATACTGTATGGTAGGGTAGCTCCAGCCCTCATACTTTTGGGCTGATGGATTAGCATTCACTAGAACTGGAGTTTATGACTCTACAGAGCTTTGAACTCTGCCTTTGATGATACAGATCTCACTCAAGCAAAGGGTTTCTTTTACTATGAAGCCTGCTGCTCCTTTATGTAAAGCTGCAGCTACGAGGGTGGCTAATGTTGTGACAGTTTTCTGCTGGTGCTGCAAGCAGCAAGATAGAGGTCTTTATCCAGGGTGGTTTGGTTTTGCTGGGTTTCCTACCCTGATGTTAGAGGAGTTAAAGGAGCAGACACTCCAGTATATGGAAAGTGGGAAGGAGTACAATGTGGTTTTCAGTCCCCTCACAGTTCCGGTTGTATGCATGGAAAGCAAAAGCTGTAATCTCCACCATCACTGCCACAATAGTGGAGAAATTATCTACTGGCTGCTGTCAGTTATGCCGATTTTTTTTTTTTTTTGTCTCATACTCTGCGGAACTCTGAATCTGAATTCTGAACTCTCTATCACTGTTCTGATGACTAATGATGAAATGAAGAGGTGTACTCACAGAAGAGCTTCTTTTGAGTTAAGTTACCCTTTTCACACTTAGTTGTTGCGGCAAACTGGTACTGAACACTTAGAGTGAAGGGCTTTGAGACAGTGTATATTTTTAAAGGAAGTCTTAAACTGATTGCCAGCAAAGTTCAGTGTTGTGTATACTCTCATTAACCAATGTCTAACTTGGATAATCAGTTGTTATGACCAGCCTTAAAACAGATGGAACTCTAGACTACTTCTTTGTTTGATAACCCCTAAAATATGCTGCCTTCATGGTCAAATAAATTACAACAATAAAGTATCAGCTTCTTTGCTGTGTTTATCATCATTTGGGAATCTTCTGATGGTAATTTGTTTATGTATCCACTGGCACACCATCCAAGATATTTTTATGAAGTTCTTTGTGCCAAAGAAATGGGGGATTTTTGTTTATTATTAGTGCTTTTATTTATTTTTGGTGCGCAGTTTGATTTTGTGTCTCTACACAAGACATTACTGAAGATTTTTAAAAAAGATCCAGCAAACGCAGCAAAATCTCCAAGAAATGACACAGTTTCCCAAGCTATCTCAGAGGAACTCATTAAAAGATCATGAAAATTATTACAAATATTGATGGTAAAATAAACCCAGCTTTCTTTTAGGGGCGGGTGATCAAAACCACAGTAATTAGGAGAATGTTGATTTACACATAAAGGTAATATGAAAGAATAAACCAACACAGCACCTACAGAGTTAAAAGGCTATATGTCCAATTCCTGTGCTATTTTCATCTCTGAGGTCTGTTTGCATGTGGAATCCAACTCCACGGGAGGAGATAATGAAGACAAATAGTATGGCTTTATTTTTAAAAGGGGTGGATAATTTCATGGCAGCTTACAACATTGGTAACCGGGCAAGCTAAGATAATAAGGCTAATCAAATCTCATGCTTCACAGCACTAGTTCCCTGCGGGGTCAGGAAAAATCTTTCCACTGTATACAGCACTATACAATTAGCAAGGTTATTATTGGGGAGCAGAGGTACAACCTTCTAAAGAGACAAGCTTTTGCTATTATCAGAGAACAGAGACTGTCATTGGCCAGACAGAGAAAGGACCATTATTTTCTTGTGCCACTTCTGTTCCTCTACACTGTCAGAGTTTTAGAATTACAATTCTTGTGTTGGTTTAAAAAAAAAAAAAATCCCCTGAACATGATTACCTAAGTGCATTACTGTCTGAAATCTGTCAAAAACTCCTCCACCTGTGACGGGTATTGCAGTTCAAAAATAGTTGTCACTGACTAGACGTGGGAATTGCATTGATTAAGATGTTGCAGGTTGCAAGTGAACGTTTTCCTCTGGTAAGGTCAGTAATGTTACAGAATTTGCATCTTAGTAGCGGTTTAGGCAGGAAGACAGAGTCCCAAATGATGATGAGCTCTTAGCTAGGAGCTGAAATGACATGTGTTTGGAATATTTAGTTTGGGAAGTACTGTTCATTTTCTTTAATTGCTTGAACATATTGTTGTAGGTGTTCTGTGTATATTCCTGTATTTTATTTTCCATCAGTGTGTGCATCAGAGAAATTATATTATCTGCAATTGAAAATATTTAGCTATTTTTTCTGCAAAATTTACGTTATTTATGTGAATGTGATACTCTTTATGAGTTGGTGGGGCTTTTTCTTAGGAGGCGGAGGAAGCACAACAGCAGAAGAACATTCTTTGAAAACCAATATTGTGAAAACAATTCCGTTTCCATGAGCTATACCTCAAACACAAAGAACAGTCATTTCCCTGATCCCTATGTCAGAAATATTTATTTTAAAAGTAGTGATTATTTTCAGGTGACCTATACTTTTCCCCTGTGGACATCCTGTGTGCGTTCCCAACTCTGAGCCCACATTCAGAGCACAGAAAAAGTCCACCTAAACATAACCTCACCACCGTCTTGAAATTTGGGTTACATGACAAGAAAATCTGAAAACATGAGGGAAGCTTACAGAAAGATGATTTCAAGTCTTCTTCACAGGTGTGAAAGTGCTTATCTTTCCTATATAAAGAATATTCAACTCATTTTTTCACTAGACTGCATGGCCATGAATTGTAAGAGGTTCAGCTGAAGGAAGCTGAATTAAAAATAAAACCTTTGCTTACTCCTCAGGTCACAGTAACAAGTTCAGTAAAAGATTTACTGTCTACAGTATTCAAATGAGTTGTACAGTCTCCATCCTTGGAGGTTTTCAAGACTCAGCTGGATAAAGCCCTGACCAATATGGTGTGCTCTCAGAGATGTCCTTTTTTTGGTCCATGAGGTTGAACTAGAGACCCCCTGGGTTCCCTTCCTGTTTGAATTACTTGATGATTCAGTTAGTGAGTTCACAGGAACTGGATCTATGGTGAAAGAAGACAGTTCAGGTATGGTTTGTCCAACAAAATGATAAATCTTAGCTTATACTGGGAGCATGGACCAGAGTCCAAGCTACAATTGCCCAACTGGGCAGTAACAAGTTGGCTGTAGTTCCATACTCTCCATTGTTTGCTCTCTTTTTGGCTTCAGCAGCCATCCACTGTTGGTTGCTCTGCTTTAGGAAGAAGCCTCGTATATTTTACGTCTTTTTTGGGCACCAGAAAATGTCTTAGTTTTTTCCCTTTCCATAGCTTCCTTCATGGAGAAGGAGATCCCCCAAGGTGAAAGAGAGGCATGGCAAAATGGTGAAATAATGCTTGTGAAATGTCTTGGCAAAGTACTCATATCTGAAAATAATTTCTTGAAAGAAAATGTATAAATTCTACTACTTCACCATCTTGTCTCCAGTCCAGACACACAAAGATGAAATTCCAGAAAAATAGAATACAGACATTCTCATTTTCCCAAAGGTTTCCTTTATACTGTTAAAATTCTCTCATTTACACACATTTCAAAATTCTTTTACACTATGTGAGGGCTGTAAAGGGACTGTAGTTTAAAGAAAAATCAAGTCCCAAGAAATCTTTTTCACATTCAATAAAATCAGAGTACCAATGGAGAGAATTTTAATTAAAAACTTCAAATAAACTCCAGGGAATCAAATCATTTGTGAACCTAAGCATATCAGAAAAGCCACGGCTCAGCAGCCTACATGAGTAGGCTCAGCTCATTTCCTAACAGTGTTCTTCTTACAGAAAGTGTTGCCAGAGAGACTCTGTATCCTCATGCTTCAAGGCCAAATTAATAGTCAGCTGAGGGCAGGAAGAACCACCCCTTACAACACAGAAATGAACAGCAAATTAGCAGCTTCAGACTGCAAAGTCCTCTTCCCTAAA
Organism: Dendrocincla fuliginosa; assembly: GCA_035047845.1. Taxonomy (NCBI): domain Eukaryota; kingdom Metazoa; phylum Chordata; class Aves; order Passeriformes; family Dendrocolaptidae; genus Dendrocincla; species Dendrocincla fuliginosa. The sequence continues at coordinate 31,928,028 of JAWWMO010000083.1, read as the reverse complement.
TTGTTGTAGCTCTGGCTACAAAAGGCAGTTCTTTCCCCAAACTCTTTGGCTGCAAATCTTTTCAAGACAAAATACATTGCCCTTCATGTCTCCAGCCCAATGGGATACCAGCAAAAAAATTGTGTCTCCAGTGAAAAACTAGTAGAAGATAAACACTCTCAGTACCAAGCATTGCTGCTTGTTCCCTGCTATCTGACAGAGGAAATTCATTTAAAGGAACCCACAGGTCAGCCTGGCACAGATGACAGCAGCATCAGAAGACACTTTTCTGTCTGAATCATGAAGTAAAGACTAAATCCTGAAGAAAAAGTATGAAATGGTTTAAAAAGGTACATAGATTTGAAAGGAGATAAAAAGAGGAAAATAACTGCTGATTAGGTATTTTACTTTTTAGAAAGAACTCATTTTACTTACAACCACATTTAGGGATCAAATTCCTATGAGAAATATGATACCATGGGAAGAGTAGTTAAGGAATTATTTCAACAGTATTGGTCTTACATAACTTCCATTCCCTCTTTAATTTTCAAATGCTTGTAAGACTGCAATATATAATTTTAAGATTTGAGCCCATTCTAAAAGTCTGAAAAGTATTTGAAAGAAATCTAATTATGGCCACTAGAGCAAACTAGGCTTTTTTTTAAAAAAAAAAAAAAAATTGACTGTACGCACATGTAAGACAAAGTCTCCATTACTTATACGTTAGACTATACATGGTCTAAGCAGACCCCTACTCTGTACTTTTTGTTCCTGCAGTTAATTTCTTTCACAAAATTGCTTCTCCTTTGAGAAAAATTGGCTTGCAGTACTAACGGTATCCTTTTGTTCTATCTCCAGTCAAAACATCATTTTTGCTGCGGAATGCATTTTGGAAAGCCAGGGAAAATATGGCCTCCTGAACCTCTTTGTCCAATTTCTTCTGGGGAATGGGGATGGTTACAATACAGGTGTACAGAGTTGTACAGTACAAATTTGTCTGTGGGAGCTACAGGCAAAGCTCTCATTTCCTTTGCCTCAGACATATTTCTAGCAGAGGAGGCAACTGAGAATACACTGACTAATTTGGGGTAGCACCTGCCAAATGGGAGGTACAGGCTAGTTACTTACATTTCTCACAGGACAAAGGCTTTTGGCAGGGTTGAATTTCTGGTTATTAAACTCTCTCATGCAAGATATTATTTTTGCATATTACCTAGGAAATATGGCAGAATTTCCATTGTGGTCAGTCTTTGAGAACTTTCAGACTATCAGAGGCATGGTTCATCTTGCCTTGAAACAGAGTCAGGGACTGTTTGACTTTTGAGATCTTTTGCATTCCTAGTTTTCTGTTCTTTTTAGAGAATAATTTATAAGCCAAATAGAAAATAGACTTTTCTAGTGTTTTACATTGCACTGGAATATTAAGATAGCTTCTGTGATCTTTTACACAAAGAAAATATGTTTCTAAAAAGCTGTCATACATAAAGGAACTACCCTTTTTATAGCATTTATTAACAGTATACCCTTTTCCTTGTTGTTTTTCAGACTTACTTATTTACATTTAAGATCCATAAGGCATGGATTATCTTCATTCTGTGTCTAAACAGTGCCTAATCTGTTAAAATTCCACTTCTTGTTGGCCCACAGGCACTTCTATGAATAAAATTAGCAAAAATAGTAAGTTATGTTTTTTTAGTATTTAGCAATATTACATATAAGGTCCTCATTTTTGTTTTGACTTCAGATTTTAACAGATCCCCTCCTAGGAGTTCTGGAGCATTTTTTTATGCCTTTCAAGAGCTGTGTACACATCACAGGGCTTCCTCTCTACTTCTTAAATATTTTACTAAAAATCAAGTAGTGTAAAGTTCAGGACTTGTTTTTAAAGTAAAATTTAAAAGCAGTAATGCCTGAAAGCCACAGCTGAGTTAGTTCTACTAGAAAGCGTAAAAATACTTTTTCTTTCTCTTAATGGACTGCCAGTGATTTTGATAGCACTTCCTTCCTACCTGGCTTTTCATTTCTCATTAAAGAAAAAAACCCAAACCAAAAAAAAGAATTAAATACATCTTCAATCAAAATTGGAAGCTGTCAGTAGTAGTTTCCCAGGCATAAGTTGCTCAGAGCAAAGCTAGATAATAGTGGTAAACTGCCTGTAACCTAGTAGTGTATTGGCCTTCAGCCTGTGAGAGGCCAAATTACTTTATAAACTCAGATATACGTTATGCAGAGATACTGTCTATTTGTCTATCAGTCAAATACTGGAATCTGGAGGGGGGAAGGGAGGAGGAAAGAGGACGTGTCATTGATATTCAACAGTGCACAGCTGTTTCAGAAGGAAAGAAAGAAAAAGACAAGAAGTAAAGAAAGTATTCAGCTGTAGGTTGGATTTATGAAAGTGCTACACAGAATTTGGCCAGGTCACAAGGCCATGTGATTTCTTCTAATCGCAACCTGATTGTTGTTTCAGGTCTCTGAATTTATATCTTATCTAGATTTCTATCTGTGTCTAAAGAATGCAAGACACGGCTCAAAGGCTGACAAAAGTGACTTATAGCAAGGCTGGGTGCAACCACTCTCTGGACACAAAGGCATACGTAGCCAAGTGATGCTTCCATATCATGGGATCTCAGCACTCTGTACCCTCTGATGCCATTGCTGAGGCTGCACTTGCAATCTTTCTGTATCTACACCTGCAGATGTTTGAGCTGGGCAAAACCACTCTTGTCGCAATACAGGACAGAACATAGTTCACTACACACTGAGTGCAGGCTCTACAACTGATTATCAATTCACTGATGCTTCTGCGAAAGATGCATCCACTCTCAAGTACCAGTCCCGCTGCTCCTGGGAGCTCTTGTTTCCTTGTCATGCCTCACGCCACTGCTGGTAAGGCCAAGTAGTTGAGGTTGTGTGACAGCTAATATGCTCGCTGCTCAAGCTGGAAATAGATTGGAGTCTTCCAAATGCAAAGCACTCCATACAAAAATCAGGTTTAAAAGTCCAAACACTGAATGCAGGTATCAGCTGTTAAAAAAAAAATTAAGTTCTTAGAAGTTTGAATCCATCCAAGGTTCAAATTCTTTCCCCAATGGGGAAGGCTAAGCTCTGCCACTTAGAGCAAACACAGGCTTTTGCAGGAGAGCAGTGCCCTTCGCAGCAGCAGTCTCAGAAGGAAGACCAAGCAGAGAAAGAAAAGAATGCCAAGTCTTCATAGGGAATATGGCCTAAATTAGCCCTTCCAGGGTAAGAGAAGTGTTTCTATGTTGAACCTAAAGTCAGTGTAGAGCTGGCAGTCCCTACTGGGGATCCGTCCTGTTACTGCGATCTGCAGCTGTCTGCTCTCTTCCACTCACAGAGGCAGAAGGGAGCATATGGTTTCATATGTTCATCTTCTGTGGCATGACCTTTTTACCTCTGCATAAGGGAAAAGGAGTGTTGAAAAAATCCTACCTTTTCAGTGGTGTATTAATCATCAGGTGCAAATTCGTAATCATCTAAAATAACACTTGAGTCTGATTTTTATTTAACAGAAATCTTAGCCCAGCAAATATGATTTGTGATTATCACATTTTCAGTGTACTATATTAAAATGACAGCTTTAAAAAATCATTAGAGTGCACTAGAAGACCTCTTCTTTTATAGTAATCTGTTTTTCCATAAATAGGAGTATGAACTCATTGAAATAGATTTATTTAAAAGGGATGTTTATTGATAAATATTAGAGAACCAAATTATTATAGGAATAGCACACAATAAGGCATGTATTACTCGAATATTAGTACAGCTTTTGGGTAGCTGAAGTTTCCCAACCTTGAGCTTTTTGAAGCACAGTAGGTGAATTTTAATAGATCATTAAAACATGACATTCTGTGTCTTTCTGCAATATATTATGGAGTGAAACAAGCTGCATCTCACAGCATATTGACTGCTTTTGGCCTAAAAAAATGGATGAGAACACTGTGTTCCATATTTGTTGGGAGAACCAGAAAATTGTGGCATTTCTCCCTGATGACACAGAACTTCATGGAAAGACGTGAGTCATACTGGGTAGGAATCTGTTGCCTAAACTAAGACATTTTTGACACTGCAGGCAGCCTGCATGGTGTCCAGCTGTCTTTCCAGAAGGTGCCAGCCTCTTCTAGATCACTCTTCATCTTCACTGTTATTTCTACCCAGATGTCTTACATACTTCATGTCATCTAAAGGACTTCATATGCCTACTTTTTGGCATCTAACTACCATTGCAACCTCTATCTCCTATAATAAACCTGCTAGACTAGTACACACGTACTTCATCCATGAACTACGGATAGAGAGACATATGGATAGAGGGGAAGATAGATAAGCTCTCTCCAGACTTTCCATGGAGCTTTGCTATTGAGGCATTCTGGTTCTTCCAAGGTGATAGGAAGTAATGGAGTTGATCTCAGTGCATTTGTGCAAGCTGAGCCAGCTGATGCATTTCTCACCAAGAACTTTTTCTGCCTCAGAGATTAGTTCCTGCAAGGTTTTCTCCATGAGCTCTTTGGCTCTTCCTAAGAAGGGGCTGAACTAAGGAAAACTGCCAACTAACACCTCACTAAGCTTCTCAAGTATCTCAAGTGTCCTCTCTGAGGATAACTAAAAATGACAGGAGTTTCAACCCAATGCATTGAGGTTTCCACATCCTGTCATAATTCAGGGAGTCTTATCAGAGCTCAGAACAACTACCACGGCTGCTGCAGATATTGGAAAGAAGGGAGAAACTAGCTTTTAAACCAGAACATATTAATTTAGAAATGTTCTAAATGTGCCTGTCACTCTAGTGGTCTCAATACATATTTTCTTGATTTAGTGTATAAGCTTTTACAGCAGAGAGTTGTCTATATTTGTGTCTAGGATTTTATCAGATCTTAATAAACATATAATAATATATTATCCCAAACGTGTATGCTCTGATAACTTACAAATATGGCAAGGCGTTTGAGTTTTCTAGTGCATTAAAAAAAGATTACATTGGTGCTTCAAAAATAGAGTGAAGTAAGTAAGCTCTGACAGTATAAAGAAATGTTGGATAGAATAGAATCAAGCTAGTAAAAGAGCATCTCTGTTTATTCAGAACAGAGTTTGATGTGCTAACTGTTAAACATTAATGTATTATCTTGATGGATTTTGTACCTACACACTTTAACATCACAGACGAAAAAGCTTTAAAAATAGCACACTGTAATATGTGCTTCATTTATTAAAAATGTATGGGCAAAATAGATTGCATTTTTCATCATCTTCACATTCTTGTCACTGTTCTCAGGGTGAAAATCACAAATTCTGTTTTGAAGCTGAAAATGAATTGCAGTTGTCATTAAATGTGGGTGTTTACAGATGTTATTAGTTGACAAAATAGTACACTGTTTTCAACAACAGAATGCTTCATTTATGCCCTAGAGAGCTAGAAGCTACCCCAGAAGAAGAGAAGAGCACTTAGCAGCTTTTGAAACATGAAGAACATGAAGAACAGTATCTCTCTCTTGCCTTTTTAAATTAATAACCTGAGAGAGTTTTTATTGTGTTTCAAACCTTTGATCAAGTTTCATTGATCACCTTGGCAGCCCAGACAAAGTTCTAATCCTTCTGATAACTTTTACAAAGTGTTGAAAACAGGCAATGTCCGAGGTAGATGACAAAATGAAAAACATCCAAGACTCTATAGCTTGTGTCCCCCTTCTAGTCCTGCTAGTGACCTAACCCCACCAGCTTAGATTAAATTCAGCAGGAGAGTCAAACTCCATCCTTTTCGTGGGATCAGGACACTAATTTCCAGCAGAAATGTTTTATGCAAAACACATCTTCTGTAAAAAAAAAAAAAAAATCTTTCCTATTTAAGAAATATTTTACTCCAGAATTTTTTCAACTGCATTGTATCAATGGAAAGCAGAATCAGCGTTTTTAAATTATGATAGGAAACTGAAGACAGGATTAGCCTGTAATTATCTTGCTCATGCCAAAATAATCTGAATTTTAATAACATACAATTGACTGTTCTCTTTCACAAATCAAAATACAGGCAATTAAGACAGACGTTCCATTAAAGCAAGTATGTGTGTAGTTTCTGGCAGGTAATAGAAAACAGGCAAAGTACAGAATGAACAATGTCTGTATTTAATTTTCAAATTAGCCCATTACAGTTCTTCAAAATATTTCTGTTGGTTTAATAGGAAAATATAGAGTGCCTCTTGTGGTCAAAGCATTGTCTTTTAATTCACTTGTGTGGTATCCTAAACCAGCACATTTGAGTGGTAACATCACTTGTCCTCTATACATTTCAGTAGGACTGAATAGCACTACAGTGATAAGCACATATATCAAGATGTCCCTCACATTTTTTTCTAATACGTGTTTTTATTATGTCTTAACTACTTTTTGAAAGACAAATATAAAGGCAAAAACTGGTCTACGTAAAATAGCCAAATGAGTAAAAAAAAAATGGTACTGCATGCTGAGATGTATAGCTTATATCTGCACTTCTTCACAAAACCACTTTCAAGCATCATGGTGTTTTATAAATACATGTTTGACAGCTCACTAGCAAAGCATATTGCCACTTTGAGTGGAACATTGCAATTATGCAGGATGTTGATTCATTGTGAGTTAGTCCAGTTGGCAAGTTAATTAATGTCAGTCAAAAAGAGGAGTTATAAATATCTTCATATACTACACTCTTCCTTTTGCTTCTTAAGCCCTACATATGATGATTTTGACCTGGGCATGATCATTAGGTGAGTTTGAATTGTGTCCTGCTTAATTCATCATCTAAACAGTTAACCCTTGCTTGACATGTTGGCTCCTACTGAAGGGCACCTGAAATCACAGTCCCTTGTGGCTCAGCAGGAGCTTACAGGCAGATGGTGTGCGCTTTTGTGCTGGAAAATGCTTGAAAAATCATACAGCAAAGCACTTAAACTAAGACTTCACCTTAGTCACATCATATTTCTTACAAGATTCTTTAACAATGTTTCCTAAACTGGGATTCTGATGAACATTGTCAGGAAACGGCTCTACTGGGTTTACAAAACGCTAGAAAAAAAATATGATTTCACCAAATCAAAGTATTCTTCCCAGATGAGATGGCAGCAACACAGTGCTCATAGGGCTGGACAGGAAGAAGCACTGCAATCATGTTTACACAGCAGCACTGCAAACATCTTTTATTTGCATTCAACAGTTTGCAGGTCTCTGGTATATACATTTGCAGATGACATCAGCATTCTGTGCCCCCAGGGGAGTAGGTACCAGCTAACTGCTCTATGACTGCAGCCCTGAGCTAAACCAGCTTGGGCTCACATTCAGCTTTGCTGAAAGCGACCATGGAAGTCTTCCACATCCTGTCTGAGAACTTATATCAACAGCAGTTTTCAGTGAGCTGTTTGTCTGGGTTCTATCAACTGAGACTTTTCCTTTCAACAAGGTGTTTTCTTCTTGGTGCCTCTCTCTTGTTTTAATGGAAAATACCAAGTACTGGTCATACCCCTGTAAAACAGCTAGGCACCTTGGCAAGGGATGCAAGCATGTGGTGAGAAAGACTCGTGTACAGCTACGGCATTTCCCCTCAGCCAGTCCCAGGTGCCTTTGTTCTCTCTGTTCATTGCTGCAAATCTGTTCCAAGCAACTCCTCTGCCCCCACACTGAGTTTAGGAGCTCAGGTGCTTACCACAGAGCACAGCCTCCCACTCTCTGGGCCAAGTTCAGAAAAGACAGACTTTTCAATGCCTCAGCTTAATTACACACATTATTTATTGGCTCCCACATCTTTCCATTGATAGTTATGTCAGAATCTAATTTAACTGTAGTGAAGTGGCAGGGAACAGAGGGCACCCAGGGGCTTAAGGCACTTGTGTTGTTTTCCTAAAATATCCTGAATCATGCTGATATTTTCTTTTCTCTCTAAGGAACAGGGGAATATACATTCAAATCAGAACTAAACATTTTGACACATGAAGTCAAGCTAAGTTTTGCCATCGGCTTTAGTGGAGCACGATTAAACCATAGCTGGACAGCTGCTAACGGAGTAAAAACTTGTCCATGTGTTAATTCATTTTTGTGACATCCAGCTGTGTACATTTACCAGCCCAGGAAAGGGCAACTTTGCTACTCTGAGTTGCAATGTGTCTCTACAGAAGTGCTACTCTGTCTGCTACTCTTTAATATCGGGCAGATCCAATCACCTGCCAGGAGGACATCTTATTTGAAATATTTATGTATCATAATAAGTTGTTGGAAAAAGAGAAACATACAAGTCTAGATATGCACATTCTAGGGAAAAGCCTAACTTTCCTATGAACAGAGCTTCACAGAGCAGCTGAAGTCAAATTATTAAAAATTTCAGTTAGTGGTTTCTCTCCCTAAACTAGAGACTAATTCTTGTCCTGCAAGTCAGCCAGCATCTGATGGGGCATCAGATGCATAATCCTCCCATTGAAAATAAAATCGGATAATTCAATGTCCTGAAGTTTCTTTCATTTGTATATAGACTGTTGTATTACTTTTTTGGTGCCTTACAGGAAGATGAGTCATTAGGAGAAATGAACATGGGGAAGGCTTGACACTTTGGCATGATGCAGATAGGAATAATGATTATGGGTGAGGAGATGGGAGGAGAAGGCAAAAAATGACTGGAGTATTGATATTACTTGCGACTGACAGCCTCAGGAAAACTAATTGGGACTGAGGAAGCTGGTGAATTCCATATTAGAAAATGGAGTTTGAATATTAATAGGCTCTGCTCCGTTATTGTCCAATTTTAAACATGTTAAATTTGAAGGGACTTCAAGTTTGGGGAAATACATTTTCTTATTCTTGTGACATGATGAACAGTGCAAGGATTGGGAGACAGTACTTTTTGCAAGGGTCCAAACCCGTGTGTATACTGGGAGCTAGCACATAGCTAGTGCACAACTGAAGTCCCACTTGTGTCACATCTGTTTTAGGGATTTCCATGAAACTTAAATGATGAACTGGGCTCTATTTATGCATAAGCTGGCAATGTCACCCAGTATTTGCCATCAGACAAAGAAAAAGTGTTGTACAGTGTATTTTTCATTTGTTTTGCTATTATGCTCTTTTAATAATAGTGATTTGCCATTGCTTGGCTCTGTGTTTCATTTGATTGTTTTCCCTCATTTCAAGATGAATTGTTTTTAATCTGTTTTTTGTCATGTCTCATTTCACTGGAACACACATATTGCTCTTATTGCTGTGCAAATAAGTGATGTATAAATAAAATGTATTATTATGATTATCAAAGTAAAAGAACCCGTAGTCATATGTTACATATTCTGCTCCTTGCCAGACCCAGTTCTTGTGCTCCCAGTCCATCTCTCCACTTTTGCTGGCAGTGCTCTCTCTGGTGAGATGGTGTTTCTGAGCCATACCAATGGAGAAGCATCAGGAGGTCCAGAGTAAATGGAAGTAATGGAGCAGATTTATCATCCATACTTCCTGCTTTTCTCAGGCAAAAACCAGCAAAGAGAATACAGCTGTGAGTTCTGAGCTCATCAGACCTCAGAGAATGAAGACAACAGATTAACATTTGGGTGAGAAGCCTCCCAGGAGCACCTGTAGCAACAGTCTGACAACCGTATTCCCCTGTCTCTCTCCTGCACTTACCTGCTGGATTCTTTCCTGCTTCAGCTGCCTCCCAGAGGGGTAAAAGCAGCAAGTGGAGAGACACAAAAGCATCCTCCCATCTGCCTTTGCTCAGCTTTTCTTTAGTCAAGCTATGCATGCAAGTGCACACACGTAGATATGGGAAGCAATTCTGGGGTGGGTAAAGCTGGAAAGGTCTATAGGTCCTCCTACTAACAACACTGCTGTAATGGAGTGAGGGTATTTGTTTGAGTGTTTGAATTGTAACCTGAACTATCGGTAGATACAAATGTGACAGCCAGCCATCTCTTGCGTTGCTCAGAAGGATGAGGATACCTGGCATGTTCACTTCAGAATGACATCTGTTTGAAGATAAGAAACCTGAAGGAATATATTTTGGAGTGCTGTCTGCATGAGTGTGTTAGGGGGTAGGAGGAAGAAATCTTACTTACATTCTATTAATCAAGCTGTTCTGCTATAAACCAGAATATATTTCATGCTAAATTAGGCCAAAAAATGAAATGTGTTTCCTGGATGCCTCGGTAAAAAAGGGCTGATCACTTCCAGGGGCTCTATATCGGCTCCTTCCAGGGGCTGATCTGTATCGGCTCCAAACACACAGTGATTCATTATATTCTCTGGACTCCAGAGAGAGTCTAGTTAGGCTGCATTGGTCACATCTTGCTGCTGCTGCCACTTTCTCTGCTGGCATGTAATGTACCTTCAGGCACTAGATTTCCTAATTACTTGTGTTCTTACTGCAAGCCAAGACTAGCCATATTTTACGATGTTCCTGATGGAATAAACGTATTCAGCCTGTTGAAGCTGAATGCTCTCTGACTTCTTAGAGGTTTTCTTATCATTTACCTGAGCCACCAGCTGGGGTGTAGTGCAATCTGTTTCTACTGGACTTCTGATGAGCATCCAGAAGACTACATGTGGGGTCTATACTGGGGAGCTTGCACATGCAGGGGTATCTCAGAGTGGGAAGAAAAGCCTGGCTAGGTGTAAGGCACAAGGAGAAGGAAACTGCCAGACTGCAGTAGATCTTCATGACACGGAAATGTTATTTTAAGATTTAGGACAGGACATGTGGAAGATTTTGAAGCCCAGTACATGTTGTACTGGGCAAGGGACTGTAGAAGGCAGGACAGCTGCTTAAGGACATAGACTTCTCAGGGGAATGGTTGACTGAAAGTGGAATTTGGAGCAGGAGGGTCAAGAGATGGTTGTGGTATCTGGAAAAAAAGCAATGCTTGCGAGCATAGAGACTAAAATGTATGCATGCAGTACCCTTTAACATTGACCTATAGAGACATGTTCCATCCCACAGTTTCCTCTTTCCCTCAGGACTCTGTGCTGGTGGCACTGTCAGGCTGGGAGAAAACTCTCCTGAGCCCTGGCAGTGGTATCACACATCGTGCCAGCAGCAGTGGCAACCAGTAACATGCAACATGTTTGCAGAGTGCAATGTGGAGAACTCCTCACCTGAGAGTGGAGGCTGATAAGAAATGTATGGTGTAGAGAAATCAGGAGACAAATACCCTCGACTACCTTTGTCAAAATGCAAAGGGGCATGGGAGCCAACAGAGCTGGAGCTGCAGTGTGGACACGTTTGATGGGGGCCTGAAGCAAGCTGTACCTGTGAGGCACTGCAGTGTGGATGCAAGTGTGTGAAGCCAATTGGCACAGGGCACTTGAGCCTGTGTGCTCACTGCTCCAAGTAGCATGGCTGAGCCACTCCCCACTGAGCTGCTTTCTCCACTAAGGCTGGGGGACACTGGCACTGGCGGTTGGGTAAGAAACAGCCCAGCTTCTTCAGAACTTGGTAATGATATCAGGACGGCCTCAGTTCTCCATCCTAACACCTCTTCAGCTCAGGGGTGGCAGATTACCAACAGTGAGACCCACCTCTGCTGTTTGGGGTATTTTTTTTCTGGCATCTGCTGAATCCTTGAAGAAACATTGTATGATAATCTACAGCAGAAATATTAGAGTATTTTCAATAGTGACAGCTTTTCTTACCTAGCTGGCAAGTCATCCATAAACCATGTCTGTATTTGTGTGTGAGGGTCAGACAAAACAGAGCTGACAACTGACTTCCTTGACAGCTCTGTTCTTAGTTAACATGTCCCAGTGTCCCCCAATGGTAGCCTTGTCCCAGCTTTTACAAGTGATCCTCCTTTTTAATCCAGTTTTTCACAGCCACCCTCAAGGCTGGCTATGAAACTCCAACTCCACAGCACCTGCTGCACCTTCCACCTTCCCCACCTCCATGCTCTGCCTCCCAGCAATCAGAGGGCACTGTCTTTTTACTGGCAATCTCTGCTCAGCAAGGAAGCAGCATCCCCAGGGATGCTTGTCATGCTGGAGTGGTGCTTGATTCATACCAGGCATATTCTGCAAATATGTTGAATTTCATTGATATGCCAAAGGAGAACAGCAGAAAAAGTTGTGACTTCCCTCTACCTAACAAGAAACTTTTCTCTTGTAGGTAAAACCCAGGTCTTTTCTGTTAAAAATACCTCTACTTTCTTTGATGGGACCTTTAAATATGTGACATTTGATGCAAGGTAAAAACTATCAGAGATTTAAAAAAAAAAAAACAACCAAATTCTGAATGTATTGCTTGTCTTCACAAACTGATGCTAACTCATTGACAGCTCACGTGGATCGCAATCATCAAAATTTATAATTTTAGCGGTTTCCTGGTTAAGTACAAAACCTGGAAGAGAGTTGTGCATGTCACTGAAGTGTGCTGTACAATGTCGAGGGGCAGTTCAGCATGGCTCCCAGCTGCTGAGCACGGGCAAGGCATTTACACTGGTCTGAAGTAACCCTCCATGTCTCATAAAAACACATCTTACATGCTGTGGGAATTGTCTGGGGACTCGCTTTCTCAGGTTGGACTGTTGTTTTTAATAAAAGCTGGTGTTTTTCATTTTGGTTATCAAGGAATTGAAAGAAACATGAAAAAGAAATATTGACATAGTCTCAGAAACAACCCACAAACCAGAAAGCCAAACAAGGGGGATTTGTGGTAGAAGATACCTGACAGACAATGCAAGCAGCCCTGCTAATGGCTGTGCTGCTTCAGAGCAGAGCCTCCAGAGCCAAATGGCTTGGCCTTGATGGATCAAATGGACTGTGAGGGCAAAGCTGGGCTTGCCTCTGTGCTTGGGTTTTCCTGTCAGAATACCAGGATGCTTCCTTCAAGCTGGAGGCAAAGTATGAGACAAAATTGCAGGGAATGTCAGGGAGTGAAAGTGCAACCACAATTAATGAACATGACTGTGCAGCTGTACCTTTCAACTACCTCAACCACTGTGAAACACGGGATTTGCTGCAAAGATAAGGAGGTTTAGGCAAGGAGAAAACTAGTTAGCTCTGGACTAAACAATGGGGAAGAAGGGCCTTCCTCTGTCACTTCAGGGAAAATCTGACCTCTTAATGAAAGTGGTTATTTGACAGTTTTAAGTCCCTTCCAAAATTTCCATTTAAAACAAGTTATCATTCGTATGGCTGAAGTCTTTCTTACCTACAAATGTGGAAGAAAAAGGGGAAAATTTATCTGAACCTGTTGAAATTTTACCACTGAATCTTGAGGACAACTTCAAAACTGCCATAGTCTGACTTCCATGACAACTTGTTCAAGAACTACGATATCCATCAGGAAATACATGCTCTAGAAAAACTCCTCTGCAGAATTTCAGCTACTTCAGCTGAGCAATTCACGACTATCTATATCCCAGTAACATCTGATATGTGTGTTTGTTGCTCAGCTTTGGTTTGTAAATATGTTTGCTCTTAGCAGCATTTGTTAATATAATTTTCCTTGTATGGGTGGATTATTTTTCACTGTGTGGTACAGTTAAGAATTTCCTATTTGTAACAACATATCTTGGCAGTTTTGTCAAAACACATACAATCATTTAAAGCTAATAGGTAACTGGTATTAAACTGCACTGAATGTTGGTCTGTTCTAGATTTAAGTAATCCTGAGTGGAGGCTATCGATTTTACTGAGCTGTGAATGTTCAGCACTTCTGAGACCTGGGTCCATAAAGTGGTGTTGTTTTTATAACTGTCCAAACTAATAGCCTTAATGCCTAAGAATTGTTCTTTCCTCTCTTGAAAATAACAATCACCTTCTTACTGTGGCTCTTACATTCCCTGCAGATTGTTTTGCCAAAAGACCAGGGCAAATGACTACAATTTCTAGCATACCAAAATTTAAAAACACCATGATAACACTGGGCTGTACGTAATCTGTCTTTATCACATCAGAGATTGAAACTTCCTGGCAGTTGGAGAAAAAGCCATTAATACTCATAACCTTTTATTAGCCAAGCCAGATCTGTTTTAATTTTCCTTTGGCAATAGCAGTAGCTCCTTGAGACTGCACAAGCAGCTACACCTGAGCAGAATCCAAAAAGGACACCTTGCTTCCACCACAGAAATGTTAACTCTTGCATGGTGTCTGTGAGAGAGCTCCCAGAATTTTGGTGCCAGGGGAGTCCTCCTGACAGTCACACAGCTAGAATTGACTGTTGCACAGAGTACAACCCTTGTTTTACCCAACCCAACTGTAAGTGTAAAGATTCATCTCACCTGAACCACATGCCACAGCTGAAAATCTTCTCTTGCTTTTCAGAGGCAGACACTCCAGGTTTATTCTGCTCGTGTGAGAAGAGACCATGCTATTCTCCAAATGCAGAATTTATTTGTGGTATGAAATCAGGCATTTATATATATACCATGAGGTAATCATTTGGTTCTGATTAAGCCCATTTCTAGATGATTGGTTTTTTCAGTCTGAAGTGTCTCCCCCAAAAACATGATTTTTGTGCTGCTTGTCAAAGCTGTGAGTTTGCAAAATCATTCAGGCCCTCCCTTTTGGAGCCAGTTCACCTGAACTGTTGGGTAATGGTGACTTCTCTGATATTTCCTTTCTGAAGATGATGGCAGAGCTACCTTTATTCAGCCTTTTCCCCCACCAACACCAACTATTTTTGTATTCGGTTCCCATCACAATTCTAGTGAGAATCGTGCTTTGCAAACTAAGTAGGGAAGAAAATGCAGTAATATCTGTGTTCATTTTTATTTTGTTCACAGTCCAACCACTCATCTTAAAAACTTTGAGCTTTTCATTTTGTTTGAAGTCAGGACATTAAGGTTCATTTATATTTACAAAAAATATGTATGTTGAAGTTGTTGTTGTTTAGAGCATCTGATTGTTATTCTTTGACAGAGCTGTCACTAGAGAGTCCATTTTGAGCTCATTCATTGAAAGCCGTGGCAGCAACAGCAGCCAGCCTTAGCTCAGTTCTGCCTCCAGAGATTTGCAGAGAAGCTATTTGGAGTTTATCACACAGTTTTGCAAAACACTACAGCCTCAGCAAGCTGTCATAAAGAGCCTCTCTTTCCAACTGGGCTCGTTTACAAGTAGTATTTTATTACTCTCTGCTCTGTTTTACCCTACAACTTGCAAAATCTTTCTTCACCTCTTTCACTCTGCTGATAGATTGAAAAATTCTGAAATATGACTCTGAAAAATGCTTGGTATTTTTAATGCATTTATAATTCAAGAACTATTCAGCTCCACTCAGAGCAGAGCTCTTTGATGCTAAGCTCTTCCACATCCTGAGTCCCCTGGACAGGACCTGCAGCTGAGAGCCTTATCCTGAGCAGATCCACTTCCCAAAGCCACTCTGCAAACCCATGATTAGTTCCCACCCATGACTGTGCCATTTGCTGACAATCAGTCACTTCCATCTGCTCTTTTCATAAGAGAATTTTTAACTGGAGCACCAAAAGCCACTGGTTTGAAAAGCGATGTACTTTCACCCCATAAGAAGGATATCAGAACAAGTGAAAAAAAAAATCCATAAGGCTGATTTCACTCCTGTACATTGCTCTGTGTACATTGGCTCTGCCACAAACCTGTTTCCCAGCACCAGGAGCCAGCCCAGTGGCTCCATTGCAACTTTCCCTCAGCATAACGTCATTAGGGGTTTGAGGGTGTTCTGAGTTACAAGCTCAAATTTGGGGTTTTATCAGACTTGTCACCTTAAGTACACTAATCTGCATCAATAGAAACCTAGTTGTGCCCAGCCCACAAGCTCCTGGCACTCCAGGCAGCAGTGCTGCTGAATCTCACAATTTTATCTCAGGGCTCATAAGCATTTGGTGTTTTTCCCCAAGTCTCAACTCCTTGATTCAAGTGATTATGTGCTCACACCAGCTTATAAAGGTGAAGAGCCAAGTTCTTGCTACCACTCTGCCCTTTCCAGCAGACCTAAATGTCATGGGAAGAGAAGCAATATGCCCTGTTTGACAGGTGAAATGCCATGGATGGTGTGGTCTTGCAAGCCAGGTGCATACTGCAAGCACATCACTGAGGCTCTGAGGCACGTACACCAGGAGCAAGGACACAAATGAAGGAGCTGGGTTTGTGCAGCTGCCTGGCCCCATGGAATGCTAAGATTTTAGTTCCATTTCTGATGCAAACCCCTCCCACAATACTGTGTTTTTTGACTGAGAGAGAAAAGCAGCTGCCACCTTAAAGTTGCTATTTTGCACATGACTGCCTTCTAGCTAAGCTTCCCTCCCTTCCAGCTCTTACAGTTAACTCCTGCAGTGTTTTTCTGTGTCTCATAATCCTCAGAGGCAGTGTGTCCTCACATACTTTTCTAGTTGAGAAGGAACTGTTTTCTGCCTATGCATCAGTTTCATCAGTCATATGAATTCCATGTGAGACTTAAAAACCATTGGCCTGCATGGAATTCTTGTACCTATTTAGTGGCAGTAATTCAGGTGATTTTTCTCTTCCACTTCTTGTTCGTCCACATTAGTGGGTGACAGCCTGTAACAAATGCATTCGTACCTGGTAGATTTCATTAGCATAAATTCCAGCTCCTTCATGAGGTAATTAATACCAAACATTGCTGTCATTTTATAAGATCATAATTCTGACAACCATTTTTTAACCCATGTAAACAATGATGATTTACAGCTTTGAAGATATGTGACTAAAACCTACACCTCTTTTTTAATGCAGAGGGCTGTGTTCATTGTAAAATGAAGTTTTCTCAAAATCTCGTCTATAAAGCAGAGCCAATCTACATTAATTCTTTTTTTCCTCTTGGACTTTCTTGTAGTTGAAATAGTAGCTCCTTCTAAAACCATGTATTTGTGTGTCTGATGTCTGTTGATACAGCAGCAATTTTGCGGTTGCCAGCAGTAAGTTTTCTGGGTGATCACACAAAGAGTTTCACCTCTCTTTTGATCAAAGGAACTCCGCTGTTTTCTCCAGCCCAACCTGGTCTTTCAAATTTTTGCATTCTTTCACAAAGATAAGGTTTTTTTCCACAGAGCTTGAGGAATGTAGCAGGTAGGTCTGCTCTTTCAAATCTCTTTTCTGACACAAGAAAAAAAGTGAAGAATACTGTATCTAATTTAAAAAAAAAACATTGCATACCCTCTGAAACCTACCATCTTATCAAAAACCCCCATTACTGAGGGCTGCCAGGAGTTTGGCCATAATTGCAGTTAGTGTTAGCATTAACCAGAAAGGTTTGTGTTTCCCCTCCTTCCCTCCCCTCTTAGTAATTTCTGCCTAATGAGAAGTATAACTGATGGTATTGCTTGCATTTGTGAGAGGAAGGACAGCCTTCCCCACATTACTGCCTGAAGTCCCATCCATCTGGATATGTTTCTGGATCTCTTTCCTCATACCCTTAATGGACTCTGGGGTTGGGAGCAATGCGCTATGGTGTTACCCACCCTCTTCTGGTACCCCTGGTGCCATGAACCCTGTGGGTGCAGCTCTCTTTTGCAGGGATACACAAAGCCTTAGTGGAAAGGTGGTGGGGTGGGGACTCCAGTCTCCCTCTAGGGACCCCAAGCCTGTGTTCCAAAGGATGGTGAGGGTCTCAGCTGAGAGCTGTGGGTGCAGACAGGCAGACGTGACAGCCGCCGCCTGTTTCATGCAGAGTATTGAAGGGCTCATCATAACAGCAGCTTTTGATCACTACCCCCTTTGGACAAGAGCCAGAAGCAATGACGTAGAGATGAAAGCTTCTGTATCCCAAAAGCAATCCCCTAAGCCATCCAAGTCCCTCTAAAGCTCTGACTATTTGCTGGCTGAAGAGTTTTAGGTTGGTTATGTAGCACAGATAAGAATGAAAACACTCCTGTAGAGAATAACAGCATTCTTTTCATTTTTGATGCTCAGTCTGTTTCCTTTCCAAGTATTTGTTTGTTTGTGCTTGCTCTGCCACTGTCCATTGAGCAATTCATGCCCACTCCATAGTAGGGGGAAAGTGACTGGCTTAACTTCTTAAAATGCGCTACCTCAGTACCTCTTTTGTTAATTCAGTCAAAGCAGTCTTATTAGTATAGACTATTCTATTTAAATTATGTGTTTATGCTGCTCGAGTTTATAGACTTACATTAGCTTTAATTCTTACATTGAAATAATCAGTACAATAAAGCTGAAAATCATTCAATGCTGCAGGGTCACATTTTTCAGCTGAACTGCTAAAGCGAGATTAAGAGTGCTTTGCTTTTTTTTTTTATAAGTTGTCATTTCTCCTTCACACAGTCAATGAAGGAGTAGTATCATGTGTTTGTTTCCTTCATCTCTTCATCTCTTCTCAGTGTGTTTTACTGTCTTTGGTATAGAGGGCCCAAGTCCACAAAACACACACATTAAAAAAAAAAAATCCTCAGAGCAACTCCCAAAAGCAGCTGATTAGGATCAAACTGATTTAAGAGGCAGAGAATATGCCGATATGCCTGATTTTAATCAGCCTGTTTCAAGACACTTCTCTGACACTGTTATTTTCAAATGCTCGATCCCAGTGCTACATGAATTTGCTACTACAGCAGGGTCAGTAATGTTATCTCTGGTGAGATCAATGGGAGTTTTGCTACCGACTTCAGTGGAATTGTGATTCACCAGTGAGATAGCTGGGGGTTATCTGCTTTTGATTGGACTACTGCAGTATTCCCCCATTTTTCCTCTCGAACATGGATATTTACATGTATTTGCCATCTGTGGACATCACTGACTTTCACCAGATAACCCCAATGCAAACATTAAGTTTAATCATTGAAACACTACAAACGCTAAATATAAAATGATTCTGTGAGTGTATAACATGCAAATATCTGTAACACCATTTCATTCTTGAGCAGATAAGTCTTTGTGAAAAGGTTTGATGAACTGTATAAATGCCATTAAAATCACTATGCAAGATTTGGGTGAAATAGAACAGCTCACAGATGTGGACTCTTATGCAATGATTTAAGTTTGCAGAGACAAAGGTAGCCAGAAAATCTCTATCAAAATTTCAGATGCACTTTTTTTCCTAATCACAGGTAGATTTAAGTAAAATCACACTCCTTAGCACTCTCACCACCAGATTATAATATTTAAAATTGCATAAGATGCAATGCATGCCTAGAAACATGCAGTTCACTGCTTGATTCACTAGAGAGAGGAAGGACGCAGCTTGCTGCTAACCATCCCGCTCCGATCTGCTTCTCACTTGAATCAGACCAGTGTTGCATGTTGTGTAGGTGGTAGAACTGGTTTAATTCCCTGGTGTGGTAGCTCAGGGGCTCTTAAAAACAATTCTATACTGGAAATTATACAAAGATCTAAATAATTTAATTTACAGTTTAGGCATACAAGAATTATAAATAGAATTTAATTCATTAATATAGTCATTTGGCTACATTCACAGCAATATGCAAACCCATTAAAAGCTCCAAGTCAGATTCTAAATAGAAAGTTGAGGGTGGCTCTACATTTAGTTTAAAAGCATTTTTTTTTTAACTAAGAGTCTAACTGTATTGTGGGCGGTGTGCTTCTACTGCTGAATAATTTCTGAACATCAGAGCCCTCAGCACTTCAAAAAAGGTGATCAGCACCTCAAAGAACATAGACCTAACTCTAGCAAGCAAGATAATTTTTATCACTTAATGTTAATGAAAACCAAATTTCCAGTAAATATTCAACATGCTAATGAAATTCATTCTGGTGGTAGTGGATTTATGCTCTATTTATTATTTTTTATTCAAGCAATTTCAATTACCTAAAGAGAAATGGAGATTCATACACAAGTTATTAGTTTGAGCTGTTAAAAAAAAACCCTTCAGAACTCTATAAATCTGCTTGAAATATCCTTTAATTTACATTTCTATCGAGGAAAGTATTTTAATGAGGAAATGAAAGTGCAAGTATGTCATATCTGAAGTTTTAATTGAGTTTGTTGATGATGCCCTAATAGCAGTAGCAAAGTGCAAGCAAGGAGTCTGAAACAAAGACAATGAGTCAGACAGCTGATGAATGGCAGTTAATATGCAATTGAATACATAATAATATAGAATATTTTGTCCTAGCTTCCATTAATAAGAAAATGTATGTGAGAGTCTTCATATGTGTATATTGAGCTTGAGACTGAGGCTCTAGAACCTGCATCGACAGTTGAATAAATTTGGATGTGGTTGTGGTCCTGATTCAGCACTGAATAATATATTTTTATCAAGAGTCGCTGTACACAGAGGGATTGTTTAATTGAAGCTGCACTTATGGAGATGGTAGGAAGCTGGTGGGGAGATCCCAGCTACCTGTGCTCCTGTGCCTAAAGAGCAATTTCTCAAGACAGACATTCACATTACCAAACTTGCATTCATCTGCACTGTACTCAAAGGTCAGAGGTTGCTTTTGACAATATTTGCCTTGTTTGTTCAGAATTTTTTTTATATTTACTAAATTGAGTACATTAGCAAGTGCCCTAATCATGTCAGTGGAGTAAGGTACACGATTAAAAGAGCTACTCAAAATGGCACCTTCAGCTCTGCTCTTCTCATGACCCAGAAGAAAGAAATCTGAAAAACACAAGACATTAACTCTGAACATCCCCAGTGGTGCTTCTCGTATACACACAGACAGGATCAATATAAATTACTTGAAATACCAAACCATTCAGAAATATAAACACTACTAACCAGTTGACTTACAGCTCAGTCAAAGAGGAATCATAGTTTCCTCGCACTTCCAAGTCTTATGTAAAATATGAGCTGCTTCTGACTTCAGAGTAAATATGTGCTTTTGTTATCAAGAACCTGACATTTGTACGATAAATCCTGTGTGAATTTTAAAATAGAGAATGAAAGTGAAAATCCTTCTCATTTGATGAAAAGTAAACTGAGTAGTTCCTGGGAAGAATACAATTTTCTGCTCCTGAAAAGAAGCACCTGGGTGTTTTCAGGGCAACTTAATTGTCCGTTTCCAGCAGATAACAAGAAATGAACGCTACACAGCTCTGGTTTTGTCACCAATGTAGATCACAAATCTTTTCCATAAAATTGGGCATTGTTGAGATAACTCAGAAACAGACTTTAGTATGGAGGAAATAAGATTTCTTTGAAATATCACCTTAAAAACTTCCAGGCCTACACAACAAGATAACTGTGTTGGAATGAAAAATAGCAATTTCCCAATTAATTTGATTTTAATATCAGAATTGTAATGTTTACTTCAGTCTTTTTGTATTCCTGTCCTGAGATATAGAAAATGTTTCTTAGTAAACAGGTGAGAACTCGAGAGCATTGGAATCCTGTTTTGAAAATCTCATGAATTTTACCTCAGGGTCACTGTGGTTTGAAATTATTGCCCACTCTTGGCACAAAAGAAGGAACGAACAATTGAAACTGCACTTCTGTGATCTGGGAGGATAGAGACCTTCTGAGGAAAAACGTTAGCAATTCCATCATAATATGACTCCACCAGGGTTAATCCAGCAGAGAATGTGGCTGGTTTTTTCTCAGGAAAAAAAAAAAAATTTCTGTAGAGAAATTTCTACCACATACAAGACACCATATTCTTAGGACACAGGGGTGCCCTGCTTTGCATTAATAAAATTAGTGTTAGAAATTGGTTTTTTGGTACTGTGTAAATTCCATATCCAACCAAAATAATAATAACTACAACAAAAGAGAATAAAATTATGTCTGTTGCCATTTATTAGCAAAATTAACAATGTACTAGTGCAGGACCTGTTCATTGCAAAAACTTAAGCTCTAGTGACATGAGGTTAATATTCATGTATTTAGATTCCTGTCAGTTCCCGGGATTTAAGAAAAGCCTGGGATTTAACAGAGTAGTTTGAGTAATCATAAGAGGCTGCTGTTAGAAACGCTGGATTGAGCCTGAACTGTCAATCACTTCTAAAAGTAATGCACATATTAAAACAAGGTTATCAGGTGACCATGAAATGTCTTTTGTCATCTAGTGAGAGCTTCAAGAGCTACAGGCTCTTGAAGTGGCAAAGCTCTTGGACTCTGGGTCGCAGAAAGGTCTTGGAAAGCCCTGCAGCTCCCCCAGTGCAGACTGAAGAGAAATGTCTGTGTTCCGGGCTGCTTCTGTGGCAAACATTGTTCAGGGGTTTTTTTGGGATGACTTAGTTCTTTAGAAGTGCCTGTGTTAGAAGAGAGAGTCACAGTTGAAAATCTAAGCTGATTCCTTCACAGGAAAAACCTTACTGCAACCATACAACTTCATGGGGAAGGAAGGACATTATTGCTTGTGAAGTACCAGATATAAAGTTTCATACAGAAGAAGTTTCTGTTTCAGTTGTCTCACATGTCACTAAATAATGTAGAAACAAACCCAAGAAATATTGGTGTCCTGGTTTTGGATGGGATAGAGTTAATTTTCTTCCTAGTAGCTGGTATAGTGTTTTGAATTTAGTATAAAAATAGTGTTGATTAGATACTGATGTTTTCAGTTGTTGCTGAGTGGTGTTTATAATAAGTCAAGGACTTTTCAGTTTCTATTACTCTGTCACTGAGAAGGCTGGAGGGGCACAAGAGGTTGGAAGGGGACACAGCTGGGACAGCTGGCCCAAACTGGCCAAAGGGATATTCCATGCATATGACAGCATGCTCAGTATATTAACAAGGAGGGGGACTGGACAGGAGCTGCTGCTTGGGAACTGCCTCAGCATCAGTTGTCGGGTGGTGAGCAATAGCACTGTGCATCACTTGCTTTGTATAACCTAATTTTTCTGTTGTTATTAATACTATAACAACTATTATCGTTGTTCTTATTATTATTTTCCTTTCACTCTGCCCCATTAAACTGTCAACCCAAGACTTTCCTCACTTTTATTCTTCTGATTCTCTCCCCCATCCCACTGGGAAGGGGAAGTCAGTGAGTGGTTGCATGACGTTTAGTTGCCAGCTTGGGTTAATCCACAAAAACTAGAAAAAATATATGGAAGAAAAATATTTGATTCCTTTTCCTGAAGTAGTATGCTATGAGCCTCAGTATCAAACCATTTCCTCTGATTTTGAGTGGGAGGGATGAAAGCCTGACACAATTTTGGGCAATGGCAGGGATCATAATTCTTCCATAGCACTGTCCCTCTGTCAGCTGGATAAAAAAGAAGATGCCCCGAGGTATTTCAGTGGGCCTGGGGTAATCTGTGAGGCCGGAGAGACAGATCAGGAGACCAACTCTTGTCTGTAGCAGTGTCCTCAGGCAACCCCAGGGATTTCCAACTGGAAATCAGAGCTACAGCTAATGCTGCTTGACACAGAATTAACTCTCCCAGGGCCTCCTCTTCGCTTCTGCAGAACTGCCATGGAAAAAAGGAATCTGAGTTGGATTGTGTACTCCCCACAGGTTTGTATTGAAAGGAAGACTAGAAAGACAGAGGAGAAATGGGTAAGGAGAATCCCTTAAAAGATCCATCTTGCAGCCCCACAGGATACAGTCTGAGGGAGAGTTCATAGTTTAAAATTATATAAATATCATATATCTCCCATATCTTGCCCACAGGAATAACAATGGTCTGCAGCAAAAAGCAGCATGAGTTCAGTATCGTCTTTCATACTGCTGTATTTGGATGGAAACTGGAAAATGAATTTTGAGTTTCATCACCTTTTCAGGCTTCAAACATGTATGTAGCCCTGTTTTCTCTCTCTTATAATTGCAAGCTGAAACAAATATTTTTATCTGTTATAACCAATTTAGCACTGCTCATGAGCACTACAACTGTTTCCTCCTCAATCATTTTATTATCTTATTTTTTAGGTGCAAGTCATTATTTTGTAGATTAGTTAATTTAACATGCACAGATCTCTCCAGTGGAGAATGGTAACAGGAACTTTTACATCTAGAATAAATTGAAATTGCTTCAAGCTCTGCACAAAGACATGAAACAGTTGTGGTGTGGAGCCCCTGGGTTTTTCTCAGATCACCTATGCAGCACCACCAAAGCTCAGGTGCCCCACAGGGTGGCAAGGACCACATCACATGAGGCATCCCAAACTCACTGGCTTCCTGGGCACTAGTGCCTCCTCTCAGGCAAGGACAGCTGGTCTGGTGGCATCTGTCAGGAGAAAAAGTGCAAGCAGGCAGGCATTTCTCGAGATTGAAAGATGAATATAGCATTTAAGACTGCAAAAAGGAGCCCTTCTCAGAACGCGGGTGAGCAAAGAGGTGTCAAGGAACCACAAGCAACAGACCCCTCAGCTGGATGTTTTCTCCCCTTTGCAATGAGGTTTTCTGCCTTGTGAACTAGCCAAGAGCTATTCATCAAGCACTCAGTGCAGTGCTGGACCTCCAACTAACTGAAGCATGTCAACCTCAGATCAGTCCAGAGCTGCCTCAGCAGTTACAAGGGCTTAACCTTCGCCCATGGAGTCCCAGTTCAAACTTGTTAAAATTTGCAATCAGTAATGTAACAGCACAGATTCTTCCACTGACGCAGAATGAAGAACTTCCAAGGGATGTTGAGCAAATCATGGGTTAGACATTGCCCTGGAAACACCCCTGGAGCTCTCTGCGTACGCTGCCTTTTTTTTTTTTCCCCTTCTGAAAAAGAGGTTTTTGCAAGCTGTGCAAATGAGTAAATTCAGCATATAATTCCAGAGCAGTATGCAGGTCTTCTCTTGCCACATACACAGACACTGTTTTCAGTGCATATCATCACATAGTGATTAATGGCAATATGGCATTTACTCCAGGGAACACAGCCAGCTTAAACAAGAAAACCCACAGACTCAGATGGACAGACAGGCATATAAATTTTATTTATTTTGTCAGCCAAGCAAGAAAACTGTAAAAATAAGGATACAAAAATCTGCTCTGATGTTTGCTTTACTCAGGGATAAAGTGATTTAACAGAATTACCAACCACGATTTTTTCTGAATAGGGTTACACATACTGGCCTGTCACCGCCCCTGTAGCTAAGCTGTGCTCGGCACAGTACCAGATGCAAGAGAGAGAAAAGAGAGAGGGACTTTCTGGCTGTCTCTTTATTCCCTGGTTTTGGGTGTCCTCAAGGGATACCCTGAGGTAGAGATACCGGCCTCAGGAACAACCTCAGTTATGGTTACGCCTAAGGGGGTTGTTGAACAGCAAGGGGTCACTGACCTGTAGAAGCGTTTAAAGGGTGCTGCCTCCTCCTCACCCACCTGCTCTGTGGTGAGAGCTGTCACTCGGGGTCCTGCAGGGATGGAAAGGCTTCTCGGGAGACCATTTAATTTGCTTTATGGCCCTTTCTCTTACTCTGGAGTTGCAGGAATGCTGTATATTTTGTAAGCCTAAAGTTCTGGTCTGATACTTGTGTTCTGTATAAATTTCATCTTTCATAGCCATCAGAGACTATCAATGACAAACTGGCTCTCCAGATACTAAAGGTTTAGTGTCACTGATACAAATAAATGAAAAGGACAAAGGTTTGTGCCATAAATAGGAAACAGAGCATGCAATTGAATTAGATTATTTTTACATCTCAGATTAAAATTGCCCTTTCTCCTTAATTTTTCTGATTTTAAATCTTAAATCTTTCAAGGTCAGTGGTTCTCTGGGGTTGTTTTTGTTATTTGATATGCCCTTTCCTGATTTTCTCATTGGTGTTCCTTGAAAGGATTTTCTTCTAACCTTTCTTTAATACAGGATTTTTTTCTGAAGTTGTTTCAAGAAAAACAAATAAATCTCTTTTTAAAAGATGTGCTTTTTTAGAGAAAGATTGCTTTCTGTCAGAATCATTCCTTGTAGCAGAGCATTGTAATTCAGTTTTGCTAGCCAGCTACAAAAAGAAGCATTTGTGAACAGGATTGAAAGGACAAGAGAAAAGAAATCAGAAGTCTAATGCCATTCAAATGTGCTCCTCTATGTAACATTTTTGTGATTTTCCCCTACTCTGACTAGATGGGAGTCACAGAGGCTATAAAATATTTATATAATATACAAGTATTATTGAATATATAAATCTTAGTTAAAGTCCTTTCAAAGGAACATAAAATCCTCCATTTATTTAGTTTACATGAGTCTACATGAGCATTTCAAAGAGAAAAACACATACAACATACTCATTTCATGCTGGGAGGATCCTTTGTTTTCATCACAAGAGATATTTTTTCATAGCTGTCCATTCATGGCTGAATTTTAAAATATCAGATATTCAAGGGAGTCAAAGGCAAATATAAAACCCCTTACATTATTCAGGCACCCTTGCCATGATCCATACAAGTATTTGTCTATCTTGGATAAATTTCCTGGTTTGATGTTTTAAATCAAAACCATGTGGAGAAATAAGACTAACCAAATTATCACGCTGCGCTACACTTCTTTCACAAACACTGTCATAATTTTTTACTATTGAACTCCAGATAATAGGAGACAATAATTAACCCTTTTTATAGTATAAACTTCATATTCTGTGCAAATTGCAATATTATCAGGAAGCCAAATTTCTCACTAATACATTATGGACTTCTCAGCTATTTGCATGCAACAAGGGTATTAGAATGATAGTATTTTAAAAATAGAGTCACATAACATTTTATAGTGTAATCAACCATGGATGAGGCCCATCTGTCATATCTAGTCTGTATGACTAATTGTTAGTGGTCTGTAATTGAAATTTAGATTTATTAAATAAACAGAGATGCCATTATAAATGCACTAATTCAATATGTGGAGGAGGGATGGCAGGTTATGAAACTGGGCAGTAGCTTCTGAGCATTGTTTATGTTTATACATATTCAGATTAATGTGTTTTCATCTACAACTGGGCCAATCCTCCTGCAAGGCACACCAGAGCTGGCTGGCAGATGCCTAAATCATGGCAAACATTCTCCTCTTCATTTTTCCACATTTCAAAGGGTTTGTGAATGGAAGATGAGCTTAAGCTTTTTGGAGGTTTATATTTTATAGGAGGTCCTGAAAAAAAAGAGTCCCTTGTTATCATTATAAAATATGGTAAGCTCAAGACGATGGCCTGTCATTTTATACACACCGTAACAGTGGCCAAAGCCAGCAGTATGTCAAAGAATATGTATGTAGAGAGCAGATGAGTCTGTTTGACAGACCTAGGATGAAATCTTAACCAGATTGATGGCAGAAGTCCCATTAACTTCAAAAGAGTCAGGATTTCACTCCTTGGAAATGAAAAGTATTTCTGTGATGTGCTAAGCATCCTCAGCTGGCATCAGTCAAGCTCATTGAGGAAGAAGACCAGTCAATCCCTGCAAAATTGAGTTCTTTATCCCTAGAAAGCAAAGCGGCATCTTCATACTTCATAAGAAAGTATTTTCAGAATGACTACATAGCTAATTTTTCTTCAGTGGAATAAATAACCACTGAACATACACAGATGTCATCACCAGATGCAATTTCTCAGTTGGTGTCACTGTAGAAGCAGAAAAATCACCAGTGAGTTCTGCATTGCTTTACTGTTGCTTTTCATTGTCACTTATTTTAGCAACCCCATATTTTCTCTGCTAATCTGTTTTATTAAGGAGGTGTTTTATCTTTCTGTTTGGACAATAAGGCTAAGAACCAGATTTAATCTCAAGTATATAAGATCATGCCTTCTGTGAGAGCCTGTAATTCTTTAATGACTGCAGAATGAACATGTTGCGTATGTGCATGGGCAAGAAGAGGGAGGTATTTTTTAGCACTAGTAGCTTGGTCCTGCAGTCTCCTGAGCAGCTTTAAATTGCAAGTACTATCCTGAAAACTGAGGGCACTTGGTGCCCTGGAGGGACTGCCAAGGATTTCACAGAACTGGCACTTTCAAAAGAGTGCAGCTCAGTGTTTTCAGAGATGAATTTTGGGACTTCTGCCACACAGAGGTTTTTTCCTGAGTTTTTTCTGGTTGTTTTGAAAGAGCTACTTTTTAAAAATAAGAACTAAACCAAATCCACTCCAAGTAAAAAAATGCTCATTTAAATAGATAACCACTTGCAGCAGATGTACCAGAGACAAGTGTCAGAAGAAGGCTGGAAATGCTAAAGCTATTAACATAAGAGGTCAAATCAGACACTGCTCTTGGATTTGGCAGAGCCTCCAAAACAGCTCATGACCAGAAAAGTCTCTCTTTTGATTAGGTATATAGTTTCTGCTTCTCAGCTTTGCCTTGACCCTGTTTATATTGGCTGTGGCAACACTTCTTTCCAGACCACACTTGTAATTAGGGTAGGAAATTTTGTGGGGCTGTTAGGAGACTGTGAGCAGTTTTCACAAAGAAATAAGCAAGACCAAAGGCAATGTTTTAGAGAAAAAAAAAAAAAATGCTGTGGTTGCTCAATTGAGAGGAAAGAGCAGCCACTCTGGGAAGAGAAATCAGATCCTATCTTTGTCTGCAACGTTAATGCCCCAATTCTGACTGCTAAACATAGACCAGGTTCTACAGCCATTTCATTACCCATAATTATAATGATCATGCCTGTGTGGTTGCAGCTTAAAAGGATATTTTTATATTCTACTAAACATTCCCAGTGTTGGTGAAAGACCTTCTTCTTTAAGTGTGAGCAACATTGTCCTTGAAGCTGAGTTATTGTGTCAGGTGAAACCATGCGTAAACTCTGCACGTGTTCCCACCTAAGCACATAACTAGAGAAAGACATGGGCCCTTGCTGAAGAGGAAGCTCATCGAACAACTTCATTTTCCTGCTCATAGCATTCCAGGCTGCAATAGGCTGCTTGTTTTATGATCTAGCCAGCATTTTGTCCACTTTGTGGCACGAAGCCTTCCCGCTGGTGTGGAGCTCATACAAGGCATTGCTCTTTCCCAGGATTGCTGAACTGTCACATTTGTTATTCTGACTGGAAGAGAGAAACTTTACTGTTTTGCGCAATCTTCTGCACATCCTTCTTTGGATACTTCTTGTTGGCTTCCTGACTTACACAGTTTATGATACTTTTTCTTTGTAAGCCAGGGTCACAAATGTTAGCAGTCTAGGTCTGGTCTTCATTATTCTTTTGTTCCTTTCCCAAACCAGGATTTTCTCATCTTGGCTCTTTATCCCTTCTATGGTGACTCGCTCATATTTTGAATCCTAGGATTTTGCTTACTTTATACTGGCAGTCCTTCTTGTGGCATGCTGTAAATTACAAATTATCAGAACAATATAATGTCTCAGAAAAGCATGTGAGATGAACAGGGAGCAGAAATTATTTTGTATTTCTTTGTTTTGAAAATCCAGTCTTCTGCCTGCTTTTACTATCTCACTCTTCCATCAGGCTGTCTTCCCAAACCTGAGACATATTATTTTAAAAGCCTTCCAAGTGACGTGGAAGCAGAAATTAAGAAACTTGAGAAACTTGGGCAGATAACTTCCAACAGAATTTGAAAATGTTAGTGTCAGCCTCAAAGAACCTACTGCTTGAGCTGCCATCCCAGTGTCAGCTCATGCGATCTCCTGCAGTGGGTGTGTACTAATGCCTTTCGTTTTGCTGCGCTGCATGCCACAAAATCCATCCTGCACTGCCCGCTCTCTCTGTAGGATCCATTCCTGCTCACCATCGCCAAATTTGTCTTCCAGTCCTCACAGACTACATGCCCAGCCATGTAAACTGGCATTACACTTCTGACTCAAAATCATAAAAGACAAAAAAGCTTAATACTTTAGAATGAACAGTCATGCAATATTGATGTGGTGCTCAGGGTTGGGAAAGATCTTTCCCCTTACGCCTCAGTCCCTGAAATGTAACTAAGATCTATGGCATCAATAAGCCATGAATGAACTGTCTGCTTCTTTTTTGTAGCTATTTTAAGTTCTTTCTCCCCAAAGCCCAAGCCTGCTTTGCTCTACCCAAGCCACCTGCTGGGAAGTTGTGTGCCCTGCAGCTTGCAGGCTTTTCAGGCTGTCACTCAGTGTTTGCTGTCATAGGACATCAACATCTTCAGATCTGGTAAATAAAAATGAGGTCAAGCCTATAACGTTTTCCACTGAGTGAAAATACATAAATGTTGCCACTGTGATTAAACTCTCTCTTTTCCCCGCTCATGTTATGGCTTTATTGCTTACACGCAAGCTTATCCGAATCATAATTCATTCCATTTTGCACCTATGCCTCCTAGTTTTTATCCAATTATTTCAGCTCTCTGGTTTTGTAAACTTTTATTTCTCAGGCTGTGCCCCTTCCCATCAGGAAATGTCTTCTGGGGTCAGATCTGAAAGCAATGCACTATGATTTAGCTTCATGCCTTCCATTAATGTCAGTGGGAATCAGGCTGCTCAACCTCTGAACACTGTCTTTAAAATGTAACACACAGTAGTCGAGCTCCTGCTGCATTTATAAGCATTTGTTCTCATGTCAGACACATATATGCTGGTGGACTAGCCAATGTAAATGCAAATTTTTTTCTCCTTTTTTAATTGAACTAGCAGCAGAGATGAATGAAAGCCTGGGGGGACTGCAAATAAAAGGGTCAGGCAAAGAAGGTTAATGCTTTCTGCAGAATCTCATCACAGGACTTAGGAGTGCTACGGCACAACCACGGAGGAGATTACGTTGCTTGGTCAGCAGCGTACACAGGACAACACCACCAACACTGAGCTAATTAAATGAACACAAATTACGACAGCTTTCAGGATCAACAACTCGCCTGGTAGCTCGTGCTTAAAACTGATTTCAGAGCGAGCAGCTCCATGTAAGATAAAGCACAAGATGTTTACAAAACTGCCTACTACTTCCTTATGTTTCTCCCCCCTTCTACACAGGGTTTGCATATGAAATTTACGCAAAGCATTCAGTCCCTTGTAGCAATGTTTCTGTAATAATCAGCCTGCCTAGACATCCCGTCCCTCTGCCAGGGAAAATTGAATGAGGAAAAAATACCGAGTCAGAGAATGTTTTGAAAAGATTTACATGGTATTTGCTACCATCCCAATAATCAGCTCTGTAACTGTGCATTTTATTGAAATCCCACATGTTTATTTCAGCTGCTGGAGTTGTTACACTTAATTAACAGAAGAGAGGAAGGCAAAGTCCTGCCTTAAATTTACATGTCCAGACCCAAATCCTACCAACTCCTATGCACGTTTCATTTTATACACCTGAATAGCCCCTCAGAGGTGTTTTTATGGAGAGGTACTGCACTGACAGAGATCCACACTGAAGTGCCTGCAAGCTCCTGGAAGCACCCCAAGTGCAGCTAAGTTTCTGACCTGGGGTACACTTGGTTGCACTTGCATTTCTGCAGCTTTTGCAATGCTGGTACAAACGGCACCTGCAGCCTGCGGTCACAGGAGGTACACATGATGCTTGGGCAAAGCCAGGGAAGGAAATTAAGGTCAGTGGGATCATACAGACAAGAAGGCCTATTTAGGGAGTCACAGCATCTGTGTGGAGACAGCATCCAGCAGAAAGGGGAAGGACTTTGTGAGGAGCCTCGATCAGCTTCTAAGAAGTGTTGCAGAGGACCAGATGGTTGTGGTCCATGTGGATAGCAATACTGTAGGAAAGAAAAGGCAAGGAGAGGAGAGAGTGGGAGAGAGGCAATGCAAGGTGCTAAAGGTGGAGCTGGAGCTCTCAGGATTTCTACAGTAGCTGTCTCTGAAATGGTCCTGGTACCTATGTTCTGTCAGGGAAAGAAAGGCAGAAAGAGAAAACATTTAATGCCAGGTAAAGAAATAAGGTAAAAGAACAGGCGTGTGTAGCCTAAGTGAAGGCGTCAACACAATAGGCATCAGAAATACAGAGGAAAGGGAGCGGTAAGTGGGACACTAATACTAAATATTCAGCAAGTTTAGAGTAGACCATACTAGAATCAATAAAATTAACAAATTAACTACATCAGTATGAAACACATAATCTGTGGGGATTGAAATTCCAGATCTAATATAGCATCACCACTGTAGCACGGGAAGAATGTTGTGTATGATACTGCTTCTGTGGCCAGAATGTTGACATCGGCTGCAGAATACAGGGGAATTCCAAGATGCCAGAGGGGCAGGAAAGGCAATATCAAACACCAGACTTCAATTATTTACATGCAAATGGGCCAGATATTGTGCAAGAATGCAATATGAAACAGTCAATAACTATTGGATGGAGGAAACAATTAAGGATATAGATCACAAAACAGGCAATTATGGAGTTGGCTTGGAGGAGAAACTTATATAAATGAGGAATTTTGTTTAGAAGAAACAAAATGGGACAACAAAGAAAATTAATTATTTCCTGAAAACATGAAGTCTGCTAAAGGATGCTGTGCTGAAAGCACAAGGCCAGTGCACATTATTCATCAAGTAGCCTTGAAAATGGGCAGTACATGGTGGCTTTGAAGGCGGAAAGATAAGGGAAGTTATTAGAAGAATAACTGCAAATCCTTCAAATAGCTAATGTTGGATCCAAATGAATAAATTAGAAAGTAACAGACACTCTGGAAGATTACATGTACAATGACAATTAGACAGCTGAAAAGGGGTTTGATGAGTTTCTAGCAAAAGGAATCAAAACTAGCAATAAATCTTTTTTTTCCTGAACATCAGGATCAGGAAGCCTGCCAAAAAATCAGTGGAGCCCATTGATTACCAGAGTTCGAAGGAAGCACTCAGAGAAAATAAAGCTATTAGAGAAATTGAATGAATCCTTTGCATCACGTTTTTCGCTGTAGAAGAGTAGATTCCCACAGCAGAAACCTTCTTGGAATGGGGTGACCCCATTAGCAAGTCTGTCTGAAATATCTGTGCCCCAGAACCTGGTCTGGGAACACTGAAACAGAATGAACAGCAACAGGTTGCTGAAAAACAGATGATATCACCTAGGAGCATCAATGGACCTCAAGGATAAAATCACTAAATGACTAATAGCAGATTATAACTTCATGCTTAAAACTCCCTTGATATCCAAAGAGTGGTTATCAAATATCAAATGCCAGGCCAACTTTTTTTAACAAAGGTTCCAGGGGAAATGTGAGAAAGAATGGGCCTGAAATGCTGAAATCTGCACCAGGCAAATTAGTAGAAAATGTTATGAGGAACAAAATTCATTGACACTTCAATGAATTTGATTAATTTCAGAAAAGTCAGCATGACCTTTTCTATTTTTACAGTTTGGAGTTGTTTGACGAGATGTATAAACATATAAGTAGGAGCAATTTAGTTGATACAGTCTACTTGGATATCTAAAGGCTTTCAGAAAACTTGTCCCTCGATTCTCCACTACAGTCTTTTAAGAGAGTCAATCAGGTACATCATGAAAAAGAAAGTCATTGCATGATAAAAGGACATTTAAAAGATAGGAAATAGAGGAGGGGAGCAGAGTAATTCTGCAGATCAGCGTAGTGCAGCTCTTGCTGCCAGGGTGTTCATAAGCAGCCTGGAAAAGGGAGTGAACAGAGAGGAAAGTTTGTTGACAATAACAAAATATTTATGCCGTTAAGGACAAGGCTGACTTTAAGAGTAATACTTAGTAATACTTTGTGACACTTAGTGACTAGACAATAAAATGGTAAATGTGATGCAGTGTAGATAAATACAAAGGGATACATAGGGGAGAAAAGCAGTCATAGTTTCACAGCTAAAACAGCATGCTGTGAGATGACCATTGGCGCTCAGGGGCAAGATCTTGGGACCTCTGACAGCTCCATGAATATGCCAGCTCAGCACTCAGTTGTGGTAAAAACCACTCCTCAAATAAAATATTAGGGCATAGTAGGGTGGGAATAAAGAATAAAAGAGGGAAGAACATTATGCTAGTCTGTAAACTTATGACTGACTCGTGTTATGATCAGTCTGTGGGATTCAGGTCTTCTCATCTCAAAAGTGGTACAACAGAACCAGTGGATATTCAGGGGAAAGTAATAAATGTGAGCAGCTTCAATATCTGACCATATACAGAAACCTTCAGTTTAGGCAATTACTTTACAAGGACAGAATGTTCCAGTCTGGAAGAGAGACAACTTAATGAAAGTAGTCTACATCATGAAGAGTGGCACGGTGAAGATGCTCAGAAACCAGTCACTTCTCCAGCACAAGGGAAGGGGGGTGGGGAGAAGTGGTGTTCATACAGAGCTACAAGGAGCCACAGTAAGTTCAGATGACACTGGAGACACTCACAGATGCAAAAGTCTTTGGAAACTTTGGAAACTAAAGAATACAAAACGTACATCTTCCTCAGGAAGTTCCTGACAGAAAGTAGCTTGAAATTGTGAGAGTACAATTTTGAGTACCTGGAGGGAATGTCACGTATGTTCATCCTGCTCTTATTCTTCACTAGGCATCCACTTACAGCTGCTTAGAGTGAGATGATACTGAGCTAACTCAGTTTTTTGTTTGAATGGGTGTGATTGTTTTTGTGCTTTTATGCTGTCAGCTACACACACAGAGTGGTTACTCCCATCCCAGGCTGGGCTTTCCTGGGTGGGAGTCCACACCAGAGGGAGCGTAACCTGCACCACACCCACATGCTCATGCAACTGCTCCTCCATCCCTGTCCATCTGTCCCACTGCCATGCAGAAGTGATGGCTCTTGATATAAAGCCAGAAGGACAGAGAGATGGGGATCTGCTGGGCAAGAACAACAAAAAGAAGGGGGCAACTGCTCTGTAGAGTTAACGAAATGTTAAAGCCTGCCTGGAGAGCACTGCCTACACACTTCCCCAGCCTTTCCCTTCCCCAGTCTGCTGCCCCATGCTGTGATCTGCCAGCAGCTTCCTTCTGGTAGGTGGTGGCTTGGGGATCCCTCTCTCCTGCCAGCAGCTAACAGACCCAGGCTCTTAGGGCCTGGGAGTGCAGGGTGGTCCTTCTCACCCAGGGACCTGATGAGTCCACCCTAGGGTTGCTGAGTCTGTGAGGATTAACATGTAATAAAACCCAGAAATAACACACTTTTGTCAAGTGTAAAGAAACCTGTCCTTACAGCAATCTGTACTGGCCTCACCCAGGGGCTGCTGGCAAGCATTAAACCTTGAAAACTAGCCCGCTAGTCACAGCCCAATTCACAGGGTGCTCATCCCATTGGAAGATTTAAAACAGCAACAGATAATGTTTGCATCCAGGCTTAAGCCCCTTTATGGGGCCCAGACCAACCACTCAAAGTTCACTGTTAGAAATTATCTTCAGATCAATGCATATTTGCTGTTTTAAATCCAGCACAGGCCAATCCCAGCCTCAGCCTTTTGAATCCGCTACATCTTCCTACTTTGTTTTTCTTCGGGCTTATACGGAGTGCAGTTTGAATACTTGAAGTTCTTTATTGGCACTATCTTATATATTATTGTAACAACTCCTGAGGATATCAGAGATCCACACCCTACAGAGAGTTTATTTAAAACTTACATTGAGCCAAACTTTCTCATTTGTTTTTTTTAAGGTATTATTCATACTTTAATGGAAACAGATACTGAAATGGGAATTTCCATTTTTCATGGAAGCAAAAAAGTACATGAACTCGGACAGGAGTGCCTGTTTGTATGAAATACTGAGCTTAATTTTCAGTATGAAGTAGTTAAAACTAGTTATGAAGTGATTCAAATTAGGAACTCTGCTTGGGGTACTTAT
The DNA here is from genome assembly GCA_035047845.1 of Dendrocincla fuliginosa. Lineage (NCBI taxonomy): Eukaryota > Metazoa > Chordata > Aves > Passeriformes > Dendrocolaptidae > Dendrocincla > Dendrocincla fuliginosa. The sequence continues at coordinate 31,892,604 of JAWWMO010000083.1, read as the reverse complement.
CTGATTGACCTAAGCTTGGCAAACTTTTGCTATTTCTTCATCAGTGCTACTGCTCTGCAGTAGTAAGGATGTACTTCAATAATCATAGATCTAATTAAACTGAAAAGTACTTTGGTTTTTATGTGGTTTTTTTTCTCCAAAAGAATAGAGTCTTCCCACAGAAGAAACAAAACTGATGACATCAAGGATTAGAATTGATCTAACATCAGTTAGAGGTTTTGTGCCCACATCATCCTGAAGTACCTGAAAAAGAAACTATGCCCAAAACTGGGCAGCCAGCTTCTCTGAACAAAAAATATTTGGCAGCTCTATCTGTCAGGTGGAAGGACATTTCCCTCTTGCTAAAGCAATACTTCTGATTTAGAGCCCTGCAGCTGGTTGAACTGCCGCCTCTTTGAGAAGAGTGGATGAGAGAGCATAAATACGCTCCAGCAGTTGCAACATGGCTCTGAGCCCTGGAGAGAGAGAGTTTATTTCCACTTACTGTCTGCCAAAAGCCTCTCTCCTGTCAAAACACAACAGATGAATTCACAAATTCCAGATTTACGTTCCCTCACATTCATGGGCAGGTGATCAACTGCAATCATCCTGCAAAAGGCTGAATAACAACCACTATGGCAGCCAACTCCTGAGCTAAGTATCCTTGAGCTCTCTTCCATCCAGCCTTCTCTTTTTATGTTAGTAATCAAGTGGGCTGACTAAGAGGCTTTGTGTTAATAGAACTAACTTCTGTGAGCCCATAGCAGCTTTCTATCCCTTCATGCCCAGTGGATCAGAGGTGGCTTTTTGCCTTTCTTCTTCCTAGAAACCTGGCAGGAGAGGACTTCTTTCTCTTGGGGTCAAAGACAGTCTTCTGGACAGGGATTTTCTTTGTTCTGTTCTTTGCCAAGGAGAGAGCAATGGATGCTTATGGCAGTGGTGGTGATGTATTTTAACATGATTTTTTTTAAACTGAAAAGATATGTTCATGTTGTGGGAGAACATGCTCAAAGTGGAAATGTGAAATATTTCGTTAAACTCTGACTATGCAAAACCACAAAATAGTAATTTCTTTTTATTTTTTACTTGGTTGAAAAGTTAAGATTTCTTATAGGAAATAAAATCAAGCAATATGCCAGATACATTCTCTGATCAGATTTTCAGTGACAAATTACTCCTTTTCTTCAAATGATGGGGAAAATCTATGATTTTTAGCTCACGCAAGTTTAACAGGTTGCAGGTTGCTCTGACTGTAAGTATACCTTCATGTGGTATTTTTTTCCACAATACACCTCATTTACGTCTCTCCATAAAATGAGAAGCAAAAACTTCTCATTAACCATTCTTGCATTTAAAAGCACATTATACTAATGCCAAAATCATCCTTCTGAAAGCTATGTTTTTCTTTAATCAGTCTTTAGATTTAATGTTCCTCTCTTTCCCCCTTCCTTAGGAGTACATTCACAGTTCTAAATAGCTGGGAAGAAGAAAATTGCTCTTTCAGAGGAAAAAGTGTGTACATTCTTTTCTTTCCCTGAAAATCAAATACACAGCAGTATCCTGAAGTGCCAAGTCCTGCACTTAGGTCTCAACAACCCCATGCAGTGCTACAGGCTTGGGGTAGAGTGGCTGGAAAGCTTCCCAGAAGAAAAGGACCTGGGGGTGCTGGTTAACAGCCAGCTGAACAAGAGCCAGCAGTGTGCCCAGGTGGCCAAGAAGGCCAATGGCATCCTGGTCTGTATCAGCAATAGTGTGGCCAGCAGAACGAGAGAAGTGATCATTCCCCTGTACTCGGCACTGGTGTGGCTGCACCTCGAATCTGTACTCTGCTTTGGGCCACTCACTGCAAGAAAGACACTGAGGAATGAAGATGGTGAAGGACCTTGAGGGGAAGCTGTATGAGGAGAGGCTGAGGTCACTTGATCTGTTGAGCCTGGAGAAGAGGAGACTGAGGGGAGATCTCACTGCAGGTACAACTTCCTCATGAGAGGAAGAGGAGGGGCAGGCACTGCTCTCTTCTCTGTGGTGACCAATGACAGGCCCTGAGGGAATGGCCTGAAATTGTGTCAGGAGAGGTCTAGGCTGGATGTTAGAAAAAGGGTGGTTGGGCGCTGGAACAGACTCCCCAGGGAATTGGTCACGGCACCAAGCCTGACAGAGTTCAAGAAGCATCTGGATGATACTCTTGGACATATGGTGTGAGTCTTGGGGATTGTCCTGTGCAGGGTCAGGAGCTGCACTCAATGATCCTTGTGGGTCCCTTCCAACTCATCATATTTTGTGATTCTGTGATTCTGTGAGGTGCTGGAGCTTGTCCAGAGAAGGGCAATGAAACTGGTGAAGGGTCTGGAGCACAAGCCTTATGGGGAGCAACTGGAGCAGAGGAGGCTGAGGGGAGACCTTACTACTCTCTACAACTACATGAGAGAAGGTTGTAGCAAGGTAGGAGTTGGTCTCTTCTCCACGTAACAAGTGACACGATGAGAAGAAATGACCTCAAGTTGCACTAGAGGAGGTTTAGATTACATATTAAGAATTTTTTTTTATGGAAATGTTTGTAAAGCATTGGAACAGGCTGCCCAGGCAAATGGTGGAGTCACCAGCCCTGAGAGTGTTTGACAAACGTGCAGATATGGCACTTGAGAACATGATTTAATGGAGAGCATGGTGATGATGCTAGGCTGATGGTTGGACTTCATGATCTTAAAGGTCTTTTCCAACTTTAACGATTATATGATTCTATGATCTTCCAAGCTTTGCTCATGCTTTTTCACTTAGTGAAGCTCCTGCTTGCTTCATGCTTTTTCACCCCATATACCAAACCAAGAGGGGCACCAGAAGTAATCCTGCCATTCATGGTTCCATTGGCTGCAATGTCTGCTCATGCTTTTCTTCCTTGGTGAAGCTCCTGGGTACTTCAGACTTTTTTTGTTTCTTCTACCAGGAGGACAACTCAGAAATGTTACCTTTCAGGTAGAAGTCTTTGGCTGAAAACTTGGGTGGGTTGATTCTTTCCTGGAAAAGTCCACCTGTGAAGGGGATGATTCTGATGTGATGCACACATTTTCATCACCCCTTTCTGTAAAAACTGAATGCCTTTTATGGTCACACATACTGAATCATATTTTTAAAGACTTTATTGCAGAAAGTTTACTATATTGTTCTTTAGTTGAAATTCTTCCATAGGACATTCAGTCATGGACAAGCTAGGTGCCTGATCACTGCTTATTAGAAATGCAAAAGATTAGATAATGGGGTATCTGGAGAGGAAGAAAATAGCTAAATGCAATTATTTTAATTCTTTCAAACTCTTTCACCTGCACATCTTATTGAATAGTTCCTGACTACAGGAAATGAAATTCTTATCTGTAAATTGGCTTTCTACAACACAGATTTCCATACATCACTGGATATGTTGGCTTATTTTGCATATATATCGGGAAAAGATCTGTGTTATTTTGCATCTGGAGTAAAACGTCCCTCTGGGTACTGTATAAAGAGCAAGCCATGACCAGGAAGAGAATTTTTTCATCTGAAATGATCTTATCTAAAAGCCAGGGTTTTCCTCAGATACTGAGTTCAATTTGTGAGTCTGATTTGAGGAATCCAGTTAGAGGTAAAGATGTTCCCTTTGCTTTCACTCAGGTGTTTCATTTTAACCACGATGGTGATTAACTTATGTTCATCATGCAGGCAAAGTCCCCCTGAATTCAGAGCGCTCCAGGCAAACAAAAGATGCTGTCAAGGTCAGTGTAATTTTACCATGTGGCAATAGTAGGCAAAGGTAAATTGCTTTCTCCTATTTCAATCTAAATGCTAAGTGCTCAAGTACTAAAAATTTAAGTCTACTCCTCTACTGAAGAGGTGCCAACCAGGATACCAAGCATGTTGCAACTTAGGCAAAAATCAGTGCTTTTGCAGGAATGCAGGAAAGGAGTTGGTGTTACACATTCCCCACAGTTGGTCTGCTCTGACTGTTCAACACTTCTGTGAGCACCAATTCAGCAACAAGTCTCAAAAGCACTCAGTGTTTGCATTTCTCCTGATAAGAAGCCCCACAACTGGCTAGAATCAGTATGTGTTGAATTTCTTTGGATATCTAATATCCTTTCCCTATCAAGTATCTTGGGAAAAACGTGCAAGTTAAGTATCTCGTATACCCAAGTTCTAACACTGCAGGCTGCTGGCAGGGCAGGCAGCTTTGTTTGGGTGGTGTTTGTAGGTGGTACAGACTAGAGCATGCTGGCACCCCCTCGTTTGAGTCAGCTGATTTTCTTCAAAAGTAGGTGTGCACATGTAATGTAACATGAGCTAATCAAAATAGCAATTTCATTAGCAGAATTAAACACAGAACATAATAAAAATCTAGAAGAGATGAATGTAACCAGGAACGATGAGAGATAGATAACAGATACAATATCTATAGACACATGAATTTGCATATAGCTAGACACAGTTAGGGAGAAAATGTCAGTGCAAGCTATACAACTGGGAGATGGGCTCCTCTGCTGTGAGGAGCTGCTACAACAAGATGAAACCGGAAGATGTAATGTTCTTATGTCTGATTCCCAGCCAGTGACTATGAATGTTCCCTCTTGGGCATAGCAAAGGTGGACCAGAGTTTCAGAGCACCAAACTTGTACACATTCCTAATCACCTATTAAAAAGCATCAAGCCATGCAAAATTCTTCTTATGTGGTACTAAGACCATGTAAAAACTATACATGTCAGTCTTTGAATAATGAACACAGGACACTGGCACTATTTCCTCACTGCCAGGATGCTCAGCCTCTGCTTCCCAAGCAGCCACGTCCCCTGACAGTGCTGCTGCATTTTTCATTATGATATTCTGCACATGCAGTGTTACAAAAAAACTTATCACTTTGTCCCTGAGGCTTTTGCAGTTCCCAGCCTTTTATTTTATCAATATTTTTCTAAAATTAGTTGTGGCCTTCTATTCCCCTTCTTCTGTTCAGTTTTTCATTCCTTTCTCCATCTACTGCCCCTCTTTTTAATAAGATTTGCGTTTTTTTTCTGTGACCCTTCCTCTCTTTGCCTCAACTGTCTCACAATATTCTGAAAAGTGTATTCTCACAACACATAGAGATATTTCCTCTATTTGAATCATAGAATTATAGAATTGTTTGTTTCAGAAGGGACCTTAAAGATCGTCTAGTTCCAAACCCCCTGTCATGGGCAAGGACACCTTCCACTAGACCAGGTAGCTCAGAGTCCCAACCTCGAACACTTCCAGGGATGAGGTATCCACAACTTCTCTGGGCAACCTGTTCTAGTGCCTCACAACCATCATAGTAAAGAATTTATTTCTAATACTTAATCTCTTCATCTCCTCATGTAATCTCCTAATATATTTTCTCTTTAAAGCTATTTTCCCTTTTCCTTTCACTACAGGCCCTTGCAAAAAGTTTCTCTCCAGCTTTCTTGTAGGTCCCCTTTAGGTACTAGAAGATGCTGTAAGGTTTCCCTGTAGCCTTCTCTTCTCAAGACTGAATAGACCCATTTGACAGATGAGAGGTTCAGTGTCTCACGGCTTGGCTGTTTAGATTCAGAAAAAGCTGAATTCAATGAGAAGCTAACTACCTCAGTTCCTTCATGGTCCTGGATTGCAGCGGTTTCCCTGGGACCTTCAGTTTCTATTCCACGTAACATTTTGACATAAGTGAGGAGATAGACTTGATGCACTCTGGTGTTTGAGTAGACACTGAATACTGTGTTTGATCACCTACTTATGATTTTTTTTGTTGTTCCTTCTGAATATGTACACAGGAGGGATTAAAAACCATATTTTCAATGAATAGCAGTTGAAAGGAAGAGAAATATTCCATATCTGAGCAAAACAGACAGGAAGGTCTTGATGCTTAACAATAGATGCCCCCTGCATAGCTTAGATCTTGCCTTTCTTAGACATACAAAGCTCTCTGTAAGTTTTGTCCTTGTAAAGAAAAAAATCTTCAAATACAGCTGCACTGCATTTTATGAATTCTTCAGAAATCCATGAATTCTTCAGGGGCAGCCTCATTTTCTCAGTAACAAATCATTACCCAAGTTCTAGAAAGCATTTGTGGAAATAAGACTCAGCTCTCTAAATCTGAAGCATAAATAGGGTCCTTCCCATGAGTGGAGATTTGCTGAAGTTTGTCTCTCAGGAAACCCCAGTCTGAGGGACCACCAGTCAGCAAGAAGGGAAATGCTGACTGCTCTGAAGGAGCAATGGGGAGTGGGGAAGAAGGACTGTTTTAGTGGTTGTATTCATTGAGGTCTCTTAGCCTGGACACGTGCATTTGTGGTTGAGCCAAAACATGATACACAGCCTTTTATTGGCATGGTTTTGTTTTTGGTATCTGTGTCAGCAGGAGACAAGATCCACCTACAAACATTACAGTGCTTTTACACGTGAATATCTATCCCTGTAATCCCTGATGTGTAACAAATCAAATCCTTCACTAAAAATATTAGTTTAAAGAAATTATTTTAAAAGTAGTTCAATTTCACTGCTTAATACTCCCTAGTGGGACGTGTTCCTGAAGTTGCTTGTTGTTTAATAACTGCAGTGCCAAATAGACTGAAGGAGTCCTCAGTGGAACAGGCGAGACAGGACTCTCAGAGGCTGTTGGCATGTACAGTGATAACAAGGTGATAGCATTTTCAGAACTGACCTTTTTTCCATCACTTAAAAGAAATCATCCCCTGATAGAGAGATTTTTAGGAGATCTCTGTATCAGATAATGACACTGTAATGGAGATAAACATTGTTGCATGATTCAAGTCAGAGTGATCTCATGAAAATCAAGATACCTGAGCTGAAAAACCATTCAGCTTGTCCCGGATGACTGCATTTGTATTTAACTCTCAACTTTATGACTATTCTAGTAGGAAGCCAAGATGGTCTGCTTCAGCCTATGTGAGAGCCACCATCACAGTGGCAGCAGGGGCCAAGCTGCATGGCCTCTCACCCCACAGGGATGAGGGAGCTGTTTTCTTCCCACACCACCCTGCAAAGGGCACGGTCTCCACGTCAGCCTGAGCCCAACTCACCACCTGCAAACTGGGACTGGAGAAAGGGTCACAAAGTCATGGTGACTCGTCTATCCAATTACACAGAAAACACAACACAGAAGGCACCAAGCAATCTTTGTACCTGTGGTCTGGAAAAATAGCCTGGCAAGGACACTTTGTCACTTAACAACCTGCTGTATACAGAGATGAATTGGGAACCTGAGCGAGGTGAGGGTGCACAGACAGGCCATGGTCTTAATTTCTGCCACAGCCTCCCACTGGGCTCTGGGTGCATCTTTCACCCTCTCTGCACCTGATTTTCCAGCCATAAAAGAGGATAGTACTTTTTCCCTACCTCCCAGGCTTGTTGAGAGGATAAACACATTGGAGAGATCATAGCTATTGAGACACCACAGTGGTTGCAGGGGACAGTGGGAATACAGCAACACCAGAGATAGAAACTTGTGGGCAGAGATGTCTGTGTATGTTATCCTGTGGGCTGGTTACTCACCCCATGTGTTCCGACTTGATAGACACACACACACAAATTGAGCACAGGCTGTTTGGTTATCTGTCCCACACTGGCTTTTACAGACACAGTTGCATAACCTGCCTAGATAAGGGTAACACATAAGGCAGTTTCTCAGATTCTTTTTTTTACTATAACTTGAAGTGAGGGAATAAAGTTCTCCTTGAATATTTTTGGTTTTACCACGTTGATGCATTTTCTATTTAAAAATGCAAGATTTTTTTTTTTTATTTTCATAAAATTAATTATGTACTCCCTCTAGTGTCAGAAATTGTATACAGACAAACCACATTTGATCAAATGTTGCTATAAATGCTAAAGCAAGGTGCAATTTCATTTGTCCACATTTCAAGGTTAGTAAGTTATAGTGATATGTAGAATTAACAATAGTCTTACCTGCTGTTGCTCTGCCTCCTCAGCAATGCAGCTATAGGAAAGAAATATATTATTAAACAGTGAGTAAAATAAGTACTTGTCTTATTTAGAAAGCCAGGTCTCTGATTAAGGCTTTTTGCCACCCTTTTTAATTCTGGTTCCACACTGTTGCTTTGAAAGGGAACATCTGAAAAGCCAAATTGTGTAACAGAATGCTCAAAGGGGGAGAGCTAGAATGAGAGGAAAATCCAGGGAAGAACTATTGAATTTCAGCAGAGAATAAAAAGGGACTCTCCTCAGTGCCTTGGGATCTATCATGGTTTCATGTGCTCTCCCAGATCTTATTTTACCACAAACTTATGAGCTCAGGAACACAGGTCTTTAGGCTTTTGAGCACCCAGGGCAGTTCCTCAGGATAGCAAGCCCAGCAGGTTGAACCACTCAGGTGCTCGATGTGTTGCTGCTTCTGCTCGAGGAGGGCCAAAGGCAGTCACGCTTCGGGGGCTCCATGTTCCTCCACACAGTTTCTTTGAATCATCATTGCTTGAGTTTTTCTGGAAGTTCTGGGGAAAGGGTGTCTTCTGTTGCATGCAGGAGAGCACTGCTGACTTTCCAAAGTGGCATATTGACCAGGATTTTGGATATACTCCATGGCTTTCTGCTCTGCTGATGTTTTTAAATCATGGGTAGAGGTAACATCCTCTGTTTTCCACTAACTGGAAAAAATTAATGTTCCTGGAAGCTGGCCACCTGCAGAGACTCTGGTTTTCCTGCCAGACAAGGTCACAGAAATACACAGCTTTGTAGGGTGAGCAGAGGCAAGTGGAAATGGAAAACACAGAAGGGATTCCAGGTCCAGGGGAGGCTCAGTCCCTATGTCTGGCCTTGATGAGTGTTTTCATGCTGAGGTGGATAAAGACAAACACACAAGTACTGAGACCATGAGTTTGGATGTCAGCAGGTGCTGGCCACCCATAAACAAAGCTCCTTTCCTCCAGCCACCTAACCACTGATTATACACATCTAATTTTATCCACCCAGTCTGAAAGAACTATGATTACTCCTTGCCTAATCCTCCCTCTAAACATCCTGTCCCAGACTGGCAGTCTGTGGGCAGCACAGGGGAGGTGGGCATGCATAGTGAGAGCATGAAGCTGCAGATGGGAAGGGGGGATGCTACATCCTCAGGGATGGACCACGGTCCCAGGTAGGTCTGGAGGAGGTAAAGGGGGATTATCAGTGTTCATCTGGGATCCACATCTATCCAGATCTCAGCAGCTTCAAAGCCTGGTCTTAGGGAAGTAACAGGAAACAGCAGACCTCAATGCTGTTGATTTTCTAAAAATGTACACAGGTGTGCCCTTAAAATTGTGCCATGGCTGGTCAGCCTTCTTACCAAAAACACAGACAACATTATGTTGTGCATCCTCAAATGTAGGGACCAGATTATCCTGCCTCCCCTTCACCTCTTTGCTGCAGCCAGGTAACACGTAGGGCTAGGCAGCAAGAGATCACCACCAGCTGGGTGTCCACCACTGTCTTCAGTGACCTTCTGGTTCTCCAGAACCAGCTCACATGGCTCAGTTGTTTTACCTGCTTTTGATCATACCCGTTGCCTTCCCCTCAAAACAAGATTAATTATTTAAAAACATCAGGTACTGTCCTGCTAATGGGAAGTTGCTGCTCTGAGCTGAGCACTCACCTGCAAAGCTGTGTGAAGACCCTGTGTGAACACTCCTGCCTGCCTCCACCCAAGTGATTACTTTCAGCTAGAACCACACAGTTGCTTCCTTTAAAAAGTAAAATAAAATGAGTGATCTTCTTTGAAGCCATTGTGTTTCTTTACAAATCACCAAAAAAAGTCCTTTCCCTGAACAGGGTAACAAAAAGGAGTTTCTTTATTACAAATCTTCACTCACTTTCAGACAGCCCTTGGCCCAAAAGTTTTCTATTTCAGTGACTGCAAATACTTTTTCCAGTATTTCAAGATGACAACATTGTACCGATCCTGAGGAACCATGAGGAATTCATGGTGCACAGCTGTAGGCTGAGAGGCAACAGAGAGAAATTGCAACAAGGGAAAGTCTTTTTAGATACAATAAAATTTTGTCACCATGACATCCATGGTTACATACTGGAATATGTTGGGAAGAGCTGTTGTGCAACATCTTTACTGGAGATATTCCAAACTCATCTGAAAATGGTCACAGATCATCTGATCTTTCTGAACTTTCTTTGAGCAGGAGGTTAGATAAGATGACCTCCAACGGTCTCTGACCAAAATGACAGCATTATTCTGTGATTACATGCAATAAAATCACAGAGACACATTTCAGATATTATTGTGAATTCTGTGTGTTGCATAGACAGCAGAAGCATTGACTAAACATTAACAGGACAAGAGAACAAGCCTCAAGCTGTGCCAGGGTAGGTCAAACTGGACATCAGGAAGAATTTCTTCATGGAAAGAGTTGTTAAGCATTGGAACTGACTTCCCAGAAAGGTGGTGGAATCATCATCCCTGGAGGTGTTCAAGAAACAACCAGATGCGGCACTTAGCGCCATGGTCTAGTTGTTAAGATGGTGATTGTTCAAAGGTTGGACTCAATGATTTTAGAGGTCTTTTTCAACCTAAATGATTCTGTGATTCAGTAAACTAAAGATTCAGTGTGTTTGCCTATCCCCATCACTATCCAGCCTTTCACTTGGCTATTCCCTAATATGCAGAGCAATTATCACATCCATGCTAAACCCAACTGTTCTGTTACTGCCCCACTAGAGGGTGCTTTAGCAATATAAATCTTAAATGCCTGATTTAATGCTTCATAACAGACGTCATGCTACAGAATATTCTGCATATTGGACGCCAGCAACTCTTTGAGACTGTCTGAAAAAACTTTAGAATAATGGATCCAGAATGCTGCATTTGTGTATGTATGATAAACATGCAAACAACACAAATAAAAAAAGTGTTAGGGGTTATAATTTATTTCAACAGCAGCTGCCCTGCAAAATGATCACTGTATTTTTCTCTTAGTTTGCTGGTACCTGGTATCTTGGGTCAGCTCCCTACAAAGGTAAGAACCAGCCTATGTTCAGAGTTGCTGCTGACAGGATTTGCAGTGCTGTTAACTTTTGCAATTTTACTGTGAATGTCCTGATACTAAGAGCTTTTGTTTTTGTCACTGTTTTCAAAGGACAGCCTTTACAGCATGCTGTTTGCTTAGAAGTGTTAATGTTCCTTGGCACAAAAACTAATGAAAGTACAGTCCTTCTGAAACCATCAGCAAAATCCTTGTGAACATCACTGGCAGACTGGCTTAAGCTGTGACTCTTAAGTCTTCAAACTTAGAAGGAAAATACAAACAGACTCCATCCTCCATCCTGATAACTCTCCTGAAGATCATGGGTACACAAGGATGGAAAGAAAATTTTCTCCTTTAGCTTGTGTCATAGGGGTGGTTGCAGATGTCATGTATAACCTTTTCATGTTCTAAAAAATGTGGTTGGTCACATAGAGTCAGATTGTTGGTGATGCTGTTACACCCAAGCTCTTTTACCTGCCATTACCTGTTGCTGAAACTCAACAGAGACCTGACATTTATCATCAGGTAAATATGGCAAGTGGTGGCTGGGGCATTGTTCAGGTTCGCTCTACTGTAGCTTTTGAAATGCATGACAGCACAGCAATAAACCTGCAGGCAATTTTATTGTAAGCTACAAATCTGTCATTTAGACCCATGAGCAAGGCATTCTGCTATCGGCGTGTGGTTGTCTTGGCTTCAGCAGGAAGAAGCCAACTAAAAACAACATTTGTTTTGGAGGCAGTTGTGAAACCTTGTTCAGAATTTTATACATCAATTTAGAAAACAGTGTAAGACATGGTGGAATGAAAAAAAGAAGCAGTAGTCTTACCTTCACTTTTTATTCATAAGCAATGGCTGAGTGTCAATGCATCCAGAGGAGACCTAGGAGAAGTTCTCTGCTACATCTAGCTTCATCTGCCTCTCCTGGAAGCTGGTCTATTTACCTAGTGGTGGACCAAAATAGTCTCTGACTCCATTTCAGGCAGACAAAAATATCTCTCCCTGGCTCGTGTCTCAGCTAGTCTCTTTTTCTTCTTGAAAACACTTCCTTGTGTGTTAGGACCTTGTTGAACTCCATCAGTAACATACAGTTAAATCTTCAGGCATTGGATCAAGGCAGAAGGAGGTGGATAAAAATATGAAGATAAAGGGCAATGTGCAGTGTGAGGGGGTTTACAACTCCTGTAAAAAGAAAGAGAATGAGTTTCACAGGCACAGAAATGTATTGCAGGTAAGTAAAATCCTACTGGAAGTCTTAGAGGGAAATGACATTGCAGGACTTGGCACCTCCTTGATGAAGGTACGTGAAGGACAAACTCCCTCACCCAGCAGAGGAGGCTGTGATACATGGTCATAGACCAGCACTGCCAGGCACAAGCTCTTCTGCTGCCTCAAGGGAAGAAAGGAATCTCCCAGAAACCTCACGTTATTACACACAGAGATAAAGGATAATTGCACGGGGACACAATTATAAAAGCTCAGGAACAAAACCAAATACAGCTCCCCAGGGATGCAGATAAACAGGGTATATTAATAATTTCATAATATTGAAATGACTTAAGTAAGAGTCATCTAAACTTGTAATGGTGCAGAAAAATTATCTACTGATTACATTGTGAAAAGTATCCTCAGTTATCACTAAGGGCCAGTTGGGTTCAGGTAGTTAATGTAGTTAACGCCAGAAAAGAAAAAATCAGGCTGCAGAAGGGAATGGGTAGATGGACAGCGTTCATGGAAGCTAGAGTCTCTGAGCCCTGGTGGTTCAGAAAGACTGCAGCATACTGAGCTCCAGTCACACATTTCAGTTGAGGGGACATTGCTTGAGCCAGGTTAGGTGTTCATGGTGCCCTGCCAGCTCCCCTCTAGCTTGGAGCCAGGTACCCCTGCTGCGGTGCCCCTGTGAAAGAAAAGGTTGTTTTTCAGCCGAGCCACAGTCCCTGCTCCAGCTCCCTGCTTGGCCATACCCAGTGGAGATAGGGCAACGGGGCAGGGGCCAATGGCTGCAGCCACAACCTCAGCGGGAAAGACACTCTGCAATGCAACCCTTCAGCAGCCAGCCAGAACAGTCTTAGAGCTGTTAATGAGCTTCACAGAGCTTAGATAAAAGCACAGATTTCACAGCAGAGGAAGGTTAATGCTGTTTCTACCTCCGGAAAGGGGAGAGAAAGAGGGACAAAGAAATTACTGACTAGTCAGCTTCTCTTGCTTTCCTCTCTCAAATCTGGAGAAAATAATCAAGCAACTTGTAACTATATAAAGGAGATAAATGACAGCCAACATGTATTTGTCAATAATAAATCACGGAAAGTTCATTTTCTCCTATGAGAAAGAAACAGGCCGTGTGAATTGCAGAGAGGCTGTCATCACTGTCATCACTTAATTACCTTCACTGCCACTACCCTGTCTTCAGTGGCCTATACAACAGACTCATATACAAGTGAGTGAAACGTATACTAGCTGGAGGTGTTATCAGTGGTATATAACTGTCTGGGGAATCTATACTTAGGTAATAGCTACCCATAGCTCACAATCAACACGAAAAGATCAAGCAAGATCCCCCCAAGGATCCCTCCCCCATCCAGTATTATTCAATATTTTCATTAATGACTTAGATGATGAATAAACAAGTATACTTTATTAAATTTTCAAGCAACACCAGTACTGGAAAGGCTACAAGCATGTAGGAGGACTGAACTAGAATTTAAAATATTCTTGATATATTAGGAAAATGTCCTGAAAGTAATAGGCAAAAATTCAATAAGGACAGTCAAATTTCTACATTTATTTCTCCAAATATAGAATGGAAAGTGTCTGTCTGTGCAGCAGTAATGCAGAAAAACACCAAGCTTTACAGTGAATCGCAAACTGCTCATGAGTCAAAAGTATCACACAGTTACAAACTGGGAAACAGCACCCTGGTCTACCTGAGTTAGACTTCCATCTCCGAGCCAGATGAAGAAATTCTGTCTGTACTTGGTAGTAATAAGGGTCCAGTTTTGGTTAGCACTAGCCATCAAAAATGCTGGAGAGGGACCAAAGGGGAATGAAGAGAATGAAGTCTAGAAAGTAGGACCCATGTTATGAAAAGAGATTGAAGAAAATGGGGTTGTTTAGTCCAGAGAAGAGAAGGCTGAAAGGAAATGATGCCAGTTCTCAAATACATAAAAGACTGACAAAACCAGAGTATAAGTAAACTTTTTTCCATGTCCATCGTAAGAAAGACAAACAATAATGAGTTGAAATAAAAGCAATTTAGAATGGATAGTAGGAAAAACAGTAAGGCAAGCAAAGTCTTGAACAGATTGTTTAATGAGGATGTGGACTGTATTTAGAGGTTTTGAAGAATGATTTAGACACTCATCTATAAGTAGAATAAAACCAGTTGAGGTCACACTGCCTGGGGCAGGGGAATGCTTTCTTGCTCTAAAGAAAACATTGTAAGCTCAGCTTTCTAAGGCTTTTGACTGCTGGCATGAAAGTTTTCAATGAATAATATTTGGCACAGATAAAACTGGTTTGAAATCTTCCTACAAAAAACATTCATCCCTTAAGGGGAGATACATTGTTCTGCTCATATCACAACAAGTATATTAAAAAAAAAGCAAAAAAAAAAAGCAAGCAAAAAAAGCAAGCCCCAGTATCAAAAAATTTTGGATCTGGAAGTTTAGAACAGCTAACATTTCAGTCTTCCAGCCTGGGCAATGGTGTGATCCTCACACGCCTTCCCATTACCCTGCCACTTGCTGTTGTGCCATATCACAGAGTCATAGAATGGTTTAGGTTGGAAGGAACTTTAACCTCTTGTTCCAACTCCCCTGCCATAAGCAGGGACACCTTCCACTAGCCCAGGTTGCTCAGAGCCCCATTCAAACCGACCTTAAACACTTCCAGGAACGAGAAGTGAAGGTTTCATATAGCCATGCTTTCTCTCTATGCTTCATTAAAAACTTGCTTTTCATTTGACAAGTTTTGGGTTAAGAAGTGCTTTTTAAATTTCCTCGGTTGAGCATTCTTGAATGGTTTAGGTAACATTTTATAAAAAGTCTCTTTCTAGACTATTTGAGAACACAAACATTTCAGAATTCAATATATATATATATCAAAGTATATATCTTGTTTATACCAGCAATTCTGACATGACCTGGCCTAACATTTCTGACTGATTTTGGTGCAGCCTGAGGTTTGTTCTTTTCATTGTTACACTCCACTAAAGACAGCATCATCTGGAGACTTTCCTCTGCTGGTTCAAGGATCTCTTATCAGGGAATATATTTGGGTGGTCACAGGGGCCATATGCCATCCCTAACAGCTATACGACTCCACTGCTTGTGTAGGTAAGCAATTAGATTTTTGAAAAACATTCAATTAAGACTGAATAGTCCAGTCTAGAATTGTCAGCCTGGTATTTCTCAGCTGTGCAAGACTCCAGGGAGCTTATAGGAAAAAGCTTCTCTGGTCACTAAAATCAGATACCCTGAAACATGTTTGAAGGAAGCAATCTTTTTGTACAGGGTTTATCAAGGGTCCTTTCGCAAGCCTCTGCTGACTGTGGCACAGGGGTAAAGCTGCAGGTTGGTGCACATGTGCTGTGCACACACAATCCACTACGGTTCAGTCAGAGCAATTCTTTTAAATATCCTGCCAACTCAGTGAACTTTCACAGTCAAGAAGAAATAGGAAGGTAACTGGAAGGGCAGGGACTTCTAAACCTGCTGGAGAAGCACAACCTGCCTCTTCTCTTGGGAAGCTGCTCATTTCTCACTGTGCAAGTATCACTTCCCCAGGCAGGTCCAGGGAAAAGAAACATCAAATCCTTTCATTAAAAGCATAAGTCTCTCTTTCCCTTAAATCATTCATCCTGTTTGAACACAAGGCAGTGGAGCAACCAGATTCTGCAAACAAGTAATAATTTCTCATGTATATTTATTTATCATGACACCATAGGTCCTGCCTTGCCTCTGAAAACAGGAATTGGTTCTACCTGATATTATTTCACATTCATGATGTAATCCCATCTCATCACAACAAAGATCAACTCCCGCCGATACTGGTCCTATATCTAATAAATGGTTGCTTTATTAAATTGATTTACTTTAAAATGTTCACCTAAGATATCTGTCTCACAGCAACCAAGAAACCACACAGGCCAAATTCTGTCAACATTGCAAAGTTTAATAAATTCAAAAAAAGGGTGTTACTTCATTTCAACATGCTCTTGTGGTATGCTCGATATGACAAAGCATTTAATTGCAATGCCATATAGTATTTCTTCCATAGTACTGTTGGACAACTTGCTGCCCTGAATGGGCATCAATTTCATCAATTAATGAGAAATTTTATTTTGTCTCAGTCAGTACCTGGCCTCTGGCACAGGTGTCAGGATAAAGATTCAATTTTCTCATGGATTTTCTATAAGAGCTTCCTCTTAATGCCTTAGGGTTCAATTCACCATCACATTTAGGTGTCAAAAGTAGGCTGAGAAGCACACTGTGGCTGATGAAATGACCACCTTTTAAAGACTTATTTCCTGTTGGCTGAGCCACAGCACCACATAATTTCTCTTGGCCTAAATAATTTCTTACACAAATAGATTACTTTCTCATTCAGGTCAGTGAGAGTAGCCTTCTGTGGGAAGTTCTTAACATAAAGCAACTCTATCAAGTACCACAGAGTCACTTTACCAGAGACCTGCTTGTGAAGAGAACTGAAAGGGACTTTACAGAGACCTTTCAGGATGAGTAGGGTAGGAGATGAGGGAATTCATGGGGGCTTGGAGCAGCCCTAAAGGTATCTGTGGTGTGTAGAAAAGCCTCTCAGAGTGCAGCTGGGAGGAGGCAGATTGATTATCCCTGGAGTCTGGGAAAAATGTTAGGAGGCAATTGGGAGTAAAAGAGTGGAATGCCTTTTAGCCTCGTTAGCCAAGTACAGCAGGAATTCATCTGGAACTGATCCAGACATTTTTGAAGGGGGAATCCATCTCTATCAGCATCCTTTATCACTTCTGCATCCCTTCCCAAACACAACAGACTATGGCCTCATCCTCACTGGCAGGACTGTGTGTGCTGCAATTAGGTTCTATCACAACTGAATACAATAAGCTAAAAAAGCTAAAAAGCTTCTTTGTTTTGAATAAGATTTAAATCTATATAGTCCAATCATAATGGAGAACTACACAAATATGTGTAGATCACAAGATACTAGTGAATACAATGATTACACCAAGGACCTTCAACATGTTTCCTACAAATAGGAAGGTGACTAACAGATTTCACTGTTACACACTGTAAGTACAGCCTTTCAACATGTAAAAGAGTGGAATTAATGAAACATTTTATTTGATAAACACTGCAACAACATTGCAATATTTAAACTACTGGTTACAGTATTTTATAGAAGTCGTGACTACTACTGAAGTGTGAAGAAACCAACATATGTCATTATTTTACCTTTTATGAAAAGAAAAAAAAGGGTAACAAAAGATTGTTCAGCCTAATTGTTGTATTTGGTTGTGATTTCTATGCCTGTCAGATAGCAGTTAGTAAGACTATTAAAGTGCATTAGCTCTCTGCTGGTGTTTAATGACAAACAGACATGGTCCATATTCATCAAGCAATTATTTATATCATGACCTTTTATAGAGCTGTGAATTACCCTTAAGACTTTTGCAGTCAGTGATATTTCTAATAAGCTGTTAATTTTGTTCCATAAGTTGTTCATATTTTTAAACTGGGAAACTAAAAACTGTGAAATTAAACCTGCAGAGCAAGCTGTGCAAATGGGATCTATGAGACTAGGACACAGTTTCAGATCACATGGATGTAATAAAAGTGCATCATGACAACAGAAATTAAGGGGAGCTGTAGATATTAATATCTGCACGACAGACTTTTATGAGAATAAATGTGAGTGACCTGACAAGGTAAAGAATGTACACAGATTTCGTCAATATTGCCAGCGGGACAGCCTCAGAAATGGCACTGCATCAGACTTACCCTCAGATCTTCAGTTGCATCAATTCTGTGAAACACCTTTATCCCTCATGGCTGCTCTGTCAGCGCCTTGCCATCAGGATGGGGCTGATACGTGCTCTGAAGTTTCTTTGTATTAGCAAGACACTTCTCTGCAATTCAAAAAGTAGAAGGAAATTTTGGGGGTCAGGCCATGCACTTGTCAGTAAGGCCAAATATTATCTGATGCTAATAGAAGTGCTGTGTCAGAGCGGAGCACAAGCTCCAGACACACCTAGCTCTTGTCACAATATTTATGTCCCAAATCAGAAACTTGTTTAGGCTTTGTTCAGTTCTGCCAAGGGGCCTGATTTAGCAGGCACTTTGCAAACTAATGTTGCAGACAGGCGTCTGGCGAGCTTATCATGAGGGTGTTTGAGCTTAATTTCCCACATTAAGACACCTAAATGCTTTAGGGAAAAAGTATCTGGTCCTAAATTACCGTAAGAAGCTTTTCCTCATTTTCAGAATTGATAGAGGCTCTGCAAACTCTGTCCAGCAGCCTGCAGAGAGTCATCTCCTTCCAACTGGCTTTCCCCAAGAACAGCCATGGAGCATCACCGATGTCCTCCAAACTACTAATTGCCATGAAGTGCCATTGATGTCCAAGCCTCAGCTGCCGGGTGGACCAAGCCAGGTGCTATTGAAACACAAATGGCCTCTGGCTTCTAAAATTGGAGCCACAAAGAAACATTGAATCATTAAGGTTGAAAAAGACTTCCAAGACCATCAAGTCCAACCTTCAACTGAATACCACCACGCTCACTAAACTATACTGAGAAGTGCCACTACTTGTTTTTTCAACACTTTCAGGGATGGTAATTCCATGATGGAGACTGGCACTGACCACTCTATTGTGATGGGTGATACTGTTATACATATTTCTTTCCAAACACAATTTTCTGCTTGTAGACAGTTGGGTAATGTACTAATCTAATCAGAAACTAAGCACTTATTATTTGGCCAAAAGTACTAGAATGGATCTTCAACTAATAAATTCTTACCTTTCTCTAACAGGGACCAAACCCAGAAGAATAAGATAACTTTTCTCCAGGATTACCATCTTTATTTCTGCATCCCAGCACAAAGCAATTTTTCAGGAATGAGAAAAAATTTCCCAAAAAAAAGAGTCCAGAATAGAAACACGAATTTTACAGTTTTGAACAAGAACCTTATCATTCACATTTCTCATGAATGTTTTATAGCTTGCCAATTTTCTGTTCCTCAGCAATGTACACTGCCAGAAATCTTACCTCATTATGTGCTTTCCAAATGGATTTTTCTCTTCTTCTCTATGCAGTATTGCCTCCTAGCATGTGACTGATTTAGCAAAATAGTTTAAAATTTGATGCTGGGCATTAAAATGTAGGCTATATTGACTCAGAAGAAACTAATTTCTTTTGTTACCTGGTGCTTTGTGGCCATCCGGATTCCAGACAAAGAATTTGCAACATTTCAGTAGTACCAGGGTACTGGGATTACCTGTGTGTTAAGCTGGAAAAAAAAAAAAAAAAAAGAAAAAAAAACCAAACAAACAAACAAAAAAAAACACCAAAAACACCCCCACACTAATTTTGAAGCTTCAACTCCTTTTGACAATGCCCTCTGATGCCCAAAAGATGCAGCATAAAGCAGGGTTCTTATTTTACCTTGCTTTGTACCATCTAGCACCCCGGGAAGTAATGAAAGATGCTTCCCCCTGTAGTGAAAGTGCCGTATCAGGCCAAGTCTAAGCACACTTTATCTAGATGCATAAAACAGCATTTCCAGAGAAATGTAACTGAAGCAAAGCGCCTATTCCAACCTCTCCAGTTCACATAATCATTTCAAACTGGCATTTTATTGCTGGCATAGTTAGCACTGACTGCTTCATTGCTAACTGTATGCAACTCTGAAAATAATGATTCAGAAACGTGGTATGTTTTTTTACCAATGTACCTACCAGGAAAAAATTAATGTAGCACAATAAAAACTGCAAGACTGGGATGTTATGTTTTCTACCTGTTCACAGAGAAAAGTAAAAATCTTTTTTTTTTTTTTGAGAAAAGTGCTTTTGTACAATCATCCAATATCTCACAACCTAATTTTGTTTCAAATCCCATCTCCCAAGAAAGTACCAATAAGAACTTAAAGAGAATACCATACATATTTCTGTCATGAAGAAAAATTCTAATATGCTTTCAAAGCTATGATGATTCTAATTTTTGGAAAGAAACCGAACAATTACATTACGTGGTGTTTTGGTGGTGGGTAACTCGAAAAGATTAATACTTTTGCCTTATAGTTAAGGGAATGGTATGCTTCTCTTGTTTAAGAATACACTAATACTATTGAATGCAATTGGTTTGTAGTCACTTCTGGAAATACAGGATTGACAAAGAGGGAAAAGATTTCTCACTTGGAAACACCTCAGATGAATGAGGAAGTGTCAGCAACATTTTTTAACTTCAGCTACTGCTGTTATTTTTATGTAACAGGGCCTTAATGACCTTCCTGGACATGGATCTTCCTTTTTTCAGACTCAACAGTATAAATGTTTGTAGACACAAATGTGAAGGTACATCCTCTTAGAGTGATGAGACTTTCCAGGAATACTTTTTTTTTTTTCCTCCAGGAAATTGACATGTAATTTTTACACCAATTAATGAGCTACTAGGTAAGCTGTAGTCAATTTAGCAGATCACTGATAGCCTCTTCCAGATAATTTAGCAGTTGATTTGACAAGGTCATCTAGAGTGGATTGTCATATAGGTACTTGGTACTCAGTTTGGTATTTCACAGCCGCAAAAAGGACTTTGCTTTAGTGCTGGCTAAGAGACCACCATTCAACAAAGACCTGCATACCTGGCTCAGGGAAGGGAGGCATCAATGTTCTAGTAAACTCAGGGTAAGAAGGATATGAGTCATTAAAAAAAAAAAAAAAAAGAATAATATAGTGTGAAAGGGTCTTCCACTTGAAGCAAAAACATCTTAGATGAGACTGGTCAGAACCTTGTCCAGCCACACTATGAATAACTCCAGGAGTGGAGATTTCATAGTCTCTTTGAGTAGCTTGTTCCAGAGTTTGACCACCCCCATGAGAATATTTTCTTCCTGCTATCTGATGCAAATTTTTCTTGTTGCAACATGTGTCCCTTTCCTCCTGTCCTATTCCTGTGCACTTCTGAGAAGAGTCAGAGCAGACTCCATAGGAGAGAAAATTGATAGACCACCTAGATATGCATATGGTAGTAGGCCAAGTGAAAAAATTTCCCTGAATCAGAGATTATGTCAATTCTGAATCTGAGCAGGTAAAAATATTCATGGTTCTAAGTCCATTAGGCATTACTACCATTAATTCTGCTCTGGAATTAAAAAAACCTTCACTGTCATAAAACTGCCCTTTTTCTCTGAAATGCAAGAAACTGAGTTTTATTCTAGTCAAGGCCTGTACAGAGTTCCTTTTCTGCCGAACCAGGCTCATCTGAGAGAAATTGTTGAGACTTAAATGGAGAAGATGACAGATAGATTTCAGGCAGAAAAGACAGAGAGACTAATTCAGCCTCTGGCAATGGTGTCTAAGACCCAGCTCTCTGAAATGACAGAGGATCTTTCCAAATAGAAGCGAACAAACTTCTCTCAAAAAGGGTGCATGTATGAGGAGAGGAAGGTTAAGGTGAAAATTTTCACCTTCTGTTTTTTTCTCTTTGAAGTGTCAGCAAGTAAGGATAATTAGATAGAAGTCTTCCTTAGATGGTACCTCTCCTGGGGTTTTGTGCTATTCTGCTTGCTTAGACTGAAAACAAGGAGATAACTACAGTATTCCACAGGATTACAGAATCATTTACATTGGAAAAGACTTCTAAGATCATCGATTCCAACCTTTGACCAATCACCACCTTGTCCAGTCATTTCTTGACCACCTCCAGAGACGGTGACTCCCACACCTCCTTGGGCAGTCTGCTCCAATGTTTAACAATCCTTTCCATGGAGAAATTCTTCCTGATGTTCAACCTGAATCTCCCTTGGTTCCACTTGAGATTATGTCCTCTCATTCTGTTACTTGTTACTTGGGAGAAGAGGACGACTCCCACCTGACTACAACCTCCTTCCCGGTAGTTGTAGAGAGTGGTAAGATCACCTTGAGCCTCCTCTTCTCCAGGCTAAACAATCTCAGTTCCCTCAGCCACCCTTCATATGACTTATTCTCTAGACCCTTCAACACAACACATGTGCAATTCTGAATTTGTCTTAGTGTTTGAGAAGGTGTTAAGACACCCAACAATGCCTCCAAAATGAGACGTTTTGGGCATTTTCACCATTCCAAGCCTGAACAGAAAAGTCGCAGCAATGCCAGCTATGACACCTGACACAGAGCCCACTGCAGAGCATCAGAGGTGCTTGAGGTCCCAGGAGCAGAAACGCAGCCTGCAGGAAAGCATGATAGAAGGTTCAGGAAGGGAACCTTATATGTGCTGTGCCCTTGCTAGTGTCAGTGGGAACAAAATAGATCAGCGTGGCCTGATTGTGATCAGACAGACGAGCACAAATCTGGGAATTCATTAAGTGGCACTGTAAGAAGATCAAAATCCTACCCTAGAGGCATCCAAATATTTAGTGTCATACTAGGATTAATAGCTATAATTGCCAGGAACAAAGACCACATGTGACTAAACACAAACATAGTTCTCTTACCTAGAGTCTTCACATCTCCCATCATTTCTCATAGCTGAGGGAACAAAACAGGCTGCACTACAGGATCATGGATAGCCCTAGGTTTCTGTACTGGCTTTCTTCAGAGGATGAACTTTTCCATAGTATGCACTGAAAGGCATCCAATAACCTTTTATTTTTGTAGTCCCATGATTGGATCTTTGAAGAGATTTGGCTATTATAAAATATCTTGAAAGAAGTTCTTGTCACCAGTGCTTGAATAGAATTTAAACCTTGAAACTGAATGAGCTGCAAAGTTACTTTTAGAAAGGCCATTGCAAAAGAAATTGTGTCTTTGAAAACTGACATTCTACTGACAATAGAATCAGAAGTATAGCAGAAGAAAAAAAGTAAAAAAAAAACCAAAACAACTTATTGTGTGGAAATCTATGAACAGAGACACCCATACCTCCCCACATGTCAGACAGTATCATGCATACTCTGCTTATGTACTCTCAAACAGAGCATGAGAGATAGGTATGAAGCCAGCTTGATGAACACCGTGAGAACGAAACCAAATTTAGTCCTTAGTGATAGTTACTGAAGGGATATATACATCACAACAGGAATATAGCTCTGGTTTATCTCTTGAAAATGGAGTTGCTTTAGCTGATACTGGAAATCCTCTCTTCTGAGATATTTTTCTGCCTTGAAGTTGTCAGTGAGCGAATTTCTTGCTGGTTAAAAATACTTGAATGTTAGCTTGTGTAGATACACTTCAGATCAGGAATTAGTTGTAAACTCTTTGCTGGCAGGATTGACTCTTGTGGCCACATTTCAGCTTCTGAACTGAACTGGGAGCCCTCTCATCCAGTGCTTAGCTGTGTGTGCAGGTCTCCAGGGGCTGTTACTCTTTCTTGGAGTGACCAAAACCATCTGAATTTTAAGAAGGAGTAAAGAAGGACTATCTTTGAGCATTGGGTACCTGCTAGATGGCAGAAATATCCCTGACAGACTGGCACTCAAAGTTTTTTCATCCTGAAGGCTGGTCTACCAAGAGAAGGTGAGCCTTTCATAGCAAGTACTTGATTAGCTGTCATTGCTGACTAGCCAGAGCTCCATATAAGAGATAACAAGTGCTCAGTGTTAATCAAACATCTTCAGTAGCACAGCTTGAGAAATGACAGGCTTTATATAGTACATGTAATTTCAAAATTACATGTGCATTTTAAATCCTGTTGAGAAAATTAGCATTTCTGTTGACTGGACATTTTTCCAGAGGAAAATGTGACCTTCCTGTGATCTAACAGCAGGTAAAACACCTCATCATAAAATCACAAATGTGCAGTGCAGTGCTGGCTCTGTGCCTGTAAAGGAAGAAGAAACAAAACAGTCAAAGCAGAATCATAGAATTTATAGATGTACTAATTTCGTTTGAAGGGTTGCCATTTTAAATGTACTGAATTTGAGCAACTTGGTTTAGTGGGTGGCATCCCTGGCCATGACAGGGAATGTTCCTGGATGATCTTTAAGAATACTTCCAACCCAAACTATTCTAGGATTCTATGATTTTAAATACCAGCCCTAGGAGAAAAGAAGTAGTACTACATCTATAAATTTACATATAAATGTCATGGCTTAAGTAGAAAATCATATAATCAATACAGAATTACCTGAGGCACTCAGATACACCTCACAAGTGTCAATTCTCACAAAAACTCTGTGATACAGAGAAAAATATCCTCATCTCCCTTTTATGGGGGGGCAACTGAAGTTCCCAGAGTCAGGGGCCAGGAATCACCTACCTGACCATTTGACCACCATGTGACCAGTGCAGAGAGAGGCAGCTCCAAAATAGGAGTTGGTCTTTATATAAAAGGGACTTTCAGTGGTGATGCTCTTCATTTAAGCAATTCATTTAGGTTCTTAATTGCACCTCATGAACCTGAAAGGCTTTCCCAAATGATAGTGTGGTGGTCTTACAAACAGGAAAACATAGTCTTCACAATTTCTAATACTTTATTTATTATTGTTTCTTTCTACAAAAATCAGCTTTCTTTAGTATTTTTCTCTCTTCTTTTTTCTCTCATAATCGTGTTTCTCATACAAATACAAAACAGACAAATATATTTACTGTTTAGTTCTCCTTTGTTATTACTGTACAGACTACCTAACAGTTGGATGTACTTGTGTGAGAATAGAAAAATTATTTAAATATTTGCTCTTACTAGTCTCTGACATTTTCACAAAGTATTTGCTATGAAGGATTTGCCACTGACTTCTCAGAGAAAACACCACAAATGGTGTTTTGTTTTCAGCTGCCAGCTCCAAAGTTAGCTTCTTCAAGGCATTGGCTTGGAAGCAGCAGTGAATGGGACCTACCTCCAGCGCACTTCAGTTCTCAAACCTGCATTTCAGACCTGCAATTGAAGCATTTCTGCTTCTTCTAACAAGAAGACCATATATGCTATGACTGGGTACAGTTGCTGCTGTAATGGAGTGGGAAGCATCTCTTCAAGCACAGAAGGGTCCCTTGGAGTGACCACGAAGCCTCTTTTCAAACATCTCTGAAACATGCATATTCAGTATCTTAAATGTGTTTTATACTACATTAGAACAATTCACGTTGGAAAGGACAAGGAAGACTGATGCTTCTCAAAGGCTTTTCCTTGCATGGCTCTTTGGAAAGGGATCTTGTAATGGCAGGGTAAGGGTCTACCCCAGTGTCCCTTTAGATGCAGTATGAAACACTCACTAGTGCAACCACAGAGCAAAGGGCCTCCGGATGAGTGTTTTTCACTGGACCTCTGGACAAGTGTTTTTCACTGTTGGCAAGGAATTGCCTTGCAGCAATTGAGTTGCCTTTCTTCTTCTATTAGGAGTAATTGTAGTGGGAGTACAGAAGCAGGAACCTCAGGTTCCGCTTAAACTCCCATTTAGAGCATAGGCTTTAAGCCTAACAAAAAAAAAAATATGAAAGGAGCATTTAAGTTAATTTGCCACACAAAAGAGCCTTCCAGGAATTTGCAATGAAACACAAAATGCCTTAGTTGCAGGGATGCTTATAAAGCTAGGAGTGCAACATGGAGGTAAAATAGAATTGGAATTACCTTATTCTCCTCAATAATGAAGGGGCTAAGCACAGGTATAAAATTGTGCTGCAGTGCCCTATTCCCCCTTTTACAAAACTCAGCTTTTTGCTTTGATACTGTTTGCATGAGTGTAGCTTCTTCCACTTTTTATTCTATCTTTTTAAAACACATTTTCCTTATGAAGTACTGAGAGCTATGCATTGAAAACTGAAACTCCCAGAAGACAAGGAGATCACAGATAATAATCACAATACCTCCACAAATACATTTAACTTCTGTAAAAGGCAAGAGATTTGATGTTTTGTGGGTTAAGAAACAAACAAGCATTCATTATGCTTGTGTAAATATGTGTAAATCATATGCCTTCAAAAGGATTGATCCAAAATTCACAGATATCAGTGACGCCTTTCCACCAAAATAGTTCAAGTTGAAAATCAAGACTAAGTGTTATTATTCCTAAAATAACAGGAATAATTAGAAATAACAAAAACAGCTATGAATAATCTTGAAATTCTTACAAAAATCAGGTATAATATACATATTCCAATTACTATATTATCAATGATTATTCCTAAGATAATAGACTTCCTAAAACATAGGAAGTATATACATATAATATTTCCTAAATAAGGTGATATCTCAAATCATTAATTACAGCCAAATGTAACCAGCCATAAACCTCTTCAAATCCTTCTCAGTTGTGTTAGGAATTCTTCTTCATTGGTGCAAATTATGGCCTGTTTTGGGGGAATTTTGCAGCTCACCAACTCATTTCATTTAGGCAATTCAACAGCCATCAAAAGCAACATCTGAATGAAGCACATAATCCTCCAGTGAAGAGCAACACATGTCATTTTCAACCTCCTTAGCCATCTGGTCTCTCATCACCAGATTATTTTTAATATTCACAGACCACAGTCATGAAAACTGCTTGGGGAATACAGAAAAAGATAATTAATTACCATGACCTGAACTACTTTTTTTTCTACATGGAGGACACTGACTGTTTAATTAACATTTTGCTTGATTGTTCTGAAAGGCTGGAGGGATTATTATCTGGACTTAATTACCAGCATTTCATAAAGCACTACATACTCTGATCATAAACGTTTACAAATTGATAAATTGATGCAATACCTTTGTCTGGTGTACAAGTTTGTTACTCCTAATTAGGTGTCCCTTGAAGAAGAACGCCAAAACAAAGCTTAGGATGGTAATGACACAGTGGGCACTCACAAGGATCGACATAATTGCCTCTCTAAAACCAGAATGACAGTGCAACGTGCCATTTTCTACTCCTCTGGAACCAGCACGCTCCATCAGATGTCTAGGTGGGAGCAAAGTGTCATCTCATGCACACGTGTGTCTGTGCAGACCACATGTGCTTCAGAATACCAGGTCTGCACCAAAAACATCATGGGGCTGCAGAAACTGCAGGTCATGGGTGCAGTGCTGTTCTAGGGAGTCACCAAAGGGAAAAGTTGAAGGTTGGACCTGAGCCAGAAATGACTGTCATGGATGAAGCAAAGGCCACCAAGAGGGGTGTGATCCTCAGAGGGGCAGATGAGAACAGGGAGGACAAGCCAGAGCAAAGAGTGGATGCCAAGATCAGAGAAGGCACACAGCCCACAGGATGTGCTCCGGCAGCCCGTGCTGAGCTGCGTGGAAGGTACATGGGCTCAGCTGCACTGCTGGGAGCATGGCAGTCATGGACACATGTACCTCCTAGTGACGACCAGACTCTGCCTGTATGTTTGTATCCAAGCAAGACCCCAGGAAATTGGAGCCAAAGCCTGCACAATGGCACTGACTGTCCCTGACAGCCATCACATCGACACCATAAGTCCCTGATGTTGCCACCTGCTCCTCTCCTGGACTCCAGGAGTTCAGCAGCCCTCCTTGCTCCCAGCAGACACAGCACACAGCACACCCTCCCCCTCACACACACCATTTGCACAGGGTTAGCCACGTCTCAGGCTCTGCCTTGCTCTTCAGAGAAGGGTGGGGAGAAGGGGAGGAAGGGCAGCTGGCATCACTGGTCTCTTTCAAAATACTGTGGATAATTTTGGGGTTGAGAGGAGCCCACTGGAAGGAAATCTGAAGTCAGACGTGTTTCTTAATGAACTCTCGCATGGCTTTAGTAAGGCACTTCTGGGAAGAAATGATTAGACATAGTAACTCAATTTCAAATACTAAGATTAGACAATGATCTAAAGATAGCTATAGTTACGTGGTTCTGTGGCATATCAAAGTTAAGTAAGGCAGAAAGGATATTTTTGTTAAAAATCAATATTATGACAAAGAAGTTAACCATAAGGAGACTGACAAAAAGCTGTACAGCCCCAGGGTGAAGCGAAATGGTTAGTAATCTGATTCCCTTCAGGGGGAAGGGAACAAAATGATTAAATGATCTCTGAAAATATTAAGAACTATGGTTCGACTTCCTAAGAATAATGGGATTAATACTTTTTCCTATTTATTATTGATTATTAATACCCCTCCCAAAAATAGATACTCAATTATTTAAAGCTGAAGAATATAAAATAGAAGTTAAGAGGGTACACATAAGGGGAAAGCAGGAGGGAGGGAAGGAGGGAAGGAAGGGAGGAAGAGAGGAAGAGAGGGAGGAAAGAAGGAAAGAAGGAAGGTTCATGAAGTTTAGAGCTAAAGAAAGCAGATCACCTCTTCTAGCTTTTCTCCAGAGCTGCTGACTACTCCTTCCATTGCTTTCTGCTGCCAGACACCTCCTCTCTTGCACCTGGAGGAGGGCAACAGGAGCAGTTGGCTGCTAATCCTAAAGCAAGCAAGAGAAGAAGCAAGATTACAAGACCAAACAGAAGATAAAGTATATGCCCCTTAAATGCCAATAAAATAATATTTACATGCACACATGCATGCAAGTGTATGTGTGTACAGACAGATACAGGTATCTATACAACACGTGCTTGCACACCTGCATGCACACACAGAGCACAGTTAAATGATTGGTATTGGAGGTACAGTTCTGATGTCACAGCTTGCTACACAGTTCTATATATGGCCCAGTTATGTGATCACCACAAGGCTCATAGTTTTCCTTACCACCCTTTAAGCAATATGTCTTCCACCAAAATGAGATTTCTGGTTTTGTAAACACTCTTTCTGATGACCCTTTCTGATAGTATGACTAATGGCTTTATTAGCACAAATAAGCCTTGATTTCTTTTTATTATGATCTGATCAATATGTGGTCATCTGTATTTGCAGCCTTCTGGCCTGGTTTTGTCTTGTATTTGTTCACTCTACTGGAAGGGATGTACAAGAATATAAAGCATATATGCATATAATCCCTTCTTCACTAGGGGGTCTAGATTGCTGTTTACAGCAATGGTAGAGGAAGGTATCAAGGCTATTTACTTAGATTCATTTGTTTCTCTTCAGACTACTGCACCTCTGACAACCTGGGCTGCTGCAAATCCCTCGCTGTGTTTTTCAGTTTTTGGTTTTGGTTATGGTTGTGGTTGCTTGTTTGTTTGAGGTTTTTTGTGGTTTTTTTTGTGTTTTTGATGAGCTGCCGACCGAGGACCTTCCGTACACGGCACCAGGCCAGGCTTGAAGACACAAAAGGCGTTTATTCCATTGGTGCCGGGGTTTTTATGGGGTCCTGAGGGAAGGTTCTGGAACTTGGACGTGATTGGACAGGGAAGGGGGCGGAGTGTGTAACTGGGCAACAGAGCAACCAATCAGAGGCAACTCACCAAAGGCAGGAAAATGGACCAATAGGGAAGCAGGGTTCAGGGCAAAGGCGGGAAACCATGAGGGGGAAGAAGACAACATGGAGGGGAAGTGGGGATAAAACAACACGGGATCCGCCATGATGGGGAACAACAGGAGGGGTGTGCGTGGGGAAGTAACCATAGGGAAAACCATAAAACGGGGGGGTTACAGCTTTCTACGAACAATCGTATACTGGTGAAATAGTCCTTGAGAATTAAGAAATGTCCATAAACTATGAGAGTCCAGTTTTTCTTTAGACTTCTGCCATGAATGTTTGCAACTCCACAGTCCCTCTTTTCTCCTCTGTCTCTCCGTCTTCATAAGTCCACTTCTGAAAATTTATCTTCCATATCTCATAGCTGCCTTGTTCTCCCACAGTTAGTGTTGGGGGTTTTTTGTTTGTTCTTGTTTTTGTTTTGGTTTTGGGGGGGTTTTTTGGATGGGGAGGAGGAGGGCTTTGGTTGGTTTGTTGTTTGGGGGATCTTTTGTAGAAAATTTATACAGGTTAACGAGATTAAATCCTTCCAGAGTGCTTCTGTGCCAGTCAGAAAGGAGTGACTTTGGTGACAAGCTGCTGAACAATTGCTGCACCCTAAGTACATCAGTGGATCCCTGGCACCCGCCTTTGGGCACGTCCAGACCCACACAAGTTAGCTGGGAGTCTGCCACGTGTTTCCCACGGGCTACAGGCACAGCCACTCAGTCGGGCCATTGCTGCAGCGGGTCTGAAACACTGCGAGTGCGCACCCTGCTGTGGCTCACTGCAGCCGGATCGGATCGTCTGCCCCTCCTTTACCACGAGATCAGCTTAGACAGCATAACTGAGGGAAGCTGCTTGCCCCTGTTCTCTCAAGGACACTGGAGAAGCCACTTTATAGAGGCATGGAGTATCTTGATTGTGCTGTCAGCATACACACAAATTTCAATAGATATAATTAATGATATGTGAATAGATTTGACTGAAATTGTGCTGATTTAGGTTTAGGTCAGATATTCATAACTGGGAATAAGAGTGCCTCAAACAAATCAGAGACTTTCTACACAGGAGACTGCAGCAGCATAACTACATCAGACCCAAATCACACCTGGAGGCTTGTTTAACTGAGGGAAACTGAGCTGTAAAGCTGACACTAGGCTGTGATTCACACTCCTTTCATTAAAAAAATATTTGCCTTTTAGTTTGCTACTTCCATTTTCTTTTCTTCCTATTTGTTTCTTCCCTCTTCTGGTTTTTCCTTCCTTTGCAGCATTTTCCCCTCAGTGGCTCACTGATGGGAGAAGTGCTGTGTCAATTATCTAATAAAATTCTGGCAGAAATTCAATCGCACTCAATATGTATGACATTTAAAAAAAAATCTGAATTATGATTGAAAAGTCAGGAATCTGGTTATCCCAATAACAATAAAATAGGAGACTTCCTTTTGTTAACACTCTCTCCTTCAGAAGGGAGTGGGAAAGGAGATGAAGGTGATTTGGGTAAATGTAATTATCCAAATACATTTATAAAAGACAGATCTTTTTTTTCCCCACCACCCACCTCCTGTAAGACAGCATATCTTGAGCTCAGTTTGTCAGTACCCACAGAGTCACTGCTGACAGTGCAGATTACAGCTGTGGAACCCACAACTGTTTTAAAGAATTCCACTCAAAGAAATGGAATCACTGATGCAACTCACTCCTACTAGGTGCCTGACATACAGGGACGAAGAGGAGACAACACAAAGTTTACAGATAGCTGAGACTGTGTTGTGATGGGCCCCAGTGGAAAGCTGGGGTTTGTTCCGGAAAGCATTGTACACCGAGTATTCAACCACAGATTGTTATTTGTACTTGCAGAATATTTTGAGTACAAACATAGCTTAAATACACAGAAAAAGGTATGTCAAAGTGGTGCAACTACTAGCCATCACAGCTTCCTGATGTAGAAGAGGTCTCC
Source organism: Dendrocincla fuliginosa (assembly GCA_035047845.1). Classification (NCBI taxonomy): domain Eukaryota; kingdom Metazoa; phylum Chordata; class Aves; order Passeriformes; family Dendrocolaptidae; genus Dendrocincla; species Dendrocincla fuliginosa. The sequence continues at coordinate 31,861,195 of JAWWMO010000083.1, read as the reverse complement.
CCCTGCCCTTGTTCAGCTCTGGGTGAACCTGAGTGCAGGGCTGCCCCAAAGGAACCCTATCTTGGGCCAACCAAGGAAGAACAAACCCTTCTCCATCCCTCTGAAACCCTTATCCCACCATACCTGGCAAAACACGTGGCCCCAGACAAAAAGCAGAAAGTTTTGTGGTCAGCAGAAATACATGTGGTGCTCATTAATGCTGGTGGTCCACCCAGTGCAGTGGAGGGGCTCCCCTCTTGCTTGTGGCACAGCTCTAGCACTGGAACTAACAGAAACTTCTGTGCAAATTGTAAAGCTGTTAAGAAAATGTCAGAAAAAGACAGCTCAGTGACCACATTTTTCAATCTTAACTGGCAAGTGAAAAGAAACATTAATTGTCTGTTTATGTCATCTCCTCCCACAGCTGACTGATGCAGAATACAGCTTAAGATGGCATTAAAATGTAAGGTGGGTGTTATAATTTGCCTGAAGTACTTTAGCAGTTTTTAGGTTTTGTTCCAGAAATTGTCTAAAGATTGCCATTCTACCAACGTCCTTGTAAGTCACCTACATCCTCTGCCATTCAGTACAGGAGTGCACAGCCCTATGATTTACACGGCGCTTCCAGCAATGACAGTGCTTAGTACACGATGTTCATTTTTTTGCATAAAAAAGTGTATCAGAGGTGTGTAAGTATCAATCTGGTACTCTGCAAACCTCAGAGCCGAACTCTCCCTCGGGTTTATCAATGCCTCCCACCCGCCACCCTGCTTTCATCTCTGTGGGAGCCATACATATGCAGTGATGCTCAGGCTTCATGGGCTGGCGCCCACCATGCCTTTCTGGAAGTAAATTTCCAAATTCCTATTTAAAAACATGGTAACTTTCTTGGTATTCCTTAAAGAGTCATGTTTCTGGCCTTTGGCTTAACCTAATTAGTAGAAACACAGCATCTTGCTGCTTTTTTCCCCATCACTGATGGGTTCTTTGCAGCATCAAAACACTTCTTCAAAAGCCCACGGATGACTGTGCCTCCTCCTGCAGCACTGAGATGCTCTGGCTGAGTGCCCTGAACCTGCCCATGCCATGGGAAGTGAGGAGGGTACAAAAGAGCAGCTTGCAGCAAACCAAATGCAAGAGTGCTCTTTTCCTGTCCATGAATCACCAGTCCTTCCAGTGCTCTCACAAAGGAAACAGCTGCAGCCACAAATCAGGCAACTTAATAGGTCATTGCACTCTCCAAGTATTTCCCTTCAAGCTTTCCTCTAAACAATACCGAAAAAGGTCTGATCACATTCCCTTCATTAAGGGGCATAAACTAAGTGAGTACATCTGCCAGTATATGCCATCCACTTACTGATCAGTGAGGTGTAACATCCAGATCCTGTTAACATCACTTACAGTAATATCACCACCAAAAATATTCAGGTTTGTGAGCTGGCTGCTTTTTACAGGCAGACAGCAGGTAATGGGGGGATTTGCAAAAATCCTACTACGTGCAAGCACAAAGTCTATTAGATCTAATTATCTTGGTGGCACTGTACACAGAAAGAGGGGAGTGCTCCTCCTGAGGATCACCTGGGGCTGCCCAGTGCAGTGCTGACTAGCGGTGCTGTGCCAGCTGAACTGGCACTGATGGGCTGCATCTATTATATCCACCCTGTAATTGTGTAAAATTTACTTTCAACTCCCTACTAGGCTGCCTTTCACCATTTCACTGCTGGGCTAGGAGCTCTATTGGCTTTGGCAGTTCCCTGGCAAGCGAGCCACAGGACTGCCGACTCCCTTGAAGCAATTCTCACTCCAGGAAATGTTGCATCATCCCCTTGTTTAATAGAATCATAGAATAGTTTGGGTTGGAAGGGACTTTAAAGATCGTCTAATTCCAAATCCCCTCCCATGAGCAAAGACACTTTCTACAAGATCTGGTTGCTTAAAGACCCATCTAATCTAGCCTTGAACACTTCCAGAGATGGAGTATCCTCAGCTTCTGTGAGCAACCTGTTCCAGTGCCTCACCACCCTCACAGTGAAAAATTTCTTTCTAATATCTAATTTAAACCTACCCTTGGCCTGCTTTTGATGCAGCCCAGTATACAGTTGGCTTTCCAGACTGCAAGTGCACACTGCTGGCCCATGTTGAGCTTCTCCTCCACCAGCATCCTCCACATCATTCCCCCCAGAGCTAATCTCCAACCATTCTCCTTCCAGTCTCTACATGTGCTTGGGATTGCCCTGACCCGGGTGCAGGACCTTGCACTTGGCCTTGTTGAACTTCATGAGATTTCTTTTGCACAGGTCCACCTCTCAAGCCTGCCAAGGTCCCTCTGGGTGGCATCCTTTCTCCAGCATGTCAACTGTACTACACAACTTAATGTCATCTGAAAACTCACTGAGGGTGCCCTCAAACCCACTGTCCACGTTGCTGACAAAGATGTCAAATAGTGCTGGTCCCAGTACCAATCTCTGAGGAATGCCACTTGTCAATATGCTCTTCTGAAATGTCCCTCCTTCTGCAGTCCCTGAGGGGGTCAGGCTGACTAGGGACTGAGGAGTGAAACAGAAAATTCCACCCCTCTCCAAACACACTCTTCCTTGCCTGCTTGTACCCCTTACACTCACGCTCAGGACCCTGTAGAGCAAGGGAGCTTTTCCTCCACTGAGCAAGGAGCAGTTTAAGGGCACTGAGCAGAGCAGGTCCAGCCTTTGGTCAAAGCAGAAGACAAGTGGGTGGTCAGCTGCCATGGTAAAAATGTAAAAGGAGAAAATGTTGATGTGTATGTGAAATTCAAGTCCATAATTTCTAAGAGTGGGAGTCCTAAGAGGTTCTTTCCAAGGAAAACTTAATCCACTACATGTTGAGGTGGGGGGTCAGAGCTTTATAAGTACAAGCCTCAGGTATCCTGTTATTGAAACCTCTAGGTTGCAAAGGAGATCTCCAGAGTATGAGGTGCAGTTTCATACCCATTATGGTCCAGCAGAATGCTAAATATTTGAGGACATGTAAAGTTATCATAAAGTAGCTTTCATATGCCATTACACGTGGCTTTCTGGAAGCATCATTTCTTCAAGGAAATGTTCCCAACACCATTTATATTACAGCCTAAAGAGAGGTCAGTTTTATGCTTTATATTCTTCTCCTGAGCTGTACTTTTTGAATCAGCACTTATTAAAGCAGAGATGGGAAGGAAGCTGGATCATTTACATACAGCATACACAGTATTAATGAAAGTGCTTACCTAGACAGATAGGAGTTGCCACAATGACACTTACAAATGGTCAGCCGAATTTAGTTCTGTATCTCCAATAGTGCTCTGTGCTACATGGATTAAGAAAGAGGCATAAAAAACCTGAGGTGTGCCAATATGTTTTCCTCTAGTCAATTCATTGAATGATCCCACTGGGATTTTATTTATTTTATTATACATAATTATTTTAGTTAGCAAACAGTAATGTAAACAAAAAAAAAATGGCACAAAAACCCCTTTATTTTTCATACCATCTTCTTAGCATACAACCCAGCCATCCAGGATCCACAGAAGAAAGGAATGCTCTTTTCAGAGGACACATTATCTGTGGTACTGTAGCTTTTGTCTTTGCGATTTTCAGTACAGCTTTTCTGGTGATATTTCCTTCTGCACTGTAGGCAAGGATAGCTCTAAAAATCCCGAGACCCAAGGTGTGAGAACAGAAGTTGGCATTATTATTATTGACAAACTACATGGAATCAGCTGCAGCCCCAGTCGGGACACCAAATACCTGGTCTTGGCCAGCTGAGCTGTCTTGGTGAGATGAGAGCCGTGTATAGCTTTCCCTTGTGCTACCATGGATTTAGTACAGAAAGAATTCTAGGGCCCTTTCTTTAGAGCTGACCAAAAGCATATACAGAGAAGGGGGAAGAAGGCAGAATAGAAACATCATTCTTCCAGCTTTGCACCCAAAAACCAGGAATCAGCTTCCTTTTCTTTCTTTCCCCATTCACGAATTAAATCCCAAGGTATGCAAGTAGCAGGCCGGGTCTTTTTACAAGCTTCTCCTGCCTGAGCATCTAGGCATGCATTTCACAGTTTCCTTCACGTGCATCTAGAAATATCCTTGCTGAGAAAGGAAGATGAAATGACTAATTGACTGGTGATGTGCTTCTGTTCCCATGATTTTCATAAATCCACATGAATACAGATACTGGTGTTACCTGAGTGATGGGGGCCCAGTCAAAGGGCATGGGAGGAAGACCCATAGAGGGGAAAAGAGCTGGGAAGGGCCTGATATCTGTTACTGTCCTTCAGACTTGCCAGTGGCTTAGTGGCCACTTGAGGATAAAACCCAAGTTCATGTTTAGTCTGATTTCATCTTTGATATTTCCTGACTCTCTTTCAATGAAATGCTCCCCTTTTGAGTTTACACAGCCAAAAAGATGTCTGTACCTCAAAAATCAGGGGACATAATGGTTTCTTAGAATAATTTTTTACCTCTCCCTAAGCTCCAGTGGGGTTTTGGCTAAAATGTTTTTATGGCCAACACAGCTGCAGGGCAGAGATGGGCCATTTGTTATATTAAAGCTCAGAGGACCTTTTCCAGCCCCTGCCACAGTCTTCATTCTGAATTTCAGAGAGTTGCTAGCAACCTGTATTAATCAAAGTTATTCCTGTACCTTTCCAGTGCCAGCTGCCTGAAACGTGCAATTCCCACAGGGAGACTAAGCCAAAATCTTGCTAAGACATTAAGGTGGTCACCTTATCCAGTACAACAGAGAACTCTGTTACCTCTGGCAACCATCACAACTCAGCATTCACCTTATGAATCACTTCTCCCCACAGTGAAAATAAGAAAACACAGGTTCCTAATTGCTACTTGATATACCACACAGATCTCCATTAATGCAAGATTTATGTTAAAATCTTCTACAGCTACTTTAAAAAAATAGAATATTGTTAATTAATTAATTTCTGATATTTTCAAATGACAATTTTTCTATTTGATTTAGCTTTGCCTCACATTATCTAATTAGATCACCTTATGGAAATTGTCATTACACTGCAAGTTTAACAGAGATGTCTGAGCAGAGCTCTCAAAGGAGAGGTACAGCTTGGAGGCAGCTACAGTCCCAGGGAAAAGCTCACCCTATTGCACTGTATGTAGAGTAAGGTACTTCAAGTTTAAAAGAACACAGCTTTAGCAGAGAAACTTGCATGGCTGGCAAAATCAACCCTTCTTACTTCTAGGTAACATTAAAAGAAGTAAAAAAGTGCAATAAAAATACACATTTTCCATATAAAAACTGCTTTCTTTGTTGGCAGCCATGTGACGATGAACAGGGAAGGCAGAGTGCTGGGTAAATGCAATCAATGCCCGTAAGCCAGAGTTGCTTGGATAATAGCTATCCAGCTGGTGAAGAAATGAGAAACATCAATCTAAGGCACCTTAACAACATTTTAAAGCAAAAATATACCTGTAGACCCTCAGGTACACTTCAAGAGGAAGAACTTGTGCTTTTACACATTTGGTTACTGTGCTGTAGGTTAGCAGATATTTCTCTGTGCAACTTGGCCTGGGGACAGCCAACACTCCTTTGAAAGCTTTGAAGTTTAGAGTAGGTTCTCTGCGAAATTATAAAAAAGACAAAAAGAGTGTTAACAATTTAAGGAAAGAAGGAGGGTGACATGCAGAGAAGCGACATTAACTGAGTACTTGGAGTAACAGAAAGAAACATGCTCAAGAAAATTTAAATATAGCATAACATTGCCTTAACCCATTTCCTTCACAGGACATTAGGTTGAACCTCTTTTTTGTTGCCAGTGATTTTTAGGAGGGTAGAGTTTGTTAGGTTTTCTTTTCAAAGAAGCCAGTAAAACAGAACTGATAAATTAAATGAAAAAAAATCTCTTCCCGCTTAAGCTCACCTTATTATTAATACCCTGGTCTGACTCACAGCACAGGAAATGTATTTTAATCCTCTCAGGCTATTGTGACAGTCACGATGAGCACCGCAGCACAGACACTGTGATGTGTGCCGAGCTGCGGTGGACCAGGGTACCACTGTTTGCTCGCCTGTGGAGAAATGTAAAATGTAAAACATACTGCTGGCTACGGCAGATAAGGCAGCCCATTTAAGATGTGGTTTTAAGCAGTTCTAAATGCATTTCATCTTTTAAAAGCAGATTTAAGTTAAGGCCCTGGTGTAGCAATGCAAAACATCACTTCAAAAGTCAATGATTTTCTGCCACTTCTGATTACTGATTTGAAAGCAACAAAAAGTGATGTCAAAGTTTAACTGTTTCAAATGAATGCACGAAAAGCAAATCAACATTTCCAATTGATCTGATTATTTAACTTTAACTCTTCCTCCTTATAGAAAGCTGACCATACCAAAATGTCCAAACCTCTGGACTAATAATATTCAACTAATAAAGTTTATTTCCTGGTTTTGATGGCTTAATTAGAATCCATCTTCAAGGTTTAAAATGCAGGGAAAAAAGTACTGGAGCAATTGTTTAAAAATTAAAATCTGTGCCACTACTGATGGAACAGGATTTGTAAAAGGGTGTGTGAAAAGACAGTATTTCCACCTGGTTTCAGTGGGAAGACAGCTGAACCAGAATAATCGTCAGAAACACAGCAGAGTGAATGAATGGGTATAGTCAAGAAAATCATCCCTGGCAGAATAGTGTGGATCATAAATGCAGAATAACATCAAATTGCAGTCCTTCTTTTCTACCATATAAAAGAAAGCAAAATAAGAACAGAAAGTAAAAGGATTCTTTTCAAAGGAAAGGAAGCTTAAAAATAGGATGAAATTCTTTACTCTGAGAGTGGTGACAGACTGGAACATGTTGGCCAGAGAAGTGGAGGATGCTCCATCCCTGGAAGTGTTCAAGACTAGGTTGGATGGGGTGCTGACCAACCTTGTCTATTGAAAGGTGTCTCTGCCATGGCAGGGGGGGTTGGAACAAGATGATCTTTAAGGTCCCTTCTATCCCAAACCTTTCTATGACTCTAAGAAAATAGAACAAGGAACTTGTGGAAAAACAAATAAGAAAGCTCTATTGAAGAGCCAGTCACTTACTTAGCACAGAGTCTCCCAAACCCTCATTCTTAATTGATGCAAACATATTTATTTGATATAGAGCATTTCACATTCTTGTACCTCTGGGAGAGGCTGCTGATTTACAGTTTACCAGGAAAGCTGCTGTGGGAAGGCTGTTATGGCTGTGTTCAGTATTAGTCACTGCCAACTCTACCTGCAAGGGCACCACATGGCTCTCCTGCTCCCACCAGCTCTACTTGTTCAAAGGTGGAATGACTTCAGATGCATTTCCATAGAACTCAGACACCTTGAGACTCAGACCTGTAAGCAGAGACATTGACATCCTTGGCAACCCACAGGCCAGGACCTTCTATCCAGTGCACGAGAAAATGAGATAAACAAGAAAGTCTTAAATCACCTGAGCTGACCACCAGTCTCTGTGTGAGAATTTCTAATGTGGATCTTAAAACCACAAGGCTTATTGTGAATTTAGGTGCAATCATATGGCTCAAGGTAGCCCATGGTATTTTTCCATGCATTTAAGCAGTCAGGGATCATCAAGGAGTTAGATGCTGTGTTTTAAAAATCCCAGTGGTACTCCATCTGCATGTCTGGGCATGTAAGTGTTTTTGGCTGTCTGGTCCAGGTTCTCCTATGGAAGCTCACAGTAATTCCAGAGCTTTGCTATTCTCATCCTCATTGCCTGACCTGCCATATAGAGCTCCAGGCAGAGGTACCAACTGCAGCCCCTGCTCTCCTTCCTCACCCAAAGTGCCCTTATGAAGAGCCTTCCATGTGCATGGCAGAGCATCTAACAAACCTAGGACAGGAAATAAGTCTGCCATCACACACTACACACTAACCTTTCTAAAATGCAGGTCCAACACCATCTTTAACCAAACTTTAAAAAAAAAATGGCCCTAGATCTAAACAACTAGCCATAATAATCTCAGAACAGGCTAAAAATCATGCACAACAGTTATCTTCAGCCAGTTTCTCCCGTTCAGAGTATACCCAGTTCCCACCGCAGTCTGGTAGCAGTACCTTCTGTAAGCAGCATCAATAGCCTGGCCCCCGGCTGAGGTTAAAGTGAGTGGTGGGCTCACTCTGTACCTTCAGAACCAGACTTGCCTTGGGTATACTTAAAATCTTTAATTTAATCAGAGTTTAGAGGGAGTCTGTGTTCTGCAGCAAGTTCAAGATTGGATCTGGGTGTTCATTACAGGCAGGTGGGAGCTGCTTGTTGGTCTGGGCTAAATATAACATGGAAGGTCTCTGGGCCTGGCAAAGACTGGGTCATTAGAGAAAAACAAATAACTTAGATAAGGGATAGCTTAGCAAACACCCATATTAACTGGAAACAAGATAATGTTGCACTACCTGTTTTACAGCACATTCTTAATTGCTGTAATCGAAGAGTCTGTAAGGGTAAGGCTGCAGGTGCTGTAGGACTATAACCTACTTACCATTCTATTTATGAGCCTGAGTTTTCTCCCACTTTCTTTCTTTGCACATGGATGGAATATCTCTGTAGTTGAGGCTTATTTTTTTATTATGGTCTTACAGACTGGAGCACAATGAGCCCCATATCTGGAGTCTCCAGGTGCTGCTGTAATACAGATAAATAAATGACTGATAACTATACATCCAGATAAATAAAATACACTGACCTGATATGAATTACTGCATTACTTAGGCAACTTCCTCTCAGTACCACTTTCTCACTCAGAGTACTAACCCACCAAAAGAAAGCAAGAGTATTTTTAAATTTTCATTACTGTGTGTTAAATTAATCTTTGATAATTTTTAACAGGAATCCACTATTAAATAATAAACAGCCAGATCTGACATAATTTCAAATTGTGATGTGATAATCCAGAATTTGCAAGTTTTTGACTGGAAGCCAGACACTGATTTATAAACCTGGGGCTATTGAGAAGTATTCCAGGCCCATAAGCTGTCCCCAAGTGATAGATTTGCAATTAGTTTTCTAACTTCACAATAATACATACAGAAACGCTTTTTTCTTTTCTTTACTTGACTCAGTCCTTGTCAGGCCACACCTGGAATACTGTGTTCAGTTTTTTTGTCTTCAGTATACAAGAAAAGATGTGGACAGGCTGGAGAGGGTCCAGGAAAGGGCCACAAAGATGATCAAAAGACTGGGCAGCCTGCCGTATGGAGAAAGACTGAGACATCAGGGTTAGTTCAGCCTTGAGAAAAGAAGGCTTTGGACCTTATCACTGTGTTCCAGTATTTAAAGTGTGGCTACTGAGAAGATGAAGACTCCTTTTACAAGGAGTCACAAAGGAAAAACAAGATATAATGGGTACAAGTTACTCTTGGGGAGATTCCAGCTGGACACGAGGAAAAATTTTAGAATAACAATCAGCCACTCATTTTTCACAATGAGAAGAGTCTGCCCAGAGAAGTGGCTGATTCCTCAATGTGGGACACTTAGGAGATTCAGCAGGACACATTGCTGGGCGTTCTTGTCTATACTATGCTTTTGCCAAGAAACCAGGTGATCCTTGAGGCTCCCTTTCAACCTGGTATTCCATGATTCTGTGATTGATTATGCTGAATTTTTGTTTTAAATGTTTTTTGACTTCTAGTGGCTAAACATCATCAGGTGATAACACAAGGGTACCAATGGGAAATAAGATCCCTTCTTGGATTTACACAGGCACTCCTGAAGGTCATGTGGCCATGCAAGCACAAGTGCAATCCCACGGGAAACACATAGGAATGGACAGTTCAGCTTAAAAATACCCCTCTGACGTGCTGAGTGCTGCTGGGCACCTCACCCTAAGCACCAGGGTCAGGGGGCAGCAGAGCATTGGGAGGTAACACAAACCACTGTGGAAAATATCTGATGCTGCAGCTGAAACTTGGTATTTATTTGCCAGCTACCAAGTAAATCCCACCTCAGCCCAACACGCAGCAATGGGTTTGAGCAGTGCTGCCCACTCAGGGGTACCATGATGGAAGGTCTTCTGGCACAGAAAAAATTCAGAGCTGAAAGTATTGCAGTGGGCTAGGTTTGTAGAGATGGAAGGAAAAAAAGGATAGAGAGAATTTCCTATCTTAGAAGACGTGTGGAATCATTTAGATCTCTTCCTTAGTTAAAGTGAAGTTAGGTGTAACTGTGATGTGTATTAGAGAAATTGCCAGAGGTAAAGGTGGACTGTCTTTTAAATGTTTTACACCTCTCTATGTACATTTCTCATTTTAAAGCCACAACAAATAAAGGAGAAAATACTATTGCCTACTTTTATGGTTCTTACTTCTTGTTTTTCCTGGCTCTTCCTCAGATTCTAGCATAAATTTTATCCTTTGTTTAGAAACAAGGCACTGTTTCTTATGGTTAGAGAGAAAAAGATGGAAAGGTGAACACTGAAGTCAAAATGCAGAAGCCATGCCAAACAGATCCAGTATTTATCTTCATTTCACAGCTCATTTTTTAAGTCTATCCTGTGCTTTAGAGAGCTGATACAATATTTTCAATGTCCTGGCCTGTCAAGAATTGTATATGAAGTACACAAGGAAGCACTAAGCACACTGGACTTCTCTGGCAATATTGTGCCTACCCCAGAGAAGAGAGGAAGATTTTAGAAAGAAAATAATAGAACAAAGTGGATAGATAAATTTTGCATGAGGGTTTTGCCTTGCTTCTGTTTTTGCCAGCTCATGAGGTAATAAACCTAGCATTTTTCAGATTTTTCTGGCTTTTCTATACAGATGAGTGTTCTTGAAGTTCAGGAAAACTCAGGTAATTGAGTAGAACAGCTCAGCACAAGCATTCAGCTTGCACTAATTCTCCTTCAACTCTTTCTCCACTAAGGCACATTTCTCATGATGGTACAAGCAACATAAGTTTAGTTTATCATTTTTATGATTATAGGTACAATAATTTTCATGGTCATTATTATAGATAGATACTAAGAATTAGCAGGCATTAGAGATATTGTATATCATATACCTCAATAACTCTCTATTTTCACTTTAATAATTACTTAAAGCAAACTCTATGTGTACTCTACCCCAGCAGGTCCTGGCCTGTGGTTGATGGACTCCTGCTAGCTCCAGCAACTTGTGGCCATCCTTGAGTATCTCTGAATATCACTGCCCATTGCTGTGAGTGGCAATGGTTTATACGATTGAGGTTCACAAACATTTTTGTGAATCTAGACTCTCTTAAATTTCCCATATAGCACTGTGGAACCCATCACCAAGTCTGTAAGCCAAAGTATTGCTGCTGAAACCTAAATTTGCTGATTCTAATGACACACGAGTGTTTTATGAAAAGGAAAACTACGTTACGCCTCACTGAAGACAGTGTGACCACAAAAGCTGGCCAGTTCTGGTAAGATGGTAATGCTTGGCAAACGCATTTATAGAAACCTGGAATTGCACTGACGCATCTCTCCTGGGGGCAACAGCCATATGGAAACATTTGAAAAGTGGGAAGGAGATGTAAACACATTAAACCTTCACGCTGATTCTTTTCCAATTTGGAACTTTTTAATGTGCTGCTTTATGCAGTGTTTAGTCACAGTGTCTAAAGAAAAGAAGTTGTGTATCAGGAACCAAAGACCAGCATCTGTGTCATGCACAATGTGGGTCCTGACCGTACCACTGAAGAACAAGGGCAGCATGCTGCCATTATAACACATTACTTTGAGTAAAAATTTTGAGTGTGTCTAAGTTTCTCATCTAGCTAATGAGTAAACTCATAAAATTAAAAAATAAGAAAATGAAAATGTGGAGATAGTTTGCCGTGTTCCAGTTCTGTGTACATTCTCATGGTAAAACAGAAACCATGAATGCTTCCACATGAGAGAAGCTCAGAGTACTACTTTACAAGGCCTTAACCAATGTCAGATGTCTCTTACCTGGCATAAATAGTTGTAGTTTTTTCTTGGTTTATGAGTTACTTTAGATAGTATTTTCCACTACTTTGCATATTGCCAAAACAAAGATGTTACATCTGTTTCATTTATAATTAATTCAGGCTTACAGCCAAGATTTAAATCAGTTTTGAGGAGTTAGCAGAATTAAGCAGTGACTTATTCCTTTGTATTTTGAAAATGCCATTAGCTTTATTACATTTTTCAATGTAAGGACTAAGTTTTTGGTATGGTCATTCTGAAAAACTGCCTCTCAGAACACTATTTTCCTAAGTTATGCAGTCTGTGATAAATTATTTTTAACAGTTTTGCATAAATCAAGCAACCGAGCTGAGTCTGAGGCCACAATAGATGATGTCTTTATCTTACTTTGCACAGTAATTACTGTAATAACTGTGTCACTATTGTTGTCCGTACTACTTCAGACTACAAGGAGGTTATAATTTAGTTTTAATAGTTGAAAACAATGCATTTTTATACCAGTGACATAGCTGGCTCTTTTCATTTAGTATGTTATATTTTGGAATGCACAAATAATTTATTTAAATAAAGGTATATACAAATATGATGAAGGGAAAACTCTACAGAATTCAGTACAGTGGCTGCATGCACTGGGGATGATGCTATGATTTCTTCATAGGCATGGAATATGAACTGAAAACTAGGAAAAGTTTTGAAGGTGTGCTGAAAATCCCATCACCACATCGAAGGGTCTTCAAACCTGCAATATATAGTAAGAATTAAAAAAAAAAAAAAAAAACATTAAATACATGGAAAGCTCATTCTGGAGATACCCATCACATTGATTGACTGCAAAGGCAACCTAGACCAGTACTTCACACTAGATATCTAAGAGGCAGTATTAGGAGAGACACACCCTGCTATTGAGTATTAAACATTTTCTCATCACTCTACAAGATGGACAAGATCAGAAACATGCCACATCACGTGCTTCTGTCATAAGAACTTACCTGTACTCAGGTCAAGGCATGTCTTTTTTTATTCTTAATCTTTATCTTCCTATTTTGTAAGTAGTTTCTATAAGAATCTCCCTAAAAATTCTCAAATGGTGAGATATACACCTAGACTACAAAATACTTCAGGCCATATTTTGGTCAGAAAAAGTGAAATGTCAAACCAGACCAGCCAAGCTGAATACAATTAAGTCATTTATTAATATCCCAACATTTAGTTACAAAGTTCAGTTCCTGAGAATTCATCAGGTATCTCTCTGTGTCACTGATACACTGAGTGCAAATTACATCGGCTCCACCATTGTCTTTGTATGCAACTATTTCTAAAGCATTTTCTTAATTTAAGTTCAGAATAATAGCAGCCTGCCTGTCATTCATTCTGCCTGGTTTCCTCCATGAGGAAGGCTCAGGCAGCCATGCGGTACCTGGGCACACTTGCTGTGTGTCCAGCTCTTCACCCCTGTGTGGTTCCTCTAACTTCCCCTCCAGCTTTCACACCCTTTGGACAATTTCAACCAAGTCAGGGAGAGGTACACAGATTTCAGAGATATTAAGCTCCTGATGTGCCATGGAACACAGGACCAGATAGAAAGAAGATTTAATTACATCCTCACATGGAGCTGGAGCGGGGTTCAAAAACCATACCGGGTTTTATCCTAGAAAACATATCCATGGGAAACTAGACATCATTGTTCCCAGTACTCCCATAACTGTCACTGATGAGTGACAAATACTGTACTCAAAGTGCTGTTAAAGGGGGTATGAAAAAAAAATCTGCTTCTCATCAATTCTTGACCTTAAATGCAGACTAGTTGTTTATTTTGTGCATGAATTTTTGCTCCCCGGTGTGTTACAAATAGCATTATTGGAATAATAATAATAATCATAATCATAAAATTTTGTTATGAAGGGGTGAAAATTACAGAGAATATTAGACTTTGTACTACCCTGTGTGTTGCCTCCAATTCATGGCAGTGGAAATTTCCCATTATGTGACAGCTCTGCCTTGTCATTACCAAACACAAAATACCCTAATACATTTCATTATACTCCAACCAGTTTCTAGATAAGCATCTGCAGAGAAAACTGCAGCCCCACAGCTGCAGTCAGTCATCAAAACGTAAGTCAATGGTCTCCCTATGCACAGAACCACAAGCCTCATGGACAAACTCCCTTGGTAGCAGTAGACATTTTGGTCACCTTTCAGTGTCATGACCATGCCCTAAATTCAGTGCTACAGACTATTATGCTTAAGTACTTAACTAGTCTAACTGAGCCTTTGCAGAGTTGATGAGAGTGCAGAGCACTTGCTTGTATACTCCTGAGATGACAACTGCATATAACATTTATTTCTACAGTAAAAGTATTACCAGGAAACTTCAGACTATCAGTAGAGGCTTAAACTGAGCTCATTCATGCTTGATTGTGAGTAAAATATTACTAAAGCGCCGTTACCTAACTAGATAAGTATATTATGTACATTTGAGTTTTGTTTGAAACACCACTCTTACTCTAAACCAAGTGCAAATGTAAATAAAAAGGCCTTTTTTTCCCTTTGTAAAATATTAGATACAAACCCAACGTGACTTATTTTAAAGACAAGTCACAGCCATGCATTTGTGTATGAATTAATGTAAGTGCATATTTACCACCTGTGTGAGTATCAAATGAGTACAAATATGCCATCTTTGGAGCTCTATTATGTAAGGAATCATCATCAAACATCAGTATAGAATTCTGTATAATAAAGTCCAGAATGGGCAAGTGCCTTGGGACTGTTTCTCTTCCTCCAAGTAACAGGTATGGCCATTCCCAAAATCAGGAAACAAGAAACATGGATGTTATCATATTTGGCAAGGCATTTCTTGCAATCATAGTCAGTGCTATCTCTTAAAAAAAGAGCCATTAAAAATGGTTTTTTAAGGACATGTTTAACGAGCTGTTGGCATATGTTTTCTCTCTGTGAAACGTATTTACTGTTAACAAATGAGACTGTTAAATCTAAATGAGAAGTGAAAGCCATCACAAAACCTCTTCATACATACCTGGATCTAGGAATGTTTTCTGTGCTTTCCCTCAACAAGAGGTCTGAGATCAGTGTATCTGGGCTTGATCTCTTTCCATATCTAAGGACAAATTTTAAAAAAGTTATATTTTTCATATGTCAGTTTTTACAAATGAAGACTAACCAGGTAACCATTATTCATTTTTATTTCAGAAAAAATAAAGCAGACATAAATACCACTTTCCAGCAAGTATTTTAATTTAACTTGACTTTGTTATGTGGGAAAGTGTTCATTCTTCAGTATTTTTTTCCTGTATTTTTCTACATTTTTTCCATAATCATTTTACATTACAGTGTTGAGAAACTCTGAATGTTCCTCACTTTGATGGCTTCTCCTGGATACTCTGGGACCTCGCACCTTACTCATGTGAACATGGGGGAAGAGGGAAGAAGCTGGGTATGACGTGACCTTCAAGCATGTAATTCTTGCCTACAAACCCGTTTCCATCATCTCATTAACTGTCTCATTGGTTTAGATGATATTGTATCCTTCATCAGAAACAATTCAAATGAAGAGTAAAATTCATCCATTGGGAATGGAAAAGAAAACTCCGTATGCCAGGAATCGGATGAGATTTTTAAGATAGCTAGTATATTTGAGGCCGTCCCAACACACAGTACGTTAGGTTGTAAAAACTGAGTCATACCAGGATAATCATCTTGAACCATGTGGCTATGGGGACAAAAACTTGCTCATTCAGAGTTCTTCAGTTAAACAGAATGTCATGGGCTACCTTTGTCCTGTACTTACACAGCAGCTGGCCTTCTATTTGCCATTTGCTTGGGGGTTTTTAAATCCCGGATATCGTGCATGACTCAACTGTTACAAGTACTGCAATTTCTGCTTCTTGGGACGGATTTTGATCTCTTTGCCTGAGAAAACAGAAGTGACAACGAGCAGCCTGCTTGGCAGACATTTCATCACTATAAGGATTCATTAGCCTAAAAGTGATAACTATGAGCAAACAATCTGTTGGAAAGAATTAAGATCATACTTTGTAACTTGTGTATGCAATTATTCTGAATCACAAAGTACATGAACAGCTTTGTTAACATTGCTTGAGTGAAATTCTGATTCCAGAGAAAACAAAGGTGTAATTAAGGATTCATATTACTATGAAGATGGTTCTCCAGTGACCCCAGTCATTCCAGTGGTCTAGTTTTAGCAGAAAAAAACCAAACCCAAATCTTCCCAAACTACATTTAAAAAGCTATCAGTTTTAACTGTTGATTACATAACTTCCTGAAAACTGGAAACATAGCTCACTTTTCAATCATTTTATTCAACCTTTTGTATTTTTCATCACCTTAATAATTTTAGTACATCACCTGTGCTCCAGAAAGACAAAGCAGCAGTTTCAGAAAGTTAAGGCAAATTTCTTAATCTTAGCCGACTGAAAGCAGGTACTTGAAAAGAACCCATGAGACACAGTAAAATGCTATTACAATAATGCAATCAGGCATGATGTTGAATCTAATGCCTTGCACTTCAGCACCACAAAGGGATTTCTTTCCTTCTAGTTCCCTACTCTGATTAATATGGATGTTGATTTAACAGATCAACAACTTGCTCTACTAGCTCATGCTTGGACAAAACTCCCACAAATCTCTCAGAAAGTTTTATTTGAGTAAGAAATAGGTAGCAGCCACCTGGAGTGCAGAGATTCACTCAAATAATGAAGATGACTTTGTTGGGGAGATATATTTCATATGAGTCCCTTCAGTGTCTTGGTTAGACCACTGCTGTTACCTGTGCTGGATGCATCCATGTTGCCCTCACACAGCAAAGCTGCACACAAGGTGTTCACTGACTGCAACCAACTGGGCTGGCCAAAGAATGGCCATTCTCCCTGTGTCAGGAAGATGCCTGAGTCTCCTGTCTAACCTGTAATTTTGTCCCTAGAAAACAACCATGCTACAGACATACTAAATAGAGGCTAGAGTGCTCTCTTGACAAAGTCAATCTCTTCTTTTTGATGTAAATGCCTTGAGGGATCTTTGCTGCAGCTGCTCCATGCTTTGCTCCTTGTCTACCCTGCCCAGCTCTGAGATAACAAGAACATTGAAAGCCAGGCCTCTATTTTCTGTTTGGGAAACACTTCTATCAAATATCATGGCTGTTTTAAAAGGGCAAGGTTCCAAGGCAGGTGAAAATATCGGGTCAGTTTTTATGCTCAGTTTGAGAGAGCAAGGCCTATTTCCGGGCATGCTGATAACTCACAGCTCCAGCTGAAGTCAAAGGGATTTGAGAAATAAACACACTTATTTTGATTAGGGACATAAGATCACAGACTGGGCAAAATCTCACAGCTTCCTATGAAAAACCTGGGTCTTGGGAGTCAAACCCTACCAATGTCCAAGGCTGGCAACAGCAGCTGAGGTGTCTGGTTCAGAAAACTGCCAAGACACCAAAGCTCTTGAGAGCAGCTCCCTTTCCCATTAAAAGATACTGACACAAAGCAGGAGCATCAGCACTGCCCAGGTCAGACACACTTCAGATACTCTCTGCCTTGTCTATAGTTCGAGCTATTGCAAGCAGGAATGGCCTAACTGTTCTGTAACAGCACAGAAGAGCCACAGATTCATGAACCAACTACCAGTGACATGGAAAGAAGATGGTCTGTTGGCTAGAGGGAGTACAGGTATTAGGAAGCAGCAGAAGGAGGAGTGATTCAAGCAAAAATGAGCTCTGGAAAAAGCTTCCTGAACAGTGTGGTAGAGAAATATGAGGCAAGATGGTTTGGGAGACATAGGTGGAACTAATCCAAAGACAAATAGATATCTATAGAGCAGGAGTTTGCATCTGGGCTGGTCACCTTGGGTTCTCTTGTAAGTCATAAAGACCTGGCACATAAGGAACAAAGGATCTTATTGGAAACAAGAATCCTGAAACAGGCTTGGTGACCTGCACCACATAAGTACCCCCTTCCCTCAGCTAACCTTAAAGGGGTATAAAGCTGATAGGCACTGATGTCTAAAGCTAAGTAAGATGGATCTGAAGGAAAGATTTCAAAGGAAAGAGGGAGCAACGCAGCCAGATAGACGAGGTCTAAAGATAAGAAGAGAAAGATGGTTTGGAAGGAAGAAGCTTCATGGGAGCTGGGGTGAAGACCCTGTGGGTTGCAGTAGCTCAGAGGGAAATAGCACTCAAATGCTTGGGTCAAGCCAGAAGCAGAAGGTGGGAGGATGAGACAAGGAGGTTATTCATTATCACAGGAACATCAAACAAGGCAGGACAGATGAAGTTGAAGAGAAAAAAGCAGCGATCTCCTCATCTCCTCCTCTGCCAACACGCTCTTACTGCTTCATCTCATTTGCTACAGGCACCGGCTCGAGTGAGAGACGGAGCACAGCTTGCTCATTCACCCTCAGGCAGAGCAGGTGTGCCTGGACACCTTGTCTCCCCCCTGTGACAGTATCATGCACAAAAAGCAAAAGTAAAAAGCTGTAAAAAGAGAGAAAACTTTGAGCACATCTGCTGAAACAGACCAATCAATCACTTTAAAGTGCTTCAAAAGTTACTGATTCATTTTGCAAGTGACTGTCTCGCTGCCTAACCAGGGAATCTCCAGGATCTCAGTTAAGCTTTCCAAAGGGAGGCGGCAATTGCTTTATTTCTGGACTCTTAATTCACCACACAGTGGAAACAGCACACCTTTTTTGTTTTCTTAGTTAACCGATGTAGTCAACTTTCAAATGTGTATCACAAAGTTGTCATTGTAGTGCTTTTTTCTGACAACTTTCTTGTACTTCTAAGGTCAATTCTGTTCCTTTAAATATGAGGGTGGGTAGGAAATCTGGGTAAAATTGAAAGAACAAAATTTAAATTTCATCTATCAGCAACAATAACTATTTCAGTTCATTTCAGAACCCAAATCCACACAAAAGAATAAAACCAGTCTCAATCTCTGAGTTGTACAGATATAACTCAGAAAATAGGAAAAAAATGCTACACAGTCAACATTAAAGCCAGCATACAGAGCACACACCAGAAGTGGAGGTTAAATAGAGAAAGAAGGGTTTGTTTGATTGTGTTTGCATTTCGGTTTTTTGTTTATAAATGTGACCTGGCTTTGGACAGGAGCCACCTTTGAAATGGGAGATGACAGAAGAAAAGAAGGGATGAGAGACCAGCCTGGAGATCCCACCACATGCAAGGGTAAAGGGCAGCAGAGGCAGAACCTGAGGATCAGATTATTTTAGCAGTAATCTAGACAAAATGTTATCTGAGCACCCTGTCCCCCAGAAGCATGCCATATACATGAAGGAGTTGTGAATATTGCTTTAAAAGTTCAGGACTGAAGAACAGTATTTCTATCAGCATCTTCATCTGTCTTATGCTATTAGCGCACCGACAGACTCTGTTATGGGCTTGCTGGGAAAGCTTTCAGCTACACGATAGCCTCCCTTCTAATTTAATTCTTCAGAGTTCTAGAGGGACAAATGAAAGCTTAATTTTAGACGTCTCATCTGGTTTTGATATTAACAAATGTCAAAGGTCTTCTGGGTCACACGCTGTTGTGGTACCTCAGGAAACTTCTCTCAATCACAGTCTAACTGGAGAGATGTTTGCAAAGATGATTTTTTATAATAATTTGCTACGGGGTTTTTTTCAGACAGCCTTTACCTCTACTTTAACATGCACAGTCAACCCCGAGTTTAGAGCCTGGCAGGCTTAGGTTCACATTTACTTTTTCAGATTGGGCTTGAGTTCTTGCTTGTGATCTTGAGAGAGGTTTTTGTTAGGATTAGTGGGTCTTTTGGCACTCACAGCTGCATGATGCAGCTGGCAAACCACAAAGCATCTGGACTACTACATCTCCTCAGCTGGCACTTTTTCTCATCAAAATTTTTACTAGAGTGGGTGGCAGCAACAGAGGTGGGAAAGTGCTTCTACAGCCCTCTCTAGCTCCCTCCAGCTCCCAGGTTAGTTATGTTTTCTTTCCCTTTTGAGGGGCTCTCCCCATGCATGCCCTGTGGTTCATGCTCCTGACTGCCAGTCTGTCTGACCTAGAAAGGTCTGCGAGAGCAGAGGCAGCATTGACACCCCTCTCCCTTCTGCCAACTTGGATGGTGGAAATTCAGCTCTGGACCCAGAGGCGACTCAGGGGTGCATGGGTGTTACTCTCTGAAGGGACTCTGTGCACCACGTCTTTCTCCGCGTCGGGAGGGGAAAGCAAGGAGAGACACCCCGAGTGAGGGGGCACCTCACCTTCCTCCCCTGAGCCTCGCCAAGGAAAAATCTGCCCGGGGAGCGGGAAAGGGGGATGTTTGCCGTCCCGCACTGCCTACCTCTGCCTGGTGATGAGGTTGATGTAGTGCCTCAGCGCCGAGTAGTATCTGGCCATGTCCTCTGCGGGGGCGTCTTCGCCGGGGCTGTCCGGTTTGGAGGGGTACGCCTCTGCCAGCGTCCCCAGGCAGACCAGCAGCGACAGGGCGAAAGTCAGCACCGACACCCACAGCCTCACGGTGCCCTGCATCTGCATCTGCACGGCGGGGCGGGATGGAGGAGAGCCGCCGTCAGCGCCTGCCCCGACGGCACCTGCCCCAGCGCAGCCCCTGGCCGGCCCGGGCCGCCCCCCATCCCGTCCCCATCCCGTCCCCATCCCATGCGCGCCCCGTCGCGGCACTCACGGCGGCGGCTGAAGCGGAGCGGCTCCCGGCTCGGCGAAGCGCGTCTGCCGGTGCGTCGGGGCTCCCGAGTGCGGAGTTCCGCGCCTCGCCGGGGTGTTTTAAGGCTTCCCCAGCAGGCAGGAGGGGCCTCGGGCGATCACGCCTCGCCGGCTCCGGTCCCCCCCACCCTGCTCCGCCTGCCCCTGCCCGGGAGGGGCACGGCGGCCGGGTGGGGCCGGGCACGGAGGGGCGGCCGCTGCCTTGGCTCCCCCCGCAGCCCCCGCACTGCTGCTACACCGGTCCGGCGAATCCCACCCTCGGGCTGCCCCCGGGCTCTGCGTCCGGCCCTACGTGTCCCGGTCGGGCCGTGGGAGCCCGGCTGCCTGTACCTGTGGAGCCGCCGTGCTGCCCGGTGCCCGGAGCCAGCGGGGAAAGGGCAGCTCTGGGAACGGGCTGGCCCCCTCCGATGGCACCGCCACTGCCCCAGACCTGAGCTTTGTACCTGTAGTGCTGCCAGACGTAAAGCCAAGAAAGCAAGCTGGTTTGGGGCAACCAAAGTGAGCCTGTGGCTCAGATATCATACCCACTAAATGGGTAAATCACAGAATCAGAGTAGTGTGTGTTGGAGGAGATCTTAAAGATCACCTAGTTTCAATCCCTCTGCCATGGACAGGTATGACTTCCACTAGACCAGGTTGCTCAGAGACCCATCCAACCTGGTCGTGAGCACTTCCAGGGGTGGACCATCCAGAACAAATCTTGAGGATTAACTCCCCAAGGGACTGGCAGCAGAGCTGTAAATCGTACCTTCCTCCATGCCTACTCCGCCACCCTGCCCAGGGCTACCTTCTGAGTGGCTGTTCTAAAATTAATTTGTTCTGTTTCACTTCTGTGC
This sequence comes from Dendrocincla fuliginosa, assembly GCA_035047845.1. Classification (NCBI taxonomy): domain Eukaryota; kingdom Metazoa; phylum Chordata; class Aves; order Passeriformes; family Dendrocolaptidae; genus Dendrocincla; species Dendrocincla fuliginosa. The sequence continues at coordinate 31,839,736 of JAWWMO010000083.1, read as the reverse complement.
CTGAGCCACATGTCACAAAAAACACCTCACCACCACCAAGGGAACACTGTAGTTTTTTCAATAGCTGTCCTGACCCAGGGGAATCCCTGCTGAATCTGGGACACAGCGGCTTCTTCCAGTAACGCAGGACCACAGGGACTGATCCAGCTAAGGTGTCAGGCTTACATGCCTTCTTAAACTTGTCCAGACCTGAGTCAGTGGAGAGAGGTGAGCACCCTGACTGTGATCTGACCCTCATACAACAGAGGACTGAGATAAGCAGAGCTGGCATCTTCAGACAGCATACCCTTCTCCACTGATGGCAGGAATAGCCTAGGTGACAGGGCTAGGCTAGACACCTGACTACCAGAGTGCCTGAAGCCAGGTAACATGAATCCAACTCAAACAAAGTTTCAGAATTTGTCAAATAATTTGGAAGTGTTGAGAATTATCCTTACATATTAGTAAAATAAGGTTAATTCTTTAGAAACAGATAATTTCATTAGCATCTAGATGACCAGTGACTAATTCCAGTTGGAATGACAAATCATGACACTCATCATATCTTTAATTTGAAGGCAAAACAGCAATCACAAAAGTAAGAAAATTAGACATACTGACAGAAAACTTCAAGAAATATTCTAAAATTATTCATATGCTACTGTTATTAATTTCTGTAGTTATTATCATATGCAGTTATTGGCTTAATAGTAATTCAGCAGATCCTGAAAAACAATATTCAGTTTGCAAGAGCAAAGCCAGAAATAGTTTTCATCACTCCAGAAACAGAATCTCAACATTATGTAAGGAAAAAAACCCTCAAACCAAGCAAATAAATGGATCTTGTGGAGTGCAGCTAAGCTCATGGGACTATGTTCATTTCAAGCCATGGAAACAAAGAAAATTCCAGAACTCTTAATGTCAAGACATATTTCGAAATCTTCATGACTACATAGTGCACTAGCCACAGACCTTACAGAAAGATTGCAGGCTGCCTTGTATCACATTCTGAGTGAAGAATTTTCATGTGTGTGAATAATCTTCCATGCCACAACCAACAACTCTAGCTCCTACTTTCAGCAGGTCTGTGCACAAAATGACATCATGTCTTACAAAGTGGACCCACGCTCTCTGTCTTTCTACAGCACACTCCTGCACGTTCTGTGTTCATGTTATCTTCATGTCAGCTCAATAGAAGCAGCTCAAGTGACAGCCTGTGACACTACAAATGCCCTAAAGAGCAACTGTGCTCTGGCTTCATCACTTTTCCTTTGCTATGCTGAATCCAATAAGCTGTCTAATCCAAAGCTTGCCTTGATCCAGTTTATCAGCTTTTTTGGGGTGTAGGGGATGAGCGGTGACAGCACTGGAAACTAAAGCATCTGGGAAGGTGTAGCACAACAACAGCTCTCACCAGCTTCAGAATGATTCTGTCACAACCATCTCCCACTGGTTCACAGAACTGGGGGTGACTTTCTCATCATTAAATTCTTTCACTACTAAAAACTGAGGCTGCTTTCCTCCCACTAGCACCACTGTTTTCACTCTATCAATCTTCAAGGCAGTCCAAAGAGGAATAAGCCAACAGCCTAGCAAGCAGAGCAAGATAAAATGAGGTCTGGCATCTACATACTTACTTGGGCTATAAGGAGGCAATGACATTCTCCCCATCCCAGGTATGTCTGTATTCCTTGACACAGCAGTATGTCATGCTGACAAGTCAGAGAACACCACCCAGGCTGCTGATGTCTCCAGAAACCTTGGACAGATCCCTACTCTTTTCCTAGCATAGAGGTATAAGCAGTAAGATGTTCCCTCCAAGAAAATGATTAAGGAATCATAGCTGCTAATTCCCTCTACAAAATGCTGGGTCTGGAGCAGCAACTCCCCCCCCAAACAATATGTAGTCCACACTAACAGTCAGTTTGTGTCACAGCATGAGTGAGAGAAGCTCTTTCTCCTATGCAGAACAAGGAATCACATTTGCCTCCCTTACAAGACAGCAGCTCTTGTAACTACAGACTGCTTGGCAGGGTCTGGAAGAGATTTTCTTCTCTGGAGCAGCAAGACCCCATCAACTCCTCTGTTGTGTCTTACCTTTTATGAAGTAGCATCTTCCAACTTGTGCTGAATTTGGACTCACACCATCACTCTGAGTAGCCTAAAGGTTCATGACATGCCAAACTTTACCACTCTTACTGCACCTCGAGGAGAACACTTCTTTCCATACAGTTCCAGCATTTAATTTGGGAAGCACAAAACACTGAACCCAAAATTTTGGATACCCTGCTTTCCACAGTGCCTATTTCTGTAACAGTATTGAGGCTCTGCTCAGCTCCAGGTATGTCTATGCCCCATTTCGTCATTTAGGATGACATATACATTTAGAGCTTTCTTTAATTTGGGAATTTTTATGTTTGGAGCCATCATGTAACTTTTTACAAAAATTCTTCTGTTTTTAGATATTTAAATCCATAGAGGCTCATCCAGTTCCTACCCTAATACATATATTAATCTTAAATAACAAAGATAAAGCATATTTTGGATGCATAATATAATCATCAGTATAATCTCAATGCAAAAAATGCTGGCATTTTTAAATTGATGAAACAAACTCTATGCCTAAAACTACAGACATATAGGCTGTGCTGTACCAGTGAGATTGAGGCCTCAGTTATCCTAATGACAGTTTTACAACTGGTTTCCAGAGTTAATGTCTCCTGCACATTCCTTTCACCTGTTGATGATTCCTCCCCATGGATACTTGCCCAGTGTTGCGGTCCTTGCATGAAGACATTTGTATTCTGTTGAGTGGCAGAGATGCACTTTCCACATGCAGCTTTAGGATAAAAGTGGACAAGAAAGGTGGCAATGAGTAAGACTCAGAAGTGGTGATGGAGAAAGTCAACAAGAACTGAATGGAGTTAAAGAATGCAGCCTGGGAGAGCAAGAAGAAAGACTCAGGCACAGCTCGGGTGTAGCAGCACTTAGATATCCACAATTTCCCTTTGCCAGATATTATGGGCTTGCAGATGTACTAGTTCTAGCTGCACCCTAGCTAAAGACCCAAGAGCTAGAAGTATTTAACTACATACAGAGAGAAAAAGGTGCTTCAATGCTCTCAGCAGGTATCAGTGCCAGATACAGAACTGATGGGTAAAAACTGAAAAAGAACATGACAGTTAAATTTTGCCACATTTTAGTGTCATGACATTTAAAGATTCAATACAGAGCAATAGAAATTTCAGACTATACTAAGAATGGAACAACTTCCAAGATATCAACATATTAGAAGATAACATTGTTCTACAAACCACATATTGCGAAAGAAAATTCAAGTAATTTATTAATGATGATATATTCAATTAAAGAAAACACGGGCATGATATTTGCCTTAATTAAAACAAAACTTAGTGTGATTAACTTTGGACAGAGCATTATTTATAGCATGCTTTCTGTGGTAAGCATGGAATTAAAGCTGTTCTTTATTATTACAAATATGCATCATGTAATTTTTTCACTGCAACCAAGTAAGGTTGTGTGCATCAGTGATCCTAAGCTAACATTCCATAATAGCTCTTTAATAGTCCGTGTTCTAAATACAAGAGCAAGATCAGTCTCCTAGGAGAGAGAAATTGTTACAAATTGGAGCCCCAAGAGGAAAATATTTATGTGATACTGGAGACATAGAAATAGGAGATTTCATCAACTGATGTTTCCTGTGCACTTGTAGTTAAAATGTCTCAGTACAAGTTTCCATAGCTGAGAAAATCTTCAAGAAATATTGAATCTATAAGACTGGAAGTTCAGTCAGATAAGCAGTGCACAATTGTTCAGTAGTCACATGAATTTATCTGAACCTATTTGGACACAAAATGGGGCTGTTAATATCACAAAATCAGGCTCTCACAGGCTTTACAGTATTGCTGACTTCAGTCTGCTTAGCAATACTTTCAGAAAAGCTTCTCATTGTGCTTTGATACATCACACCAGTACCTACATCTCATTGTCCTTTGATATACCACACCACTACCCACATTTCCAAACTTTTATGTGTCCCTTTCAGGACTTTTATTTGCCTCCACCTGTATCTACTGGTAAGAGTTGAACAGGGTATTCTCTAATCCTAAAGTAACCCCTCTTCCTATCTGCTCAGCGGTACTACTGTTTTCAAGAGGCATCCTTGAGAGTCCAGCAAACATTAAGCAGGTTTGTAGTACACCACCAAAAAGTAGGGCTCTGGCTAAGGACAAACAGCATGAAAATAAAAGAAAAAAGAACAAAAGTATGGGCTCAAACCAAAGGCTTATCTATCCTGCCCTGAAGGACATCTAAAAGCTCATTTCTAGGATTGTCAGAAAGGGAAAAGCATGTTTTGCTATTTTCCCAGTATATTTTTTCAACCTCTATAAAACTGCCTTGAGGACATCCTAAGCAGCAGTTGAGATTTTATACATTAGGGCAAATTTTGAGGATCACCAGTCTCCTCCATCAGCCCCACAGCATTCCTGTGGGTTACAGGGCAGGAATGAATTAATCAACTGGCACCATCGCCATTTTCAGGTGACTACCTGTGCCTGTATATCTCCTTTGTCCACAGGACTAGGACAGCCCAACACTGACGCCAGGGAGATGAATGATAGGACAACAGAGTAATGGTTTTAAAGTGACAGATAGTAGATTTGGGTTAGATATTGAGAAGAAATTCTTCCCTGTGAGGGTGGTGATCACTAGTACAGATTGTCCACAGAAGTGGTGGATCCCCCATTCCTGGAAGTGTTCAAGGCCAGGTTGGATGGGGCTCTGAGCAATGTGGTCTAGTGAAATATGTCCCTGTTCATGGCAGGGGACTGGAACTAGATGATCTTTAAAGTCCCTTCCAGCACAAACCAAACAGAGTTCCATGACTCTGATTCACACACTGAGGCAGTGTGTGCCATCACATATCATGGTGACAAGACACAGCAGGCACCAAGCTACCACACTGAGCCACACACACATCTGCATGACACCTCTTGCCCTCTGGCAGGGAAAGCAAAGGCAACTCTTGACTTGAACTACTTCTGGTGATGCACAAATGGTTCCTGTACGACTACCTGACTGTGAGCTGCAGACCCAAGACATAACAAATAAATTATTTGCTATTTAAAACAATGTTGTCCATAGTTTCACAGCAAAGGCCCTGGAAGCATTCAACTCACAATCAACATATGACTGGAGATCAGAAAAATAAAACCTGGTGGAATTTTATAATGAAAGTTGTTGTTTTTCGTTTGTAAAAAACACAGCCAGAGAGAATTCTGATATGCTGCAACAGGTCAGACGGGCATGAGCAATTGTCCTGAGGACACAAGGTGCAGTGCACAGTTTTGACAGGAGCACAATACTCAAATAAGCAACAAAGCCAGACCAATATTTGTGCAGTAATGACACTTGTTTTACTATACTTTCTTCACTTTTCTGCTCCCTCAGGACAATAGAAACACAAAGACAGATTAGTAGGAGAAGATCAAATGGCTACCTGTGGCAACACAAGCAGCGCTGAGGCCAAAGTCGGTAAGGAGCAGCTTACATGAAGATAGTCGTTGAATCAAGTGAATCAAGCATGGACAGCAGAAAGATACAAATTCTCCACACCGAGAGTGATATTTCATGCATCCGAGGAACTTGGCAAAGCTGCCGTGACTTAAAGACAACGAGGATTACTAGAATTAACCATTCTCTGCTTCAATATACATCTTGACTTCAATCATGTTAAAGAGGCAAATAGGAGGAAAAGTGAGAAAAATGCAGACAGGCTACACTGTAACATTGTGCTGAGCGACTCTGCCTGAAACTGAAACAACAAAGACTTGTCTGAAACATAAGACATATCAGAAAGTGATGGGATTGTGCCAAGGACTGAAGAATCCAATCACACTTACAGGGAAAACTGTCACACTTCTAACCTGCAGGGAGTAAATCAGAGAGGCAGATATAACAAAGACATCTGCAAAAGCTTCTGAAAAAGCTTCCAATGTGTGTTCATTCACTGAATATTACCACTTACTGATGCGCGTACAGAAGGGAATTCATCTACATCCAAGGCACTGGAGCTGAAAAACATCCTTCTGCTTATAATGTGGATATTATACACATACAAAAACAAACAAACAAACAAACAAACAAACTTCTAACAGACTCACAGTCAGAATCACTTTTGCTTCCTGTCCTGCAACA
>JAWWMO010000083.1:31770910-31833438 GCA_035047845.1 Dendrocincla fuliginosa | reverse complement strand
AGCTGAAAAACATCCTTCTGCTTATAATGTGGATATTATACACATACAAAAACAAACAAACAAACAAACAAACAAACAAACAAACAAACAAACTTCTAACAGACTCACAGTCAGAATCACTTTTGCTTCCTGTCCTGCAACACTGACACAGCTGAGAGTTAACATCCTCCCATATGGTTTCATAATTTTGTGTGTGTTGAATGCTTTATTGCTTGTCATGGCATGCAGCACAGGAAACCTTAAGGGCCAAAGTTGCAGCACTTTTTAAAGGCAGATTTGAACTTAGAGACAGGGATGACAGATTGGTTCATTTCAGGCTAATACAGAATGGGATTTGCCTCTTCTAGCTTTGGCTATTCAAAAAGTAGGCTCTTGGTTTAAGCATTGGTCCAGGCTCTCCTTATCATCAAAGAGGAAAAGAAGATGGCTGTAGAGCAACTCATCTAAGATAAATGTCCATCAGAACTGGGAACCCTCCAGGGGATCCTCCTCTCTCCCTGTCATCTTAAAACAGAGATCATAGACTACAAAATTGCACACAGTCAAAGAAACTGAAGAATAAATTTCATACTGGTGACAGGGAATCTTTCTCCATCACATGGATACTACAGAGGACAACAACAGTTGTCCATACTAGAGATGACTCTTCATTTATAAGCTGTCAGGTACATTTGAAATGCTAGGCATAGGATTCAGGAAAGGATCATACACTTAAAGTAGTGTCACAATGACTATATTGGACTCACAGAGCAGGGACACATGGAAATGTCTTGAAACATGCCTAAAAACATGTCCAGCCAGCCTTAGCTGTGCACTGGCCTTTTGCACTTTGAGCATGTCTTAGCTAACATCTTTCTACTCCTGTTAACTGGATGTGTTCCACCAAACAAGCTGCATGTTCAGCCATTAATTCAATAATTATGAAATTAGGAAAGGAATGTTTGTCCATTCTGTGGGGGTTTTTTTCACTGCACACTGGTGCAGTTTGGAGAAGAGCATGACAGCTGTAACAGTAAGGGCAGGCTTATTTTGGATATGGCAAGCATAACAAGAATATGGATCACAAACTCCAGCATTGCTGCATACCTTCTGAAGTTCTTAAGCTGTTAAAACTAATTATCACATATTTTAGTTCTTGTGTTAATCCACTCACAATACTTTCTGATGGGCACTAAGTTTCTGGTAAAGTAAATTAAAATACATCTTCAACAAACGTAACTGAAAATGGATTCTGCCTGATTGAAGTACACTTATGCATCTCTCCTTTGCTTGTATTTTGGCATTATGTTCTTATTTGCTAATAGCATACACTATTTTATTAAAACTAGCAGTGATATTATTTATGCAAATAAAAGCCACTGAGCAAAACGTGATATGGTGTTGCTGTGATATCAATGGCCTCACTGAGAGATTGTGGCCTGCTGAGACATTGAGAGATTGCTTAAGAAAATATGGAGCTCCCCACTTTGTAATCATCATGGCTATATTTGAGTTTAAGGTCTTGTGGAAATGTCTTTCTTTCTACATTCTCCCATGAGAGAAGGAACAGACTGAATCACTTATGCATATGCTAACCTCCACCCAAAGCAGGAAAAGACAAAGGGCCTTAAGAGAGCTGTAATGCCTGAATGGAACCAAAATTTTGGGAAGACACCAGTGTGGGTTAGATGAAAGGACAAGCTGTAGGCTGGAAGGCAAAGGTGGCCAGCTGTGCTACATATACAATAACAGGGCTCTGCTGATAGCCAGTGGGATGGTCTACAGAGAGGAGAGCAGATCTGGTGTTCACCTTGCTCAGATTTTCAAAAGCTTCAAGCAATAGCTGTACAGGAGAACATATTGGTACAACTTCTGGCCTTTGCTCGGCAAAACACACTTGGCAAAGCACAGACTTGCTCCACAGGTTGGCCATCCTTTGAATCCTGAAAGGTCTGGATGTGATGTAGCACTGTTGTTGTTTTTATAGGCTTAATCCTCTCGTCCTCATTTGTTTTCCATGTATGTTTGAAGCAATTGATGTGATAAGCTGTCATCTGCCAGCACTTTGCACAAGCTTCCCAACAATTTTTTGGCCACCTGATAATGGCAGTCTGTCATGTCACTGCTAAAGAGTCAGCACTCATTCACAACCAAAATATTAGCAAAAAACTCATAAATTTTACGCATGGATCAAGGTACTATTAGTCAGATAAATATAATCAGAAATCAGTGCAGAACAGTATATTTTGAGGAGGAGGAAAGACATTCAAGATGCCCACAAATCTGATTTTCCTGTTACCCACCTCCACAGTATTTGTCTACAACCATATAAAACATGCATGTCTTTTAAATTAGCTGTACATCTGTTTCTGGGTGCATAAGAACTTGCCAAACCTGTGATCATTTGCAAACTTCAGTGTGTTCCAATGGAATAAATAAAACATTGTTCTCAAGAAGCAAAATCACAACTACACAGTGCAATTCCCAAGATCTTGTTTATTTCATAGAAGACTTGATAGAGATTTGTAAAATCAACTGTAATTTCTGCAGTTATAAATAAGAACTCACAAGATCACAAAATTAATTGCAAAGATTTTCTGGCATTTGCTTGGATACCTGTTCTGTTTTTTTCTTATGGTCTTAATTATTCAAAGAATTTCCCATTTCTCACAAGTTTCCAGACAATTATTTTTTGTTTTCAAGCAGAAGAAAATCACGTTCAAAAGATGATCCATTATTTAAAGGTAGTAGATCAAACCAATCCCTACTGTAACTTTCTCACACTTGGCGGTGCTGTTGAATTGTCGTAGTTTCACCATTGTGACGAAATAACACATCTGCTTTTAATGTATTGACTTAACAGTACAAAATTAATATGACATTACTTTTGCACTGTCGTGATGATATTATTGTTGAGCTCATATTCCCAGGTTCTAGTTTGTGTGGGGTTTTTTTGTTGTTGTTTCTTGTTGGTTTGGTTTTTTTTTTTTAAGTACGTGTAGCAGCAATGGTGGGCAAAAGTCAAACCAAGTCAAACAAAGTCTCCCTAAACCCAACCAGGTAGTTGGAAGCACATAGGAAATCTGCATTAGCCACTGCAGTGAGCCAGGGCAGTTCTCTGGCCATGAAGGCAAGATACCAGCACAGATTTTGTCAATGTAGCTGAACCTTTTGTTCATCCCTAATATAGGGTAGTATTGTCTGAACAGTCTTTGATGAAGAGTCTGATCATCTCTGACAGGTGACACCCCCTGGAACCTTACCATTTACAGAACTCTTGGCTCATATTTCATTTATTGTTTCATTTCTTTATTGGGATTACTTTTTAAGGAAGTTAGTATTCCTCATGAATCCACATCAATGGATTAATGATCACCAGGAGATGTTCAAGACCATACCAGCTATGAAACAAACCTTGCTTGTTATAAAAGTAAATATCACAATAAATAAAAAAAAATAAAATATTGATGATTATATTGAATTGAATAGAGATTACAACTAGGACTTTGAACACAAAAATACTAGTAAGTGAAATAAAAGAATACAAATCTGTGGTAAATAGAGCTAACAATAGTCAGAAAGATATTTTGAACATAAAGGGAGCAAAAGGAATCCTAACAGTGGGGCTGGAAATTATAAATCTGCCAAAATTAATCCAGAAAAGGCAGAACTGTTCAATAAATTACTGATGTATCTTTGGCTAGGGATCAGATGATGTGATCACTTCTTAAGAAAATCATGAAGTAATTTTCACTCCAACAGTGCATCAAAAGATGTCAAATTTTATACGTATTTATAGTGCTAAGTCTCAAAATTAATATATGGGAGTCTAAAAAGTGCTGCATGTAATTCCCTGCAGACCATTGATGTTGATTTTTTCAATAGCTCTTGTAGTACTGGGAAAGTTCAAGAAGATGAGAAAAGGTAAGGTAACACCAGTATTAAAAATAAAAACAAAAATTAGGAGAGAATAAACAATACAACTGAGGTAATTACAAGATTTTGAGACTGACTACCATCAATCCCAGGTGAAATAAAGGAATGGTTGATACTGGAACCGCTTAATAAGGAATAAAAGGGAGGCAGTATAATTATTACCACTCAGTGGGCTTTTTTAAAAATAGATCCATTAGAATAATTTGATATCTTTGTCAAATTAGGTTACAAATTGGCTGATAGAGCTAATGGTGTCACTATATTTGGGCTTCTACAAGGCATCTTTTGCAGTCAGTACCATATATTGCAAAAAAAGTTGATAAAGAATGCTATAAATCAACACTGCACATATTAAATGGATTAAAACTGGCAAGTGGTTACATACCAGAATGTCACTGTAAAGATGTGTGCTTTTAGTGAGATTCAGTGGGAATCCAGTCCTACGCCAGTTAACTTTTCTGCCTGAGATGCGGAAGGAAGCATAAAGTCATCATTGATGAGAACTGTAGATAACACAAAGGCTGGGTGAGAAGTGTATAATTAAGATGATAAATGGCTTATGCAGAAGGATTAGTAGCACTTTATGATACATCAGAAGTGATATATGATATTACTGTGCATCAAAAATTGCCCACTTTCTCTCACATATACATAGACTAAGAGAAAGACATAAAATGGGAAATATAAGAGCAAACATTTAATACTTAGCCAAATTTTACCACATGGGCAAGGTGGACAGTATTAAAAAACCACAGTATTAAGACCAGCTGGTGGTCATATGTCTAGAAACGAAGGAAGCAGGGCATCTCTGGGGACTCAATTTGGAGAAACAATGTCCCTTAGATTTCATCTAAGCAGAAACATAACCCTTAGGAAGGAACATGTGTCCTCAGTTTGGTTCTGTGGCCAAAAAAGGAGCCCCAGATCTCTTAAAAAGATGTGAAGCTGGTCCTACTTTTGTGCTGAACACTGATGTAATCACAACTGGAATTTCATGTCCTGGAAAGGACATCGATAACTGGGAGGGTTCAAGGTAACACTGAGAAAGACTAAAGAACAAGAGGAAGCATCTGTTAGCAACACTACAGGAACTCAATCTATTTAGCTAATGAAAGAAAAGGTTAAAAGGTAATTTGATGAGTTTCTAAGTCCTTACGAGGAAATACAACTTTGTTGATTGGTTATTCAGTTAGCAGACAAAGTAAAGCAAGTAGATGAAGGTTAAGGCTGGAGATATTTGCAATGGAAATGTGATGCAAAAGCTGGTCTTAGTAGAAATATTCTTTGAAGCACATTTCTGGCAATGCCAATTTTTAAACAAAGACTGAATGTTGTTCAAAAGCCAGTAATCTAGATCAAACACAAATCAATATAGGAGAGTCTTACATCCCATAATACACAACAGGTGAGACCCTAGGAACTACTTCTGCCCTTACTACATATTTATGGGGCAAAATTGAGTATAACTGGCATAGGGATGTGTCTGAGTCTGTAGAGGGCCTGAAATAAGAAATCTGAGAGATCAATGCTGCCACTAGGCTCAGTAGTGTTAATGTGCCAAGGCTTGCTGAGCTGGAGTGCCCAGTGCAGCGTCAGAGGAGGTTGTGAATCCAATAGCAGGGAGGTGAAGTGGACGCCGAGCTCCTGCAGGTGTGCTGCAGTTGGCTGCTGTAGCAGCGAGCTGCTGCACATCAGTGACCTACCACTCCAACAAGGTACTATACTGCACTGGGTAAAGGAGTAAAGCTCTAGGATGGGATTCAAGGACTCCTAAGATTGCAAGATGGTTTCACCCTCCCTGGAAACTTATGCTATCATGAGGCACTTGCCCTTACAAATTCCCTTACAGGAACTGTGAATGCTCGATGCTAAATCCTATGTCCTTTCTGTCAACAATACTCTTATAACTCAGGTACATAAGGAAGGCAGACAAAGAGAAAGAAAGCAAACCCAGCCTATGTATTAAAACATTTTTTGTAATGGCACATGCTCTGAAATGTGTAGAATGATGTTTGTAGAAAGAGTGTGAACACAGGAATCATGTGAATATAGAGAAAAAGAAGCAGTAAGAGGAGTAATTCTTCACAGCAGTTTGTAGTAAAAGGAAAAGCCTGTGTTGTGTGGTATATAATTCAAGATTTAATCTAAATGTACCAATTTGCCTCACAAAACAATAGGTGATATTCTAAATTGTCAAATTAAATGGGGGAGAAATATTATCTGCCACCCACCACATTTTAGACCTTCACTTTACTTGCAGAGTGCTTTAATTTGAGCCTTATGTTTTCAATTTCTCTCAGATCAAGCTCCTCTTGTCCCTGAATTCTCTGTAGCTTTGAGGCTGGCCTGTGAATAACAGAGGCAATCAGACACAGTTAACAATGGCAAATACGAAACAAGCAGGAAAGAAATATATTCCTTGCCAGGCCTTGTAATAGCAAATTTGGCTTGGTTCATGCAAGTTCAACTCAATCCAGATTTTTCTGTAAATGTTGAGGGTCCAAATCCAACAGAGAAATGTTGCTGGAATTACTCAAAGGACGACTTTAACCCAGACAAATTAATGCCTGTGTGTTTCTCATGTGCATGTCTCTGTTTGGTTTTGCCATGCAGGAAGTGAATGCACAGCTTATAAACCATCAACAAAAGAATTTTACGAGGAGCAGCTGGAAACTTTCGTCAGTTCCAAATACACTGCAGGTATGGGTCTTTTCAGTCAATGCATAGATTTTTTTTCATCTTTTGTGCTAAATTATTCAGTGCAAGGGCATATCCAGTTATAGATTTTACTTCTTTCCTTTGGTTCTGCTTTGTGTGTTGTTTTGGGTTTTTGTTGGTTGGTTGGTTGGTTGGTTTTTTTGCTGCTCCACTACAGGGAAAACCTCCTTTACTCTTGCCCCAGCCGTACTCAGTCAATGGCTGACGTGAGCAAAATGATCACTGAAATGACATTCACCAGGAAGAATTTGATTCGAAAGTAGGTGGTAGAAACCCTCAGAAAGGGACATTTCCAGAGCAGTACCACACTCCAGAAACAAATGGAGGATTGTGGTGAGCCAGAGATGTCCTCCAGCCTGGAAGTGTGTGTCACCATGGCACGTGACATTTTTCAGCTTCAATTCAGGATGCTTGGTGTTGCAAATGAAGGGTGCAAACGAGAAATACATCCAAGATACAAAGATACAAAGTGCACATAGGATAAAATCAATGAGCCTTTATCAATCGCATAAAGGCAATGCCAACTTTAGTCACCCTGTATATGCCTACACCTTTTCTAGACTTGCACATTGCATGAGAGTGGGCTTACCTATGCACTCTCTAGCACAAACACTACAAAATTTCTGCTGGATGCAAGAAAGTACCATGATTATCCCTGTGCACAAGCTAGTTCCTTAATGTTTTTCAGCTCCTTTTTGACATCTTTACTCTTTTCCTTTGACCAAGAAGAAAACAAACATTTTTTCCCTTTGAAGCCCTTATGCATTTGGCAGAAAGAAACTACTTCTTTTTTCCCCCCTAACCCAGTCTGGGATATAAATTACCTCCTGGATGAGAATTTTATAAAATCAATTAAAAAATAATTATTTTTTGACTAATAGCATTGTCTCTTAAACGCTTAAGGCAGGAGTTAGAAAGGCTATGATTTTTAAGGAAGCGATCAATTTCCACAGTATTAACTGGTAATTCGTAGGTGTAGTTCAGCTCCTTGGTATTCTGAAGAGGTTTGTTATTGTTCTGAGAGTCTTTGGCTTTGCATACTACAGAACATACATGGTCCTCAAAAGTAAATCCATTCCATTCAAACTTTGGAAAATTTCCCTATCAGTCCTTTATTAGGCTAAAGTGTCTATCATCCTCTCTGTGGTCTGTTACATCTTAGGAATTAAGAATGTGCAACAGGGAAATTACTTCTGTTTTTGCAGCACACAAATCTCCTCATTTCAGTCTCCCAGATTTTTTAGGAACAGAGTAATTTTGTGTAAGTCACATCTTTCAGGTCTCTTGCTAAACCAAAGGGTGGGGAGATGCAGATAAAGTGTGGTCTCCCTATAGGAGAAGTATCCATGCTCCTATAGCTCTACAGAACTTCCCTGTAGTGTTACCCCATTGGGACCTCATTATCCACCTGTGGCTGAAAGTGGCCCTGCATCAAGGCAAATGATAAGCTAATATTGCAGATTTCAGAGGCCACAGTCTCAAAAAACAGAGTAGTGAGTGCATGGGCAGTTCCATCAGTAGTCATTACAAAGAGGGTAGCTAACTGATTCTGGGAAATTGTATTCAAATATTTAAACAAGACTCATACCATCCATAATGACTACAAAAACCCCTACAATGAAGCACTATCCACATGTAATTGCTGATTATATGTTGGGGATTTCAACTGAGGCTTTTTCCTTATTTGCCTTATTATCACAAAATTGAGCAGAGATAGTTAATATAATGCACACCAAAAAATTAGACCTTGCACAGAGCAATCTGTGCTTTCATTCCTCATTTTTAGGTTTATTAGAGACAACACTAAGCAATTTTTTGTTAAGGCAGAGTGAAACATAATTGAATACATTTTCTCTCCTGTTGTGCATTGTTTTATATAGTAAAAATTCAGAGAACATGTTTTCCTTGAAATACAAGGATCACTTCATTAACATCTTAAAGCTATTACTGAGAACAGAGGCAGATAATGCACCTGCCCAAATTCTCTCTTGGTTTTTTCTTTTGTATATTTTGTTTTTCTCCTTGTAGCTTGGACATGCACTTTAAAAGATGGCTTGAGAAACAGCTATGCTTGCAAAACATCTCTTCCAGGACACAGAGCTATTTACGACATAGTAATGTTTACCCAAGCAGAATACTCTGATACTTCATTAAGACATACAGCATACGATCAGTGGTAACCTGCCATCTACCTGCAAGATGCATGAAGACAAGGCTGTGATCCTGGTGCTGCAGGACTCCCCTTTCACTCTCACCTTTACATGTTGGATGTCCCCCTCAATGTATCCTCATGGAGTTTCAAAGGCAGCCTACAAGAAGAGATGACAGATAGGCTTAAATTTTTTAAAGATGCTTGCTCTCTATCCTGGCCTAAAGGGTCTCCACGTTCTTTCTGAGAGACCTGGAGAGTAGGAGGCTATGGTAGAAGACACAGGCTCCCCACGTGCTTTCATTTCTGGACTGAATGTTAGCCTTTTAATCAACTTCTTAATGACAACAGTTGGGTTCCAAGGTTGCAACTGGCAGCCTGCAAACTCTTTCTGTTGCGCAACAGTATCTGCAGGACAGATGGGTTTGGATATAAACATACCACAATGTATTTTTAGTAAATGTTCATGAGCTGTTTGCTGGGTGGCAGCCCAATGTGCCTCCAGGTTCAGCTCAAATAAGAGAGAAATGGGGTGCTTCAGTAATCTCAACAGACACATGCATGAATAACCAAATCCTCAGTATGAGAAGAGAGAAGAAAACAGGCATTTGGTCTTAATAAGCACGTTTCCATTGGGACCTCTCTGCATCATTGTCTGCTGTCCCCTATCTACTTTGACCCCAATCAAGTGGTTAGAAAGCAGAAACCTGCAACTCGAACAAAGTCACTGTGAAGCTTGGTCCAAGCCTGACACCAAGCACAGTGCTGGATCTCTGGGTTGCCATTTCTGAGAGACAGCAAAGAGGTGCAGACAGAAAACAGGGAATTTCAGGTGCTGTTTCCCTCCAGTCACTGGTGATAAACTCATGAATAGCAGAGGAAAGTTAAGTTCACTCTCACAAGTGCTGCAGTAACTTGTTTTTCCTTCCTGCTGAAAGAAAGGAGGCCCCATGTCTGAGAGAAAAGGCTGAAGCAAAATGGGTACTGTTTGTATGTGGATGAATGGCAGGTAGATATCTTCCCTCTTTAGGATAGGCATTTGTTTTGCTGGCTTGTATTGAGTGTCTTTGCTGTAGAAAATGATTATTTAAAATGCCATAACCAGATGTGCACTGTGTGTTCATCTTCCTGAACTATCTTGGCTGGCTTTCAGGCTCTCTTCTACCTGTTCTTGATCTCTCTCACCTTTAGCTGCATAAACAAGTACATTTTGCCAAACACTGAACATGATTTCACATCAGGGAAATATTTCTCCTCTTGATTCTGTGGAGTAAAAGAAGAGATTCTATATTATTTAGTATCCATGCAGAGAAAGAGCAATGAATTCTTTTTACAATTATAATTTCAGTCGAACAAGTCATCTGAAGGCTGTGAAAAACTTTATTGTTTAAATTATTTGAACACTAGTGCATTACCATACTAGTATGTCTGCATTAATAGCATTTAGGAAGAAAATAGTACATTCAGCAGTAAAATGTTCTAATAAGCTGATAATAAAAACTAAATTAGCATAATATAGTAATTGTAATTTAATAAACTTCATCTTTTCATGATATACAGCATACTAAGCAAGCCTTATTTGTTGCTGACACATACACGTTTTGTATGTATAAATACATTTGACATCAGTTTATATGCACAGCTATGTTCTTTCCTAAGGATTCATACATCAAATGATATTCAAATTATATCTGGCTCCAGAAAAACCCTGCTGGGATATCCCACAACTAAATGAGTTCATTCAGAACTATTAGTGATCATTTTCAAACAGGAGTCACAGAAATAAGGGGATATGCACATTTTGTGTGATTAATTGGGGCATTTTATCTGCCAGTGCTTCTTAGAATAGCTAATTGGTTTTCCAGCATCTGTGCGTGGTAGATCTTGGTTAGCTGTGCATTAACAAAGGCCAACTCACTGGCCCTGCACAGTCAGGCATCATTATTTTCAATCAGACCAGTCTGTTTCTAGAGTAAATTACAAATCCATTGAATATTTCTGTTTGTTGTGCCAGTCAGTCACAGAACTCATACATTTGACCCAAATGGAAGCTTCCTTGCTTTCTGGCATTGAGAGATAAAAACCGAATTGAATTTCTTGTTTATTTGATGGTGTCTTTTAGAAAAATTGCCACCTGTCTTTTTATTTGGAGAAAGATTTTTTGGGGTTTTTTTTTGCTTAAAATGAGAAGATGACACCTCTGATAATACCTGTGAGTATCACCCTACCTTTTAAAAAGATACCACTAGAAAGGACAAACTTAGCCTTGAGTAAGTGACATATTTGAAATATAGTATTGTTTTAATCATCTATTTAAAACCTGGCATTGAGTGAAGTAGGTCAGGAATAGATTCTGTCTTGGAGCAGGTGTGTCTGCCTGCAAAAATGTGTGAAGTCACCACTTCTTCAGGTACTATTATCCTGATATTTTGGCTCAAGTCAGTAAAACTAAGTGGATTGCATATGTCTCAACACTTCCTGTGGGAAGTTAATCAGAGGAAATGAAAACATCCTTCAAAACTGTTCAAGTCAAGTCATAGTTTCAAAAAATGGTCTGCATTGGAAGGAACTTTTAAAGGTCATCTTGTACAACTTCCCTGCAGTGATCAGGAACATCTTCAACAAGATCAGGTTGCTCAGAGCCCCATCCAGCCTGACCATGAATGTTTTCAGAGATGGGGCACTTATTGTCTCTCTGAGCAACCTCTGGGCAAGGAGTGTTTTACCATCCTCGTTGTAAAAGATTTCTTCCTTATATCTAATCTAAATCACCCTTTTGCAGTTTAAAACTATTTCAAAAAACTGTCCTGTTGCAACAGGCCTTGATAAAATGTTTGTCAAGTCAACTGCAAACCTATTCTTTTCCTTCCCTTTCCCACTTTCTCCTCATTTCCTCTCAGGAATAACTAGAGAAGAAATTATGATGAAGGCAGCTATTTATTAGGCAAGAAATGACCAAACCTTCTGTTTATAATGCTAACATTAAAATAAAAATAATGGTAAATATGTTAAGAGTCAGCTATTTTTCCTCAAGCACCTGGTATGGCTTTTTTCAACACTTGATTTAAATTATTTACAGATTTTTTTAAAGGATACCAAGTAACCCTTGGAAATGAAATGTCATAGTATGTGAAAAATTATGCCTCCCAGCTGAGGCACATTCAAGGTATTCCCTTCACTTTCTCCCATTTCACAATCACTGTAATCCAGACATTTGTGGCAAGGTGCAATGCCTGTGTTCCCAGAAGCCAGGACACCAGCATGCCTGCCATTTATGGAACCCAGCAGAATCAGAAACCTGAATTTGGAGTTCTCAGTCAAAGAAGAGAAACCAAAGTATTTTGACTGTTTGTGAGTGTATCAGCCATGATGTTATGTGCAGCCACATGCTGCTGTCAGCTCTCCTGTTTCCATCCCAGAGAGAGCTACATAACACACCAGGGAAAGGAATGACATATCATCACCATCATAACTTATGTAGAAACCTACCTTGGCCTCCGAGATGGCTGTGCTTCAGAAGCCTCTTCCCAACCATGCAGTGACCAAGAAAGCTGCCATAGAGAAAGGTAGTCGCAACTCTACAGATAGTTGGAGTTGTCCAAATTAAAGGTTCACCTCTCTCCACTGACTTTATGGAGAAGTTAGCCTTGAGGTTGTCATCTTGCAGCTTCAGGCAGGATTTAGGAAAACTGGAGCACACAGTTAACTGTTCTAATAAACCCATACTTCCTCCTTCACCCTCCTATAAGCAGGACACGACTTTTTCTGCCAGGGTACCTCTTCCAGTGCTTTTAAAGTGTTTCTGTTTCTTCAAAGCCCATCTTGTCAGTGTAGGCCAGGAGAAGCTGCTGTGTTAGAGGTGGATATAATTGGCTGTAATATGAATGAATTAGAGCCAAAGACCAGATCCAAGTTTCCCAGGGAGACAACATGGGCTTGTTACCTGGACATTAGCCTGGGATTAAGAACAGCTTGTCTTCCCTCTCCATTTCACCACAAATCTCCTCTGTGACTATAAACAAACTGCTTGATCCAAATCAAAGGATTTTGGCTTCCCTGTTTTCAGATTCCCGTTGGTAAAATCAGGGTCCTGGCTCTTCTCCACTTCTGAGGGATGTTGCAAGGATATGACATGAAAAACTGTGAAGCACTACAAACATGAGTATTTAGAAGAACATCAGAAGGTATAAATCTCTCCATGCTCCCAGACTAGCCTGCTCCTTCATCTTTTTGTTGCTGATGACTTGAAGTAGAAATTGTATTTGACAGATATATTTCCCTTAACGAGGTGCTAAAGCCATTTCTTTCAGAATGATGATTCCTTCATAAAACCCATTTCCAGGCTCCCAGCTCCAGGTCCAGGTGCAAGGCCTATTTTTGTGACTGAATTTCTTTTGCATTTACTAAGACACTTGGGACTTTCAGAGGGCTATCGCTCTGCAAACCCACTTTTATTGGAAAGATTTCCTGTTTCTACCAGGGAAGCAAGACTTGTTTCAATGTAAATATTAGTACTAGCAGTTACAACATTGTGATAGTAACACAATACCACAAAACTAATAATGTGACATTGTTTTTCAAGATAAAAGTTAGTCTGATTTGACTTTTAAAATTACTTGCATCAGAACATAAGTCACTGTTAATTAAAGATTAATGCATTTCATAAATATATAATTTTTAAAAAACTTTTTCCTCCTCTTTTATCAATATTTAAAGTTGTCTTTACAGCGCAATCCATTATTTTTCAGTCCAACCATGTCCTCCCACAACAACTGTAGGACACAGCTCTTGTGTAGGGTCTTACTCATCTTTGCCAGGTCTGTGTTTCCCTCCACTGATGAAAAATGGAGCCCACTCTTTCATACTGCTGCATATATGCATTAAGTGAAATTAGACTGCTTTTATGACCTATTTTTAAAACATTCAAAATTATTTACTGTTGTGTTTATAAAACTGTGAGTAACAGGGAACATATTTTGAAAGATGAAGAATAAACAGGTTTATTAGTGTATAATTATTGTGCATGAGTTTCTGGTTAGTTGTTTCTATTTCACAAGCAAATAGGAAGCACTTGAAAGCTTCAGCATCTATTCAGCTCCAATACTGGTACAGCAGATGAATACTTTCAAGGGAGAGGTAGAAATGTCAAGTCCAGGAACAAATTTACACTACAATACGGTGAAAGAGAAAAACAGTGTTTATGGATTGTTTTCTTCAACATGGTATGGTTTACCTTGCAGAATAACACTTTAAAAGCACATTGACAGAATGTTTCTCTTCTCACTGAACAGTCCGTATTTGTATATTACATGCTTATTATAAATATGTATTTAGACTGAGCTAGCAAAACTACACTGCAAATTACAGTGAGGAAGGGCAAAAAATAGGGCACTCTGCAGAAAATGTAGTGTCATCTTTTAAAAACAGTTTTTCCAAACCAAGGTTATCAGCTTGAGTCCTCTCTTTGCTGTCTGGTTACTCAGCTCTGTGCAGTTTTCCACACTGGCTGCCACTCTCTGGGGCAAGGGCTGCTAGCTCTGACCTGGCAGGACGTGAAAGAGCTCCAGACCAAAAGCTGGATAACTATGTGTACCTGCTATGTTTCAGTCATGATGCTGCATATTACTTGGGCAAAGCACTGCACCCAGAGAGTTCAGCTTCTCCAGCCCCAAGCTGAGGTGGAGCATGGTCAGTGCTCAAAGAGCTTGAGCCCAGAGATGTGCCCAGCCACCACTCTGCCTGTCTGGCTGCAGGGCTCCTGCTCTTGAACCATACTACTACACCAAAGGTAAATTACTGGAACAGCAGCAAGTACAAAAATCCAAAGGGTGGATGTACTCAGAAGAGTTGAGGATAAGTAAGCCTCTCGGAATGACAGAAAGCTTTAGACAGGTCCCTCCCTGCTCTACAGGGTAAGCTCTTGCATCTACCAGCTCAGCAAGTGAGCCACCGTCTTACCAAACACCAGAAGAGACATGAGATTCAAGCCTCACAAAGACCCTTGGAATCCATTATGGGTTTGTCCTCACAGGGAGCTGATGCAAAAACTCTTTGCTCTTTCAGTGCATAGCCTACGTTATCCTGCCTAAATCTGAGATTTGGACAAACACTTGGCAAACCAGCCATCTAGGTTTTGAACATGAAAGTGTGCAGAAGAAACAGAGAAAGGAAATTTAATCTTCTGAAATCCTCATCATATTGGATTAATTTAGCAGGCCACGCTTCCATTCTGTTTGCATTACCACAAAGTGTTTTATTGACTTTGATATTAGAGTGAAATTGATGGATATTAATAAAAGGGTACAGATAAAGAGCTAAAGAGACAGATACTGAGAACAGATTGTTAATGCTTTTACACTCACACTTGTCTATATATAAAAAATGGCTTTTGCAAACATCAGAATGTTCATTACACTATTCAGAAATGGAGTTTTACTGTGACAATCTGCTGAAAACTGCCTCTGTGATGATAGCAGGAAATCAGTCTCTTATTTTGCTGGATTGTTCATAAAACTGACAGGCAGGCTCTGACTGAATCTGAGAAGTCTGCACCTGGTCAGATCTGCAAGATCTGACAACAGTCTCTCTGTTGCTAATAATTATGCACCAGTTTAATCACCAACCTCATGCTTAGAAAATTGAAAGCATACAACTGGGTAAATGATGAAGCTATAGGTATTTAAATCATACAGCAGTTTTTGTTCAAATGGCATGGTGATGAGTTGCTCTTTTTTTCTAAATTCTGGATGATGCTGACAGCGTTTAAAATTGAGGTTAGAAATTACAGCAGAAGAATCTGACTTGTGACACATCTCATATAATATGTCATTGTGCACTGAACCAAATATAGATTGTTGATCACTTAAATCTGTAGCTCAAAAGACTTTCAATGCAAATAAAATTAAAACTCACTTTGTTCTTTCCTATGCATAATGGTCGCTTGTTTGATTCTTATTTTGCATTCAAATTAGTTCAGCTGAGAAATGCAGTCTACAGATGCAAGTTTGATTATATCATTAGTAAAGTTGTATCGATCCATTTAAATCTATTACTCTTCCAAAATAATTGAGAGAGATCTCTGTGGGAGGATAAAAGGTATTTCCAGGCACAAATTTAATCTACTGTCAGATGTGGTTTGGGGTTATTTTTATTTTTCCCTAGAGGGAAGATGCACTATCATTTCTTTTAAAATATTATATTCTTTTAACCATGTTTCTCCATCACAGCAAACTGTCTTTATTAGCATCATGCCTCACATTTGACTGGCTTTTGGTACTGGCAAATAGTCATAGTGAAAACTTAGGTAAGTACACTGAAAAAGAAGGTTGAAAGGATCAAAATTCAGTCTTACTATTGAACTTACACTAACAAGTGTCCAAGCACTATAGAGATACCAGAGTGCTTCTGTGCATGGTACATAATGCACTGTGAAATGCTAGTGCAATTCCTGTTACTGTAAAATGCAGGGCATTTCTAACAAAGGCTGCCCTGCACTTGAACTGCACCCTTCCTTTGAATGTCATGTACCTGGTACTTCCTGAGGTCTGTGGGTTGCTCCACATTTTGCTTTTCTGGGACCCTTGAAGGGCCAGGTGAATCCAGCAGCTCCCAGGAAGGAAGGGGACGAGGAAAGGAAGACAGGAGACCTCCCATGACATTCCCTGCTCCTGGGAAGGACTGGAGGATAGCTGAGCTGGGCTCCTCCTGCACCAGACAAGGGAGAAAAAAAGGAATATCAGGCAATGTCTGCTGTCAGAACAGGATGAATCCAGTCATAGGCCTAAAATTTCCACTCCACCAAAAACACACACCTTCAAACAGCAGCAGCAAGACAGGCTCTGCTCCAGGTTGTGACAAGCTGGACAACACCTTTAGCTGTCCTAGCAATATTTTGAAATAATCTATCAAGTTATTTAGCTTAATTCCCTCTCCTCCTATAAGACTATCATGCATACCGAACTGGGGCTATTTAACACATACGCAGAAGTGAGGCTATTTCACCTTTGGCAGATAAACAGTTTGAAGTTTAGATAAGGTAAAATATTCATGCCAAATGAGACTTGCTTTATTTACCTTAGGCCTTCACAATACACAAAATAAAAACTTTAATGAAATTAAAATACACCTCTATCATATGATAAATAAGTTTGCTCTACTGAATTGCCTT
The DNA here is from genome assembly GCA_035047845.1 of Dendrocincla fuliginosa. NCBI lineage: Eukaryota > Metazoa > Chordata > Aves > Passeriformes > Dendrocolaptidae > Dendrocincla > Dendrocincla fuliginosa. The sequence goes on along the minus strand of JAWWMO010000083.1, from coordinate 31,816,489 downwards.
CCAGGTGACTACCCAGCTCTGAAAAGCTACTGGACGCAGAGGGGCTACATTTAAGAGAAGCTAAGATCCATTAATTACATAAAATTATTCTTCTTCTTCTTGAGTAAAGTGTTTCCCTGTGAAAAGGAGGCAGAAAACAGATGGAGATTTCAAGAGCAGCATGTAAGAGACAGAGACCTGCTTACATGGAAGAGTCCAACCTGAGCTAGAAGGACACACCGTTGCCACATGTCAGAAGGACACGGGGTAAAATGCTGCGCAGGTACTCAGGAAATGAGGAATGCTTCCCATCTCTTATTATCTTCAAAGATGCATAATTATCAACACTTTAGAGATGATGCTTTTCTGGCACAGAGGTATATTTAATTGCATCCTTTCTGTTCTTTTATGTCTTTACCAGCTAGGTTAACCTACGAGCACAGAGACTGCTTAACCTACAAAATTCCCCAGGTAGGTGCTGGGAGCAATGGATGTGTACACTGTAGAGTTCTGGGGCAGGATGCACTGAGACATCTCTGCTGAGGAACAAGTCAGTACTGGGTGATTATCTCCTGTTTTTGCGATGCCAAACAAATACCCAGAGGTTGAGAGCCAGTCCTGCAGTCTCAGAGCTAGAAATAGGGCTGAGTAGGCTTCTCAGTCCCAGAAACATGTAAAACCTAGAAACCAGTCACGTCAAGAGATGACTATTCAGAAGGGCAATGGACTAGTTTTTACCCAGTATCTGCAGTGAAGAGAAACGTTACGATGTTGCACTAAACTGCTAATGACTGGTTTCTGTCTGGTTCATCCGTGTTTACCACATCATCTGCCATATCATCAGAACCAAAGAGCACTAAGAGGTGTTTAATCCCATTTTAGTAAATACACCTTTTTAGAACATGGCCAAGATCCAGCGAATTTTTCAGTATTCACTATATTTCATGTTATTAAAATCTTCATTGTTTAGGGAAAAGTCAAGGTTTGGGAAAATCAAGAGTTTACACAGTACATGTAACTTCATTTTTTTAAAGCATCATCACACCAGGTTCACAACAAGACATTTATAGTTTTATGATGATTTATCAAAGACAAAGCTCATTATTGTTATCCATAAATACAACTATTTAGGATCAGTTTCTTTAAAGGGATGCTTTCGTTTTAACGTCAGGCTCCTCTCAGCCCTCTGCATTTCTATTTGAAAGTTATCATTAAATGGTGAAATCAAATACAGCAGTTAACTTTAAAGACTTGCAGTTCTAGTAATTATACTGCAGCATGTAACATTTCTGCACAGGGACCTTCTTCTAATATCTACTAACCCCCTACCTCATGAATTTTAATTATGTGTGGCAAAGAAAAGCCCAGATCATTAAGACCATAAAAAATGTATTGTATTAGCCCTTCTTGCAACTGGTACCACAAACCAGGACCTTAGAAAAGCAACAGTTCCTGCTCCCACTCCAATTAATTAAACAATCAGTATCTCCAGAATTATTCTGTTACCATCTGGTGATGGATGATAGCAAGCAAAGACAACAGAACAGCTGGGTACACACATGAGAGATGTCACAGGCAACACTGCCCTTCATTATGTTGTTTTCAAATGATTTACAGACACCTCCTTCGACAAAAAAAAGAGGAGAGGTTTACTAAAAAATAAGAGCAAATCTGAGATACGCGTAAAAACAGGTTAACAATATATTGGTATTATTTCTTCAGTTTTGCAAAACTCTTTCAAAAAGTCTTCAAGGCAAAAGAAGTCATGTTTTCTCAGTGGAACATTTACAGGGACTACAGCCTATGACAAGAAAACATAGCAAGAATGAAGAGTCTTTTCAGTTTTCATCTGCAACAATATTAATTTATGTATTTTAATGTCAATTATTTTATAATTTTAACGACCTTGTACTCTCACACATTTATGCATATCTATATTATATACATTATATATACATCTAATAATTTCTGTTAATAAACTAAGAACAGAAAAACAGCCAAGGAGAACATGTGGGGTTCTTTTAAAACAACAACATCACCTATAAACTTTGTCCTACCTCTTCTAATGGTTATTTATATTTTTACATATGACCCACAAACTGTTAGGGCCTTCCCTCTTGGGGATACTGCAGAACTGTGTGAATAGCTCTGTGAGCTAATCAAGATGAACACCTACTTCTAGGCTCTGTTTTCTCTGGTTTTATTCAGTCATTTTAAGAACAACTGTGTGTAGCATCAAGAGGACAAGAGCTTAAGCATGACCAACACTATCACATGCAGCTGCAGAATGTGGTGTGATTTAAACAGAGCTCCTCGCATTAGTACAAAGTTGTTTACTCACATATATGTTGAGTTTTTTGTACTAGTGTACGCGCTGCCAGGTGTATTAGCACAGCACAGAGATGTCTTTTTATCTCTTAACCCTGACTTCTGCTGGTGTAGAAGAAGAGCCTCCAGAAATGGCAACCAACAGAAAGGTAATTCAGTTCTGCCTTCCAGCCTTCACTCATCCATCATCAGTTTAGCAGTATGCCGCTTCATAGGATGTTCATGATATTCTGCCTTTTGTATTGAAAAAGGAAGCAGTTTGTGAAAAACCTAACAGAGAGAACAGACTAACTCATATGTAGGTATGATGACAGGCAGGCCACACAGCCAGTGTAAATCACTGTTATCAGCACAGTTGATGTGAGCATGTCTTTACAAGCACAAACATTTCTCAGAAGGTGCTGTGTAGGCAAGCTACATCAGAGATTGCTAGAAGGGTTTTAGACCTTCAAAATCTGATGCATGTCTTCTCATAATGGAAGTATAATGTTTTCTACTAATAGTTCCATTTTGCAGTTCACAGAAACTAAGTTTATTCAAGTTCCAGGTAATTAATTGAATGGTATATTATAACCTTTTCAGAAGAGATATATGGTAGATTTACTTTCTGGGTGTTTAATGGATTAATGCCACATTACTAAACTTAGTGTGCTTGAAGTTCATTGATTCAGTGCCTAATGAAGTGAAAGAAAGGGGCAATAAGGAGCTCGCCTGAGTAGCATTATACAGAGGTAATATGTGTAATTGCAAAAAAATGAACTGGTACCCTGCAATTATGACAATTATTAGCAAAGGCAGAGAAAAAGTAAGATATACTTTCACTCAAACAGATGCTGGAAACTGGCACTCTAAAATGTAGACACAATGAATGTTCATTATTTGAAATCATCTTTCGAAAGGTCTAAAACATTGCATTTCTTAAAATGAAGGCTTATAAGGACAATCCAGTCTTTTGCATATCCAGAAGTACAAAGCATCACAAGAGACTCGAGAAAGAATAAGGGCTCAAGTTAATAGCAGCTGAACAAATATCTGAGACAAATTTTGAAGAAAAGTAGGCATTACCAGTATAAGGATGGCACTGAAGAGTTGCATGAATTCTTCTGACTGACTAAAAAAGGCCAAAATATTGCACAAAAATGTATTAATTTGAAGTCATTGCTCTGATTAAAAATATCACAGAATTATGGGGGGAAATCTAAATATTTCAAAATAATTATTTATTGAACAACATTTATATTCCAGGACTTATATTCATGGCTTTTCTCCTTAAATCCAAAAGCATATGTAAGAATGGTGCTTACCGTCAGCCTAGAAGGAGCCAGTAGTTCTTAGATCAAACATTCGAATTAAGTATTTTCTTATTTTGTCTGATGATTAAGCTTGGCATACACGAATTTTCCAATAGGCTACAAACTCAGTAAAGTACCTCTGGGTTCACACATTATAAGATTGGAACATGAGCATGATTAATTTTGCAATGTTTGTATCTCGCAGGCAGAACCATGCCAGGTGACAAATTGGAAATGCTTTACATATTTCCCTTCCTACAAACTATGTTTCAGGTGCAACCTGTCAGTCCTCCTTCCATGAAAAATTCCCTTAGAGTTCACCATTCTATCTGCAGACTGCACGACTGGAGTTACTAATTGCATCAATAAAAATAAGAATTTTATAAACCTCATGATTTTAATTTTCAGTTGTCTTCCCAAATAGCAATTAATGTTTACATAAAGAAACTATGCTTTCTCCCCATTATAAGGTTCCAGAAAGACTTATCCTGGCAGAACTAACCTTAGGCAGATCCTTTACAGATTTCTGTCATGGTCAGGCTAAAACAAGGCTTATTATTTGACTTCATATTTGAATTCCAGTTCCAGTGGCCCAGAAAAAAATGCTTTCCAATGTCCTGTGGCAGGGAACTGCCACATGATCATAACAAAATAGCAGGTGGATCTTAAAGCACACCTTGCCCCATGTAAAAAACACTGTATGTGCAACTAAGCAGTGTTAACTTTAAAAAAATGCTGGTTTCAGTAGAGAGGACTGCAGAAACAAATATTCTTAAATCTGAAGCAAATTGGGTTGCCAAGCAATTATCACTAAACATTCATACTGCCACTAAATCTATCAGTGAAGCAAGAAGAAAATTGCAGTTTCAAAATAGATGCCAGTAAAAAGAGAAAGCTAATTTTAAGATATTTTCCAGACTCTAAGCATTGTTTTTTATTTTTATTCCACTGAAATAATCTGGCTTCTTTGGCTGTTTGAGTGTTAAATATGATCAATAAAAATCTTGCCAGATGTAAAACAAAAACACCCTGTGCTACTGTTTCATTTTGGCATATAGTCATGTAGGTGTGTTCTGTTATAACAGCAACCATAAAACAAACAAACAAACAAACCAGCAGTTCTCCCTCGATATTAATTTTGTGAAGATTTGTTGTGTTTCCAGATGCAAGTAAAGAGATGGTTATAGTTGTTCAAAACAATCAAAGTTCAAATGAATTTTTAAATTTACCAGGTTAGAAAGGTTTGACATTGTGTCATTTTGCACAAGGAATGACACCTGATTTTGAAGGGAAGTGTATTTTTTTAATACATGACTTAACTGTTAACATGAAACATGGCTCCTGTTTGGATAGAATACAGACATCAACTTATGAGAATGAGTTATGACACTTTCTCATTTGCAATTATCTATCCTCTCCTCTATTTATGGGGGAAACAACATTCTGTCACTACACTGAAGTGGTGACAGTGTTTCACATGAGCAATCCCATCTCCTGAAGAGGTAGTCTCTGATTTCTCCCAGAAAACCTTCAGGTTTGCTGTGCAATGAATAAATGTGTCTGAAGGTAGAGATAAGTTACCTGCAAGTTCTCCCTGGGGCAAAATACAGTGGAACATTTCATTTCTGTTCAGGCTGCAGCAGCTCCTGAGTCCCTTTACACATAAAGATCTCACTTAGGTTTATGAAGAAACAGCAAGATGGCAAGAGAGACAGAAATCTCCCAAGATATAATCATTCATTTCCACGTGGACTGCTAGTGCATCACAGAATCACGGAACTGGTTGGGTTCGAGGGAACCTTTGAAGATCATCTAGTCCAGCACTAAATGAAGGGTCATTCAAAGAGAGTATCTGTAGAAACAAGATAGGATAGAAATTCTTTCCAAACCTCCATAATCAATGCAATAGTTGTTTCAATTTAATCTCTCAGTGAAGTAAAATAAATACAGAAAATTGAACTCCCTGTCTTAAGATCTCTAATGTCATGTCCAGCCTTTATCTGTCAGGAGGCTTCAAAAAGAGAGATCCTGTGCTGCTCTTTAAGTGATGTATTCAGGTTTAATGTGACAGATTACAAGGTCTTATTAAAATATCAGGATTATTATTGCAGCTTTAGAAGTTGAGCAAACCCACAATATTATCACTGTATTACCCCAGCATGCAGAGATCCCATCCTTAGCAGAGTCCCATTGTACTGGGTCATCCAGTCTTTGCATGCCATCTGAGCCATACACTGCAAAGCAATTTCTGAAGGAATCTGCCTGCAATGCCCGAGGGATTTTGAAGCACAGGTAGAAGCAGTGCCCAAAACCATGTTTTTTGTGAAAACACCTTTCTAAAGAGTAAAGCTGAAATAGTGGGAGAAAACAATACATTTTTACAACTCTCCTTACCTGCAGAAGAGTTTGAGTGAAGAGCAAACCAAATCATCATCATCATCATCATCTCCCACCTGGAGTTTGAGCCCACCCCCACACACAGTCGATGACAGCAGCAGTTGCAGCACCACAGCTAAGCACTGCTCAACAAAGGCAAGGACAAGACTTCACTCAGGTCTCCCTGGTAGCTGGGAAGAAAACTGGAAAATGGCAGCAGAGAACAGTCCAGCTGAGCTGCTCCATGCTCCCTTGGTAGCAAATGCTGCAATGGTCCCAAAGCTCAATCTCACTCGCGGGGTACACACCCTTAATAGACTTCAAGAAATTCAAAAGATGCCTGTGACAGGAACTCAGCAGAGTCTTCAGCCCAGTGAGCAGATGGGGCTTGGGCTGTTAAATATGGCTACCAATTGTGCTCATTTTTAAGTGGCACATATTCGTTGGTTAGATTCTTATTGATCATTTTATTTCCTAAGGAACTTAGAAAATAAATTTTCCAGACATTGCCTTATTCAACTTTGAGATTAGCTTCTATTTCATGACTGCTGTTTCTATTGAATTGCTGTCCATAATTTTGTGTTTTGTTTTGTTCTGTTTTTTTTTTTTTTTTTCTCAAGTGTTTACCATTAATTTAGATCCTATCATTCACATGGGTAATTCAGATCATAGATTTGTCCTATCTTTATCCAAAATTAATCTTCATCTACCGCAAACTTTAAATGTCACTGTGATGCCCAAATCACTCAGTCCTGGTTAGGTCTTTAGAATTCCTCATATCCTTTTGTAAATTCTACCTAAATAATATTATACCTTTCTCAAAATAATGGTACAACATCATTTATGCTCTCCTAAATTGTAAGAATACAAGGCATCAACTTTAGCACAGACTATTGAAGCCTTGCTCATTCTCACTTGCTGAAAAGCTCAACTGTTTTTGTATTTAGTCTTGTTCTTTTACTATTCCCTAGCATCCTCCAGCTGAGATCCAGTGACCATCCAGCATGATCTTGTCCAGTGACAGCAGACTCCGGATGAAGTAGATCACATGCTGCACACCGGAGCTCTGCAGAGAGCTTCCTGCATGCTGTAAATACACATCATTTGGGATAGCTGTTAAGCCAGATGAGAACCTCAAGACTGCTCCTCTATCTGTGAGGAGCAGCGCTGAACTGCACGAAGTATCCAGATGTGCTGTTTGGTCTTAAGGAAACTATCCCTTCCTTTCACACTTGGTTCAGAAGCAAACTGTGACTAGTCTTCTCCATCTTAACTTCTGCAAATCTTTGACTTCACTCACAGGAAGCACTGGGGTTTAGCTTGGTTTTAGAAACAAAAATAAATCATGTATGTTTTTTTCCTGATTTTCTATTCACTAGGACTCATATGACCAGTGATTCCTCTCAGCATTGGATTACAAGGCACTCCAAACTCTTATTTGATTGCAGAGCTGCTTTCATTTCAATAGAGCACTCTACCAGTGAGTTGGTTGTAAATTACCAACCTGTAGCCCAAAAAGCTGTTTTACAAACCCCTTTCATTGCCCAGCTCTTTGGAGTAACTTCTTCCCTCTCTGTTAAAACAGTATTATTTCCTGTAGAAGTGGAGGAGAAATGGAGACTGATAAAGAACTAAGGTGAAGAGTTCTTCATAGAATACTGTCTTAATGGTTATTGAAAATTGTTTGCAGTAAGTTGTGCATACTGTTAGGTGGTAGACCCATTACAATGGCATTCCTGCCCTTACCAACAGTGCAGAAGCCAATGATGGTCCCAGACTCACAAAACTGTTTTTGTTCTTTTAGGGTTTAATCATCCCTGTACAAAGAGAGAAAATTCTTCTCTCTTTTGTCCCCCCCTGTCCGCTGAAAACTGAATTTAAAAGAAAGTTTACCCTCTGTTTCTGAGAACACTTGGATTTGAATGTTGGAGGTTCCTTTGTTTTTAGAATCAATAAAGGTCAGCCACTCCATTCTGTCATTGACAGGCTCCCATTCCATTTCGCTAATACATTCTACTCAGCAACACATACAACAATCAGACATATTCTTAATACTAGGAAGATTCAGAAGAACAAAAGGCATGTGTGTGCTATCTAAGATTTCCTTGGAGTGAATTACACTAGATGAATTATTCGGAATTATTCAGAAAAAGAAATTGTTTACTATTCTATCATAACAGATGTTCCAGACAAAGAAAAGAGGAAGCTGGTGCACCTCTAACTGAGCCATAGCTTTTCACAGCTGAACATGGCTGTGCAAATTAGCTGGTAAACTTTATGGAAGAACCCAGAAAGAGGCAATTAGAATTACAGTGCTGGTTTGAGAATCTGTAGTTTGTAATCAACCAAAATTGTGCAGTTTTCCATATTCTTTGCTGATAATGCAAATGCAACCTTTGAAGGAAACTGCTCTGTATGTAGCGCATCCTAAAAGCAAGAAAAAATACTTAAGTCCAAGCAAATAGCTTTGAGGGCAGTAGGCTGTATATGTCTTGGTCAAGTCATATATCAGCATTGCACAGATTATGAACGAACTCTGCAAATACATGCTTTGGTCATTAATACAAGCTATAGGGCAGAATCATGATCTGCCAAAAAAGAAAAAAAAGATCCTGAGAGCAAAACAGGAACCATGAAAAACATGAAATACCTTCAGACCAGGGACTAAAGAGCCCTACAAAAAACTACAGTCTGCAGTGTTCAGCTTAGAAAAGACTCAAGGGAGACATGACCACAGCTTTCAAATGCGTTGCAGCAAAAGAGGAATAAAACAAACACCTCTGGACTCTGTAAACAAAATGAAGAGCAATGAACTTGAAATGGAAGTAGAGGGAGTATATTACTACTAGGAAAAAGAAATCTTCAAATAGGAAGACTAGATAACTGTCAGAATGTATTGTCTAAGAAAATTTTCAAACTTCAGACAATGTGACCATACAGTGGGTCATATTTGCTAGTTCACAGTTACATAGAGGAAATCCTCTATGCTACCAAAGTGCCATGGGGGAAGGGAATGTGTGAATACCTTACAGATCTCTTAAAGATTCCCCTGCTCTATTTTCTTATGTTGAACAGACAAGGGAAAGAGAAATCATTACTGGCTTGTCTCATTTCATCCCTACTGAAAAACTAAAGTTTTATCTGAATTTTGGCTTTGTGCAACACCTTTGTTCAAATGCAAGATGGAAAAATTTGACATGTTCTTAGGGTCTGTCTTGAAAGACAACAATGATATTGAAGGGTAATTTTCAGTATTTTCTAATAAGTAGGCTGTACTTCCTTTTACACACACTGAAGATCAGTTCTTTATCTGATGTTACAGTCAGGCAAAGCAAGTAAGTGGCTTCCTATCAGAGGAAACATTTCCACTCTTCATCCTCTTATCCTTGGTCACATTCTGCTGGCACGTTTCTTGTATAAAATCAGCTGATTACAAGATCCAGTCCAAGGCAAAGTGAATGAATGGATGGTTGGTGGTGATATGGTTAGTAGAACCAACCCTCTAGTAGTATCTCAGCATGACATGCAACTACATATAACATGACACTGTGTCTCAATAATAGCTGGTACTACTGCAGGATTACTTATTTGAAAAGCTGTCCAACTACTGAACTTCACAATCTGCACATTAAAATATGCTGCAGAATTTGAAGACCAGAAATTCCTGCAAGTACAACATAGGTTGTGCAACAAACGGGCCAGGATTTCCAAATAACTCCTGTGGGGGCTGAGGTGGACCCTGCATAAGAAATGTGCAAGAAAATGAACTAGTTTGGAAATTTTTCTTTTCTCAAGAAACCTTTTGTGGCTAAAAAATGCAATTCCAAGAGAATGTATGAGAATAACTACATTCTGTCTTTCCCTTGGGTTGTTTTCCTGTCAGCACAGACAAAACAGTCAAACCCTTATAAGAGAAGGTGTTTGCAAGCTACATAGAAGCACTCTTTCCCACAGGGAAGGGAAGAGGAGAAAGAGAACAAACTGCAAAACGCAGCCCAGAGGGCAGTATGCACATGCCTCAGCCCTTTGATATGTATGGACAAAAAGCCCTGCTGGGTGTGTTTCTTGTTGACACCCAACTGTAAGTTTTAGCAGTTGTATACTGCTTCCAAAATAAACTTCATTTAATACTTGAAAGCCCATGGCTTAGCTCTCTGGCTACCTGCATGCATATTTGGAGCATACATTCCAGTATTAAAAAACATATGGATATCTTGGACTGAGTAAGACCAGTCTCCAATATATCATTTTAGGCATATAAAAAGTTTTGACCTCTGTTACGTCCAGGGTCCATTCTGAAGAAATCAACATTTCACTTCCGCTATTTACCTCACAGGGATGAGGGTAGATTGGATTAGTGTTATCACCTCCTTTGAAACCCATTGCTCAACACAAGGCATATTTACTCCATAAATAATTATTATACGAAAGTAGCCTGTTTTTCCATAGTAGGTAACTTTCTAGGTCATCAAATTAATCACCAGAGTTTTTCAAGACTACACTTTACAGCATGTGGGGGTTCACTCCTTCATTATAAATTAGTGTAATCTGAATTCCTGCTCTCCTTATACCAGGAACAGATCATACTATAATAGTGATGTGTCCTCCCAAGATTAAAGGTTTGTTTGCTTTTTTTGCTTTTTACATGATTGTTCTAAACTCCAGTGCCTGGTTTAGTTTAGGTTCTATTTATTATTTTTTTTTTCAGTTGCCCAGAGTACCAGTTGGAAACTTATAAAGTGAAGTGAACGTTCAGCTACATTATATGACACTGTGATACAAGGTTCATTGGTCCCTGAAGCAAATTAAATACAAATAATTGCTTTCTTATTAACATTCACTGTTGCAAGCTTTTTCTCCTCCACATCTTGATATGTGGTATTGGATGCAACAGAATTTCTCTAAATGAAGAAGGATAAATATCAAACATATAATGAAAATACATAAAGATGTTGCACGGCATTAGTATACATCATTGCTTTGGCAAAGAAAGAAATATTTGTTCTTGAAGTGCGTTGCCAATACCCTGAAAAACTGTCTAGTCACTAAAACTTGTTTTTATTTTTGAGATACCTTCATTAGTAGTGTATAAAGAGAAACCACAATAGGTGGCCTATAACCACAATTCCAGATATGTGACATGGATCAGAGAAATATTCATAACTAAAACTTTTCTGTAGTCTGGGCCTCCAAATATTAGAGACACATCAGCATAAACAGGAAAGACTAAGGTGGCAAAGGGTAAGCACTTTATATTCGTATCTAATTTTGCTTGTTATACCCTACTACATAAAATTTAGCTATTCCCTTAGAAACACAGATGCTGTGTTTAGTGGGATAGGTTTAAGACAATCTCTGGGACTTTCTCTTCCGTTCTTGCACTGGCTACAAACCAAGTGAAAATTACAGAGTATGTCCAACAATCAGGACAAGGCAGTAGTTCAACAACTTTCAGAGGCAGGCCACTACTGCTTCCTACACCTTACCCCAGGAGAGGTGTGCTCTCTGGAACAGTCTTTTGGTTACATCTTTCTTGTTCTTTCAATTAAAACAGATACCTCCTATTGAAACTGCACCTACAATGTGGTGTATGAAGCTAATAATGCTGAGTACCTCTTCTACAAATCTTACTCTGTTCACCCACATTTCAGACAAACTTGTTACTTTTTACAGTGACTGGACATTAAGATCTCAAACACCAGTAAGGGGAATAATAATGTCCTTCCACATGATCTTTAAGCTCTCTTAATTAATATGTCTATTGTGCTCATTCTGCACATCTCTTATCCTCTGCCAGGTTTCTCCCATTACAACCTGCAGAACATAACATTAAAAATAACATAAATCATGCATCTTGGGGAACAATAATTTTGTGCTCACCTTGCTGCATTCGTAACATTAATTTTCTTGAGAGTTTAATTTATAAGCTAAACATGACACAACAGATGTTAAATTGGATTAGATCCCTAAATTGAATAAACACAACCCAATGACCCCACCATATTTTGCTCATAAAAATTAGTACATTTAGGGTCACTCCATCACACTGACAACACAGAGAGATTTGTTTGAACTGTCTTCTGTATCACTCAATCCTTTGCATGAAGGAATAGAAATGGAAATTAAAATTTTAGTTATTTTACATCTGATTTAAGACAACTAACACAGTTGCAAAAATGTTTATTTACAAATAAACATTGTAAAAAATAATGTAAAAATCAATATTGTATAAGAATTCTTGGACCTCAATATTCATTATGCTGTTAGCACCGAGCTGTAGAATGGAAAACTTTAAAAACATGCAATTAAACAATACAAGCACATATTTTAGCTCAATTCCAAAAGATCCAGAGGAAATATCCCAAGAGACACAGGGTATCTGTCAAGGGAGTGGATGAAGCAAAACTGGAGTACGGAGAAACTTGGACACTAGCTTAACCTTTTCCTCTTTCCTTTGAGACCAGCAAGTTCCCAAGCAAGAAAGTGAATCCTCATCACAGGAGGTACACAAGGAGGAATCAGTGGTTCCAGTGACTCCAGAGGAAGGCAGGCTCAGGAGATGGATTGTATCACGCAGTTTCTCTGCCTCCATCATCCCTCAGCTGGGAGAGGACCAGCACTGCCATAGAAGGCACACAGCATTCCAGGAGCTCTTTAGGATCCCCATCCCTGGATGCTGTAAGTGTTAACATCAGGCACATGTGGACAGAGGATTGTCCATTACCCCTCATCAGCCTGATGCACACTGGCACATCTCCCAGACAAGAGTGTGTGATTGCCATCACACTCATGATTACACCTCCCCCAGCTGTTGGAGGGTGATTCTATCCATATGTGCCACTGTACAGTTATGCCACTGCAGTGGTTGCCTCACAGGTATCCATATCCATAGCCGTTTTCCTTATGGACTTCCCTTGTGGGTTTATGCACATAATTTAATGAAAAAATCTTAAGTCCTAGCCATAAATTTCCCTGCAGTCACTCAGTAACCCTAATCACGGATGCACTCCACAGTGACTGTGCTGTTGAACAACCTCAACATGTAGCCACATATCTTACAACCTCCCATCCCAGGCTGAGCCCAGCTGGGACAACTTCTGTACTGAAGAGAAGCCTTTTCCATTGCTCCAAGCAGCACAGACAGCACTGTTGCTTCTGTTACTGCTCTCCACAAATGTTTTTTCCATATCCAGTTATCATCTCACATTACCAGAAGCCATATAAAAGCTTCTGTATCTTCTGGCTGCTTCCTCAGGCCCACTACCATCAGCACTGGTATTTTTTCCAGTTTATACTGCACCTAATGAGCTCAGTGCAAGCCATGAGGTGCTGGTTCCTCCCCAGCCCTGTCAGTCCCACAGCTGTAAGACACCATTCTCTTCTTCACAAACTTTCTAATTGATCTCACATAACCCCCAATGACTAAAGGAATGAAAAAAAGAGCCTCTCAGTGCCCTGTAAGGCAGATTCACTGCTCACATCAGCTATACTCGTATCATGAGAAGAGAAGCAACCACCACCTCCCACACTCCACAGGGCAGCACAGCTCATTGGTTATGATACCTCAAGTCCAGACAGATGAGCAGGGTGCAGGAAACCTAAGGACTTTTAAAAAGAGTGCTGATGGCCAGATTGTCTGCATCAAGCACTCTTGGCTCAAGTACTGTTCTCCTTACAGTATTCAAAAACCTTTTGCACTTGTTCTTTTTCCTTTTCCACATATGGAAGATAGTCTTAAGCAGTAATGGGTGTACTAAGAAAAAGATCGGGGTGTAGGTCACATATCATTATGCCTTCCCTTCACATAAGCACATCCTCACCGAAAAATAGGCACTCTATAAGTAGAATGCATTCAATTCATCCCTGTAAGTGTACAAGGCTGTTTCCACAAGAGGTGCCAGCTCACTTTGAGCCCAAGCAAATTCGTCAGCAAAACAGCTTGAACTTACTTTACCATAAAGAAACCTTCATTCTGAAAGCGAGCAGAGACAGCAGGAGGTACCAGGCCTTCAACACCTGAATCTCTTCTTCTGTGACAGAAACTATGATAGAAACTAGAAGATATTTTTTAATATGGCGTCACAAAAAAAAAAAAATACATTTCAGAGTTAGTTGGTCTAAGCAAGAAGATTTTATCTGTGGCTTTCTCTGTGACTCTTTTTCTCCACCTACTCTGCTGTAGTTCATGTGCAAATTGCTGTGACCAGTGAAAGAAATCCATGAAAAGGGAATTTAGGGGCCAGCATAAAGGATAAAAAAGGATACAAAATTATGATGATGCCCTACTAAACCATACAGAGAGGTCAAAATGAGAGGAACAACTTTATCCTTTGAGGCTGCTTGTAACTGCAGGAAGCTCCATTAACTCCTAATGGTTCACTGTAAAACATTAGCCCTTGTGCTGAGGGATGGATGTAGAGCTGAGTCCTGCCAGGAGAGACAACAGCCATTCTGTGACAGCAGCCACCTTGCAACAACTGTGGCACTGCCTCTGGGTCAGCAAAATGCTCAGATTAATCAGCAGAATTTACAGTCACCTGGAAGTGCCCCCGTTGCGGAGGCTGGCACAAAAGCCAGAGTTAATATAGAAGAACTGTTACAAGCTGTAAACCACCCTGTCCCTTGCAAGCACTAATCTCTGCCTATTCACACATGATGGATATGGCATCATTACTTATCCTGCATTTGGAGCTCAGAACTGCTGGGACTGGCTGCTAAGGTCTTCATAACTAACTCGCCAAGACCACTCATTGCAAACCCTTTGGTTTAAATCTAAGGCATAAAAAAAGACTGTAACAGCAGCTTTAGGCAGCATCACATAGGCTTCAACCTGGAGCTGTGACAATTCACAACATATGATTAAGCGAATTCTCATTCTGGGAGAACTGACTGTCATAAACTGTACCATTCACTGGGAAAAATTCACTGGGACAAACCTTGGGTGCCCCTAGGATTCCATAAAAGTCCTCCAGGAGTTTTTTTAACCTAAGGTCTTCTGATATTTCTGTTTAAAAACTGGACACATTAGGAAAAAAAGAGAAAAAGAAAGAAACTGCACAAACAGGATACACCTAAATCACATCAATTTGTTATATTATAACAAATATATAATAAATATTAAGTAACAACAGTTTCACAGAAATCTGTGTTACTGAATGTCTGTCAATTTCCATAGGAGATGCAAGTATACTCAGATAAAGCTCTTTGCAATCAGTTTTTTCAAACATATCTGCTAGATCCAGGAGAACACTGGGGCAGCTGTGGTAAAAGAAAACCCAAGCCACTAAGTACACAAGTGCCTGAAGGTTGTTATCACGATCACATTTTAATCACTTCTCTGGTATTTTTCCCTCATAACAAAGCTCTAAAATAATGCAAACTGTCCTGTTTATAAACCACTAAAGCAAGACATGCTGCTTTTTTATTGGCGAAGTTTAACTG
This sequence comes from Dendrocincla fuliginosa, assembly GCA_035047845.1. NCBI lineage: Eukaryota > Metazoa > Chordata > Aves > Passeriformes > Dendrocolaptidae > Dendrocincla > Dendrocincla fuliginosa. The sequence goes on along the minus strand of JAWWMO010000083.1, from coordinate 31,801,073 downwards.
CAAATTCCATACAGACCAGCCCTGTCTGTCTTCGCAGTGGGTTATTTGTCATGTGGCCTCTTTCAAACATTTCCTATAGACAATCTTTTCTTCCATATACAGGAACAACAACTAAAACAGCACTTCAGAAATTAAAAATTGATTTTAGCTCCAAAAATCTGACTGTGCATGGAAAAAAAAGAGCAAAAGAAAACATCCCTATCTCTAAAGCCTGCTTTAAACATGAAAAGCATTTGGAGCTTTTTTTGCTGGGTTGCTTTCAAATTGCTTACGTCTCTTCCTATTCCTCTGGATAACGACAGTCCCTTTTTGATATATGATTTGTCTCACACTGACTGCTGGGGCTGGCTGCTAAGGTCTGCAGAACTAACTCCCCAAAACCTCTCATTACAAAAGCTTTGGTTTAAATCTAAGACATCAAAGGAAATGAGTTAGGCAGATGCAAGATAGACGCTAGCCGTAGCTTATGAGAAAAATATTTTTAAAAGTCTTGATAGTAATAAAGTTCATTATCTTCTAACCCACAGATGGTATTGGCAAAAATCATAATGGGGTTACAACAGCCTTAGTTTTATGTTTTTAACTGGATCCAGTAAGGGGAGAGGGCAGAAAAAAATTCAAGTTAGTTTTAATTTATATATTTAGACTGTCTGTATGTTCCCATTATGATAATTGGCAAAATGAAATGGTTGGGCTATAAAGGTTGTTTAAATTACATTTTATGATATAGTATTAATGAAAAATACACATCAGAAATAGGTTTGGTTTAGAATTCAAACACTATTAGAAGCAGGATTTAATTAGCTATTTTTCATTTTTTATTCAAGAGGAAGCTCAGAGTGATATGTGCACTTCTTAGTCAGGGGGTGTTGTTATTAAGCACTCTGGCCTTATACAGCTCCAGTCTAGGAGTCCCCAGACCCCAACTCCATGTGAGTCCCTGCAATTCTGGAGCGAAGGCTCCCCCCACACTGAGGCTGTCCCAGCTGCACACAAATCTCCCACGCTTCCATGCTCCCACTGCTTCAATGCCCTCCTTGACAGTCACTGACTTCATTACTTTATGAAAAAGGGATGACAAAAATTTTCAAATATCCAATAACATTGAGGGTCCTCATTTTCTGGTTGCCAGTAAAGCATTTCAGATTGAGCAACTAAAACTGGAGGCACCCAACATCACTGGTTGCTGTTCTAAATGACATTCTTACGTATCTGGATCCAAATACTGCAGAATTTTTGAGTCCTCTGACCAGCCCCCATTGCCCAAGCCCTATCCCCTGCCTTCACAGGTTTTCACAAAACCTGATTCTTTCAGGTGTTTCTGCCAGCCACGGGGCAGGACCCAGTAGCCATGGTAAGAGGTGCTGTCTCGGCTGCTGCTGGGAGCTACCTGCTGCCGTATCTCTTTGCCTATTTTGCCTATTACTTTGCCTCAGAACATTTGCTTTCCTTTTCTTTCCAAAGAAAATGTCTCAGGAGCTATGATGTCAGTTGAGGAATTATATCGCTCTGGATGATGACAGCAGCACAATTATTTTTTCCTTGCAGGCATTTCTTGGACAATACCTCTCTCCCTGGGAACTGTATGAAATTTTGTTAATACAAGGAAAATGCCCTAATGACAAAAGGCAATCAACAATACTAATGTTACAAGATTAAGGGCACTAGTTTTTCTTTTCACTGAGCCTCTTTCAAATCCTATTGTTCAAATAAGCCTGCAAGAAATTCACATCTCTTTCCCATGAGAATTAGTCAACAATTATTCTGCTTCCAAGAGAAATTTATTTTGAGTCAATGTTTTTTAAATCTATCTGTTCACCAGGCTTACTCATGCATTAAGGATGATTTTCAGTGTTCAATAGCAACTCCTGAAACAAGGAGCAATTAGAAACATCTGATTTCATGATGAATATTCTTTCCAGCAAACTGAGCCACTGCTTCCAAAAGGAAAATGCAAAGACTCTCTGTCTTCCGTGCAGTTATGAAGTGTACAGCAGAAACAGCTAAATTTCAAAAGCTGAAATACAACAATAACTTGGCTCACAATGAAAGTTGTCAAAAGAGTGAATTTGGTTGTACGACAGTAGAATAAACATAAACATTAACTCAGCTCAATACAACTAAGGAAAAAAGGCTCACAATACAAGCAAGAGCACCCCCAGTCAGGAGCACAGATCAGAAAGCCCTGGGTTTCTTGCCTAAAGTCAGGCAAGCTCTGCAATTACTTTGCTGCTGTTCTGAAAACCCATGGTGGGGTCCATCCCAGAGATATAGCTTACAAACTTACCAAATAAGTTCTGGGTACTGTGAAATGATGTAAATAGCTGCTTTATTTAAGACTGAATGTTAAGAAGTTAAAAGTACCTTTTACAGACAATAGGAATTAAGCATTTAATATTAAAACATTGAAGTGTTGCATTGATGCAGGGACTTAGCCACGAGCCCACCTTCTGCCTCTGAGCCCCTCTTGCGACCTGCAGCCTGAATGCAAGAGAAAAGGCAGAAACCTCCAGGTATGTGGGAGTCCAAACAGTGCCTTCTGATATGGATCTAAACATAGGAGACCTCTTCTTTCTGCAGACAGCAATAATGCTACCAGTTTACCATAGTTTATCAGAGATTAAAGGTAATTTATAAACAGCTTCTATCCCTAGCAAGAACATAAGTGTTAAATAGCACTTTTGCCAGTGTTCCATCTGGAAATAGTTGAAAAATAAGCAAAACAGGTCTTAACAATATCCATTCTTTTCTACGTACTGCTTAGTGGCTTGTGACACTATAATTTCTTAGGCATGGTCTGTAACAAATGATTATAAAAACACAGCTTTTCTCACTCAAATTACACAGCACAGATGAAAGAGAGTTAATCCACAAGGCACACAGATAATACATTGCACTTTACACTGAAACCATGAAAGATGGCCTGGCTAGAAAAAGTGAAAAATTAAACAGCATGTCTTGCTGATCCATTCTTTCTTCTTGCCACAACCAAGAAAAAGATGCACATGGGGCAAAGGACGCTAGTTCTGGTAGGGATCTTAGAAAAGCAGTTCTTACAACTTCATCTTTTGGGCTCTGCCACACAAACATATGCAGAAGTTTTATGGCACAAAATACATCTACTTCTCCTGTTTTCTCCTCCTGGTTCCTTTTGTGATTTCATTTCATTTCTGTCTTCTCCCAGAAGCAAACAGTTGGCCCTGTGGACACATCAGGGAAGGCAATGTTCATAAGTCAATAGTTCGTCTTGCAGTCACATGGAAAAGTTTTCTCAAGGGATAATTGTCAGCATAATTCACCAGCAAGTAAATAGACAGGACTACTGGGCAAGGACTAAACACAAGGTGTACTTCCTTCTCCTCATCGCTAAGGGAAGGAGACAAAGCAAGGTAAAATGAAACCAGGCAGCAATCTAGACTGCTGAAATAAATATGTTACCTTAAAAATAGAGAGAGAAAGAGAGGAAAAGAGAGAAAGAGAGAAAAAAGAGGAAGAGAAATATACTTCAAAAACTAAATTAGAAATAGCATGATGTTTACAGAGCATCCTGAACTGTGATGTGCTCCATCTGAATAGAAGAGTGGAGTATTAAGCTTCCTAAATTTAGTCCCTGAATGCTTAACTGCTCCATCAGCAGTGTAATTCTGCAGTAGTCACTGCAGTGGCAGTCATAGGCAAACATCCTCACTGACTGGAAAATAAGACACTTCTCAAAGTCTCCTGTGATATGGCTACTGAGAGCATTTGTGAACTGGACCCAAGAATCCTGGAGAGCTTTTCCATTCCTGCATCCTGGGAGAGCCCAGTGCTCAACTGCTCTATGCATACAACTTCATGTTAATGCATGTTTAGCCTAACAGCATCCAAAATGAACTAAGACTTTCCTCACAGTGCAAAGAGAAAGTTCTCCTGATGAGTTTAAAATCTATACGTGTAGGCAGTGCTGTGGCTTCCAGCATCAGCAAGGACAGAGTCACCCACCACTCCGCAATAAGCACCATCTGCCTTTTCTACTGGGATTTGCTGCTATTTCTCCATATTTTTTGTGCAGCTTTCACCTTACTTATTGAAAGAGGTAGAAGGGACTGCTTTGTCACCCAAATGAAGTCTCATGTTCTACGAGTGAAACACATCAGCATCATCCAGAATTGTTCCCACTTGCTTATGCTGCTTCATACACCACTGATTGGCCTTACTCCCTGAGCGTTTCACAGTAGCTTAGCAAATTCACCAATGAGTTAGGGAACCAGAAATATCTCTAGAGAGGATGGGACAAAAGTATTAAATGACTGGGTTTAAGATGTATGGCAGCATGTAGCAGAAGCCCAAGTCTTCTGAGTTGTAACTTCATGAGGTCACAGCATTGCCACCATGTGGGCAGAATAATGACATCAACAATGAGGTCATGATCTCCTAGTGATTTTTTTCTGTCTCCGACACATGAAGGTGGCCCCTCCCCTTCCACCGCTGTACATATGTCCAACAACAATTCACTCCTCTAAGAATTTCCACAGAAAGAGAGTAAACAACATGGTTAATCATGCAAAACAGTAAATCTCTACAATGATTTTTTTTCCCACAGTATCACTCTGCTCCTCTCTTCTTAGTCTGCAGACTCTGCAGAGCTGAACCAGACATTCTCTATCATATTCAGCACACTGTGGGCACCAGTAGGGATGTTTAAAGACTGTTGCAGTATTCAAGCAGATAGCAGCCACAGAAATTAAAGGGAGTTATGCAGCTGAATCCTTTAGTCATTCATTTATGCTTCTTCCTCATAAATCAAAGGACAGGAAAGCAATTTAATCAGAAATAACCACAGAATTAGCAGTACAATTCAGGTCCTTACGCTCTTTTCTCATTGCTTTTGATAAGTAGAGGCAGCAAACAACCAAACAGCAAAAGAAAAAAAATAATGAAAAATTAAACACCCCAATAGTATCACTGTGATGCAGATTTTGTGAAGTCCTGTTCCAGTCTGAAATGGAATATTCTATCTCATCTTCTCTTCTTCTAGTTCAGTGAAGTCTGGTTAAATACTGGATTTTCAATTTAATAAGAATCTGACATTAGTTGTATTATTGCAAGGTTAAGAAATTGCAAACTGTACTTAAATATTTGTTTTATACAAAAATGCTGTCCAATCACAATTATGTGGCTGGATCTCCCTTACCCAGCATTCTGTTCTGATGTGAAATGTAGATATGTTTGCTAAAGGACATGGTCAGAAGGTCACTGCAATAGCTTAGTAAAGATGTAATGAAAACAGACAATAGCAACAAAAAGAAAAAAAGCAAGCCAACTATAAAGAATATTGTAATTAACACATAAAGCACTACTGAAAATGTTAAAGACTCTGTTGCCTTAGGAAACTGTGCTTCTCTATAAGCCCTTGTGTCTTGCAGTCAGAAGGGAATCCATCTTGTAAGAACAAATAAATATTGCAGCACAGAATGCCTACAACAAGGAGTTGGAGACGTTAAAAATATTAAAATAATGAGAGTATAGACAAGAGATGCGTGAAAACAACAAATGCTGTGAAATTAGCACTTTACTCTCACTGAAAATGTAAGCTTCAGGATATACAAATAAACTAATAAAAAATAATACATTCTATGGGAGTGGCAGAATGTTTCCCATGGGATTATCTTGGGGAAGGTTCTCCCAGAAGATACCATAAAGGCTAAATATCTTTAAAGGATTCCCCAAAGACACCATTTTCACAGAAAAGCAGAAGCCATTAAGTAATATTTGGCATGCTAAAACATAGATGAGAAAGTAAAATAAATAAATAAACAAACAAACAAATTTAGTGAATAAGCCAAAGAATAATTGCACTCCATTAGAGGGCAACTTCCCTTCTAGGAAGATTGTATCTATCAGTGGGACCTCTGCCAGTGGTCTCAGCCAAAGCAAGAGCTGGTCTGAATCCCGCTATTTTTCAGCAAGTCTTATTGTCTCTGGCAATTGTACTCCTGGGTATAAAAAAGTATGAACCTGTATCAGAGATTACACAAATGAGATACAAACAACAGGTGAAACAATACATACTTTGCAAGAGGCTTGTGAAGAGCACTTGTGTGGTGCTTTTGGCTGCCAACACCAGCCTACCCAGCCACGGGATCTGCCTCCAGGGCTTACGACGATAAAATCTGGCCAAAAAAGCACTAAGAGCATTGATCACTCCTAAAGCAGCTTTTTGCTGTCCTCTCACTCCCAAATGCTGTTCCATACTCCCTCAGAGTAAGTATCCATCATGCCGACCCCATAGAGCCCTCTCCTGCAATTATCCCATTACACCTAACACACTTAGAAATTAATTAATGCTCCTCTGCACTAAGATGCCATAATTAAACTCTTTCTCTTTTCATTTAAGACTGAATTTAAATGAGGGTTTGATGGCACTGCAGTACAGTAACACTCACAAAGGCAATGCTGACCTGAGACCTTTAAGATGGATTTTGGCCAAATAATTGCCAAGGGCTTCTTAGTTCATCAAGACTTTGACCTTCAGGAATTTACATTTGCAATTACCCCAGCTTTCAGCAATATTAGCTGATACACATGCATGGGTGATGATAGAGAAAATAGAAGTCTTCAGGACTTTTTTCCCCCCAACTGAGCCTCTCTATCTTTCTCTCACACATACTGAGCAGTGACCAAGCCTTTCTTATTGACAATGGAGAAGAATGAGATGACATTTCCTGACCTTTAAGAAGCATTCACTGATCAGCCCTAACTGCACCATTTCACTCATCTCATTACTTAGCAATTTAGCTATAAAGTAAAAAAGAAAAAAACCCACACCCCAAAAAGCTGAACTTCACTGTATTTTGCTCTTTATGGGATACCACAAACACTGTCCTCTTCTCAGTGCTGTGACTGCATGCCTAATAAAAAACAGGAAAGCTCTAGTTCACAGTTTGCATTCAGCTCCCACTGCAGACAGGAGAGTGTGCAATGGGATGCCTGACATCAGATTAATGTACATACATTAGAGAAGCAGATTTGTTAAGCTACATTTAAAGAAATAAAGATCAGGTTTTGGTCAGAATGGACAGCATGTTCAGAACATGCGACTGCAGTTTACATGCAGGCACAAAGACAGATCTGAACAGCCTAGTGTAGATGCTGATCCACTGTGGTCAGAGCAAGGTGGATATCAGTACTGACTAGCTCTTTGCAACTTGCATCAAACCCTGTGTAATCACAGTTGATGGTCTCCAAGCCCAGATCAATAGCTCGGGGCCACTCCGTGCATGCACTGATTCACCTGGACTCAAAGACCATTCAGCATCCAAGAGGGCACTAACACGCTGAGTGTCATTCAGGGCACTGGTATACCTTCAACTTACTGCAAATGAGTTTTTTGGCTGTTCAAGCAAAGGAAAAAAAAGCCTCAGAAAAAGTAAATGACTAATTTCTTTGTCACAAAGACTGACTTCATCTGGAGATGAAGCTGAGTGGAGATTGCTCCAGGGAACATCTGTTTTCACAACACTGCTCCTGGGCAAATGAAGTCTTGTGATGGGTCACAATGAGAGTATCCTCTTGCAGTTAAACACATTAGATACTCACAGTAGATTTGCAACAGGAAACCCAAACCAATAACAAAATCTGGGGATTTAAAATTACTTTTCAGTAGTTCTGTCCTCTTTTAAAATCTCTGCAGTTCATTCTAATAAGTTTCTATTGCCATTCTTAAGAATGTACCCTGTGTTTACACTTCCAGTGAAAACAAATTGTAATGGAACTTATATCTGATCAAGGGTGCAAAGTCATACTGTCCTCAAGGCACTAAAACCTGCTCAGGCTGCAGCCCATCAGAACAGACTCATACACTCTACCTGCACCCTACACAGACACTCAGAGAGATGTATGTGTGGGACTACGCTAGTCTTCAATGCTCACTGGCCTCCCTTCTGAAACTGTTGACGCAATACCAACAAACAAGCATCATTTGTGAAGGCCATTTGAGTGATTATTCACTGGTTCACTAGATAACAGACTGATCCAATGAGGATTTCTCTTTCATGTCTGTAAGAAAATCAGGTCTATGGATTCACCCTCTTGTCTCAGCATGATAATTTCCTTCCTGTTTTACCCTTCCTCTAAAAATATGCTAAATATCCTTCTCAATCTTCATCCCTTCATCTCATTACATTAGATGACCAGAGATTATTCCTACTCAGATGCACCTAACAATACTCCGTTCACAATATTTCCATTAGCTTGTGTCTTGACAAAATGGTTTACATTGTCAATATAATTTTCAATCAAATAAACACAGAAATCAAGTTTTTCCTCTACCTGTTCAGTGTATGACTACTGCACTTACGATTTAATATTTATGTTCCCCTATGCTGTACAGGTTTGTTGCCTCTTATGTGTACTATTAGTGTAGGACTTGACAGTGTTAGGTTTATGGTTGGACTCTACGATCTTAAAGGTCTCTTCCAACCTAAATTATTCTTTGATTCTATTACTGATGAATTAGGTGTGCAAGATTTTGTTACTTCTTACATAAATCAGTAGAAACTTGGAGCCTAAATCAATATGGATTTAAGGGAGAAATTATATTCCTACTTACGATCACATGGAGTAGAAGGTAAACAAAAAATGAGATTAACAACCTTAAAAACAAGAAGCTCGAGGTACAGTAAGCAGTACAAGTTTCAAATTAGTACCCAGTCTATCATCTCTGACTCATGACACCCCTCATAGTGCAGCACTCTAGAAACACAAGTGCCTGGAGAGAAGCAGAGGAGTGCCCTAGAACCATAATGAGGGAAAATTAACAGAAGAGGCAGCAAGGAACACAGATATATACCTTGTGGAAAGGCAATCAAAGTTTATTACCACCACTGTGACTGTTTCAAATCATGACCAAGGAACAAACCAAGGAACGTATCTTTGTAGTATCAGTAGCCTGTAAGAGGCATGAAAGTCTAGATAACAGGTCTCACCTCACTGCTTGCTCAGCTGCCACCACCCACCAGACACCACCGTGCTACATCAGGCTAGAATGAAGGTTCTGAGAGGTTACTGAACTCAAACAGATAATTAAAGTTCCTGTTTTTCTATGCCTTGGTTTCTCATGAAGACATAGCATTCCAACTTAATTCTGCATTTATTTCCAGCCTGTCTGGGAGCTTGTTTTTGTATTTAAATAGCAATAAACTAATTGTAACCAGCAACATCCTGAGATGAAACTCTTGCATCACAGTTCTCTCCTTGATCTCCTGGCTTAGCTCAGCCTGATGGCTTTTCTCCAGCATTAACTTTTTCCACCTCATTTTTTCTTGTTTCCTTCATGTTCTCTTTGCACCAAACTATAAATTATTATTTTGAAATAGACTGCATTACTTTTCAACACAACTTCAATTCAAAATATTGAATACAACTTCATCCAAAAACTGTCCTCAAAATCATGAGGAACTCATTAAAAATGCACTTCTCACCCAGAGCAAGCATAGCATAGTCTGCCTCATTTGATGACTCTAATTAAAATTTTTCCAAGTGGGATATGCAAACTGATTATCTGCTCTACAGAGTTTCAGCACGAGCAGAAAACTTTTAAGTCTCCTAAAATCAGACTTATTTGATTAAATGCCCTATTCATGCTTCAAGTATTTTTAATTTCTCTTTTTAAAAAAACAAAGCACATATGGCTGGGGGGGAGGGGGTATTTTAATTTTTACAAGTTATCTATATTATTTCTGACTATCTGTTCTGCATAAGTATTTATATAGGGATCTTTATCTTCTTCCTCTCAAAAAAGAACTTAAAAAGATGATTCGTCCTCATGTACCAAGTCAATTCTTACTTTCACTGTCAAGGAAATTTGCCTTGTCATACTATTTTTCAGTACATCCCTTTTGTTCCAACTTTTCAAGACCTGAATAAAAATGAAAAGCTATTATGCGCTACAGAATAAAAAGAGATTGCTCTGTAAATTTTCCTAGAAATTACAATGTTTTATGCAAATCAACACATTTTAGCCAACAGATTTGTTCTTCAGCTTCAGTGTATATAATTTGATTCCATGTCAGTTTGTGGGCATTCTTCAGATTAATCTCCCATAATCTTTTGGTCACATCATTTTAGTGTACAATAAAAATCCCAGTAAAGCTTCAGTGGAGTCTGAGCAGTTCCATGAGGTCATGACTCTCCCCAGAGAGCATAATCCAGACCTAATTTCAGAAGGAGCCAGGTAAGATTTACTTTTCTGAATGTATATATGACAGATCTGTGTCCATTCAAGTCAGATCCTGCAGATTCTTCCAACAGTGCTTTCTTCCAGTTCTGCCAAGCATACTTACCACCAAGATATACATGCAATCAAAAGAAAAGTTTAGGGTTTGGGTTTTTTTATTTGTTTTCTTTTTAAACACATATTATGTATTCAACCCATTGCACAGTTCTAATGCCTCAGGGTGAAATGAAGCTTTCTTTTTTTTTTTGTCTTCTGCACCTTCCTGAAACTTGTCAAGGAGAAACACTTCCTCTGCTGGATTAAGGGCAGATGAACAGTTACTGTCTCAAGAGTGCTCCCTGTTTGCATGCATTACTGTGAAAGATAACATCCCTTAAGAGGGATAGGACTTCGGGCTATGAATCTGATGCACTTTAAAGCAGAGGGTATCATGCCTCTAACACACAGCTTGAGTTCAGCTACTTTTCTGAAAAACAGGTTAAAAGAAAAACACACCAAACCGCTAGTGTATCAACAACAAATATAACAGTGTCCATAAAGCACGCACTTACCACTGCCTTTCTCAGCTGTCACATTTCATAGCATTCATACCATACATATTCTTTCCCCCAAGCACAGATATATCTCACTAGTTCCAGCTCCACATCACAGCAGCCTTTATTTCAGAGGAAAGCACTGAGTGAGGCAGAGTCAAACTTTTGTCCTGTTTTGATTGTAACGGTCTGAAACCTTTGAGCTTTTCATTCCTTAACTATATACTGACAAAATATTTTGACAAAACCAGATTGAACTACAGTTCAAAGACTATGGTAAATTAATCTTCATTCCATCACTGAACTCTCAAAAATTAATTTTCTTATCTCTAAACCACAGAAATGATTTAAACAGATTGTGGAGCATTTATCTGCCAACAAGATAAACTAGGAGTCTGAGCAACACTTTCTTCTTTTGCTACAAACACACACAAAGAAATCTGTTGACCTGGTATTTAGAGCATTCTTCCTTTTCTACCCACCAGTCGCAGCATTACTTGGAGTCTCTATTTGTCATTATCATTGGAAAGTAGATTACAAATTCTGGAAAAAAATATGTGTGCAAAATCCACTATGTATTGATCCAATAAACATATGTTTATTTCACAAAAGTAAAAATTGTACTTCTCTGTCATTGTTCAGTCTTAATCAAGACTTTTTCAGGAGACTGAATGAAACCATTTTCTGTAAAACAGTTTTAGCACTTTCTCTCTAACATAAGTTTTACATCACAATCCAGTAAATACAGCTGAAAATGCTGAATTTTGTTAGGACTAGAAGTTCAAAATGATGATTAGGCATAGGCTTCCAGGGAATAGTCAGAGTGGGATGTTAGTCACCTTCATTAACACCTTCCAGTAGAACACACAAAGGCATATGACAGTGGATGACAGCACAGCTGTGCAGGCACATCACTACTGCAAAGAGAAATTACTGCAGGTAAAAATACAGAACTCCAGGAACTTGAAATATCCATCCCCTACATTTTTCCATGTATGGACACATCTGTATAAAACAAGCTTGAAAAAAGCTTTTCCTCTAAAGTTTTCCATTAGATTTGCTGCCAGAGAGTTGCAACATGAGTGCATGGCAACCAGCTGTTCACACAGATGCAATTGCTCCAACACTGATGGTTTAACCAATATCTCTAAAGGAGGAAGGGACTTTTTGATTATCTAGACCAACCTTCTGCTCAAAGCAGCATCAGCTGCAGCAAAATACTCAGAATTGTTGGTCAGCTTTTGAGTATCTCCAAGGATCAGCTCAGACTCCTTAGGAGAACAGTACCAGCAATGACCATATTTGCAGTAAAAAAAAAAAAAAGGTTTTTCTTATGTTTCAGTGGAAACTCAGTGGATTTCCTGTATTTCAGACTGTGCCCATTGTTTCTTGCCCTGTCATGAGACAAGAATGAGAAGAGCCTGGCTCCATCTTCTTTGCACCCTCCCTTCAGGTACTGATACACATTGATGAGATCCCTGCCCCGAGTCTTCTGTTCTCTTGGCTGAACTATCACAGCTCTCCTCATGTCAAGTGCTCCAATCCTCTCAACAACTTTGTGGCCCTTTGCAGGACTCCCAGGGTCTTCTACAAGCTGCTTGTTTACTCATGGAGGTCTCCTGACCCCTTTGCTTCATTTCCTGCTTGTCAGGAGGGACCACTCTTAAGCAGGGAGGTGATCCCTGAAAAATCAATCAGTTCTCCTGGACTGTATCACGTAGGTTATCAGTGATGGCATTAGTCCAGATACACCTGCTCCCCTGACCAAATCACTTAGCATTTTGGTAGCAAAGACTGGACTGCTATAAATGCAGTGTTGGGAAGAAGTGTCAAACTAAAAGTCCAGCCCACTAGAGCCATCAGCACATTTCTAGAACAAAGTCATTAACCTTTAAGTGTCCTGAGCTAGTCTGCAAAAACTGACAGTAAACCTGTTGTGAAACTTATCACACAGACATAATGAAATTCACACAACATTTGAAGGCCAGACAACCTAAAATGAATCATGTATGATGTGAGGATATCCACTACTGACATAAGAACCATAATTTCTGAATTGTTTGTCACATCCCTGCACCTGAACTGTTCATTTTCACACTGTACACAGTACTAGTTGGATTGATGACTGTGTTTGCTACAAAGACAGCTACACCATGTCAGACAAGAAGCCTCTTTATCCCTGTATCTTTTCAGCAGCAGATACTGAAAATATGGGAGAATATTCTGTATGTATCCTGATTCTTCCTGAAGATATTCTTCCCACTTCCTGCAGTCAGTAGCCCAGGACCTTCCTGTAAACATTCTTCTCGAGAAGCAACAAATAATCACATGCCTTCTCCATCCCTTTATTTTTTCCATGGATTTTTCTCATCTCTTTCTTAGTCTCTCTATAAACTAAAGTCCTAATACAGTTAGTCCCTTCTCAAGAAGAAGCTATTCCATGTGCTAGGTCATTCCAGTTTCCCTTTTCTGGTGCACTGCCCTAGCACAGCTACTGTCCTTTTAGATAAAGCAATATTCAAGATACGAGGGCAGCATGTGCTTATACCATGGCAAAAAGATATTTCCTCTCCAGTTCTCGCCTTCCCTCTTAATTAATTTCTAACAGCTTATTTCCCTTTCTGACCACTGGAAAGCACCGAGTTGGTGTGTTAAGAAAATTTTTTGTATAATTCCTAGTAATTAGAGCCCATAATTGTCTAGGTACATTGTGGACTTTTTTTTCCTCATGTATATTACTTGGCATTTAGTGACCTCAATCTCCATCAGGCAATCAGCACTTCTCAGCTTAGCCCATGATCTGGTGATTCTGACTGAGTATATTTGTCTGTTCTTGTAAAAATACCACGTGAGGTGTTTTGAAGTTCTTGTAGCTGTATACTTGATGGCCACTAGCATCAGGGAACTAATTGTCTGTACTTGTCAATCTCCAGATGACAACCAACTCTTTACTGCAGCCTCTGGTATAAGAGCTGAACTGGAATTTCCGGGATTGTGACTTAGCAAAAATCAGGGTGATACAGACGCTCCCCATCAAAATGTGGGAGGTTCTTCAGCCAGCTCTAAGGGCCCAGACTGTGGGCTCACTTACATCTTTACACAAACTCTGAGCCACTGGAAAGCCAGAGCTGAATTAAATGCAACATAAATATTATTCCTCTAATACTGCTGCAGCAATTTATTTCCCAAATTTTCCCACATGTCTTATGTCCAGGATATATATATCATCACCACTTTTTTTTCTTTGTATTCAATATTTTCTAGAGCTCAGCAGACCTTCATTTATAGTACACCAAGTCATCATGCCTGATGGGTTCCCCAAGTACCTGCCTTCTTTATTTGAGGATTTTCAGCAAGAGGCTCTGGGAAACATTTCAAAACCAGAGATACACCTGCACCCTCACAGACATAAATGCACATACACATGCACATAACTACAGTGCTGTATATATATAGCTATATAGCAATTGCTAAAAACTTCAGTATTTAAAAATACACTCTTGCCTGCACAGTCTTTTGAGAGGGCCTTATGGGACGTAATTCTAAATGATCTGAACATGAAGGGAGTATCTCCAAGATTTCTTTCATTTTCTCCTTCTCTTCTCCAATTAATTAAGAAGAAATTTTTTTCATGTTCTCTTCAGCCAAACAGGATTTCATGAACGGTTGTTTATTTGAAAATCCAGCAAGAAATTTCCCTCTAGAGCTAGCACAAAAAAAATTTATCTCCACATGGGGAATTTCATTTTTTTGTGAGCTCATAAAAAAGTACAATATTTACTCTTGTAATTCATAATGTTTATTCTTGCTTTAATTTTTTGCCTAAGTTTAAAATACTGGTTTTGACATTTTGCCTCAAGAACATGTTGCTTAGTCTGCCAAAAGGGAACAAGCATGAGCTCAGGCCTTAGTGAGGAGGTAAAATTTTATTGTGCTTCTTCTACCTTTGGAAAAATTCAGTGTTGTAAAATATCGCACTATTGTATCTTCCAAATTCCATATGCACCCATCAAGCTAATCTAAGAAAACACAGACCAGGTAGGTTTTTAAGCAGAAACTACTCCTGGAGCAGAATCTGACAGGTCTACACAGCTGGGATAGGTTTAAGCCCTGGCTCTAAAATATTTTGGAGAGGTTTAGCCTTGCCATATGGATTCTAGAAACACAAATTCTCAGGAGTTGATGTAAACTTCCAAGACCAGATAGCTGAAATTTCAGCAAAGAGGCTGAAAGCTAATAGCAAAATTTGTCATCCACAGTGAAAGGAGTTCTGTGGCAATCATATGGGATCACAGAATATGCCTAGCTGACCCAAAAGGATCATCGAGTCTGACTCCTGGCCTTGCACAGGACCATCCCCAAGAGCCACACTATGTTCCTGAGAGTATTGTCCACATGTTTCTTGAACTCTGCCAGGCTTGGTGCTGTGACCACTGCCCTGGGGAGCCTGTTCCAGTGCCCAAACACCTCTGGATTAAGAACCTTTTTGTAAGATCCACCCTAAACCTTCTCTGACACAACTTCAGGCCATTCCCTCATGTTTTGCCACCAGTCATCCCAGAGAAGAGATGAGTGTCTGCCCCTTCTCTTTCCCTCACAAGGAAGCTGTAGACTGTAGTCTCCTGTTCTGCAGGCTGAACAGACCAAGCGACCTCAGTCATTCCTTCACGGCTTCCCCTCAAGGCCCTTGACCATCTTCATTGCCCTCGTTTGGACACTCTCTAATGGCTGAATATCTTTCTTATATTGCAGTGCCCAAAGCTCTCCTCAATATTCAAGGTGAGGCCACCCCAGTGCAGAGTAGAGCAGGGCAATCCTCTCCCTCAACAGGCTGGCGATGCTTTGCCTAATGCCCCCAGGACAGGGTTGGCCCTCCTGGCTGCCAGGGCACTGCTGACTCAGATTCAACTTGCCATTGACCAGGACACTCAGGTCCCTTTCTTGGCACTGCTTTCCAGCATCTCATTCCCCAGTCTGTACTGACATCCAGGGTTGCCCCATCCCAGGTGCAGAATCCAGCGCTCTTCCTTGTTGAACTTCATATGGCTGGCGATTGTTCAGCCCTCTAAATTATTGAGGTCTCTCTGCAGGACCTCCCTGCCTTCGAGGGGATCAACAGCTCCTCCCAGTTTTGTGTCATCTGCAGACTTGCTTAGTATCTCTTCCAGTCCTGTGTCCAAGTCATTCATGAAGATGTTGAAGTGCACAGGGCCTAAGATGGAGCCTTGTAGAACCCCACTGGTGACAGGTCACCAGTCTGATGTTACCCCATTCAATATATATCTCCCCATATCTGTATGTGAATACTCATAATGGAGTTTGTGAGCATTGCTTTCTTCAAACGCCTCTCATCATTTACTCCATATCCCTGAGCATTCTGCATCACTTACTGTCTTTCATAATACATTTGTTCACTATTTAGTAAACAGTTTTACTGTAAAAACAGCTAGAGCCCCCCTGATTGTTTTGTGGCTCGTGTAGTGAAAACAGCTCCTTTGAAGCTTAGGAGATTTCACAATGTGACTGCACAACTTGTATTAATGTTGCTGGGAGCCTCTTGTTTTAGCCCACGGTAAAAAAGCACTCCTCTCACAATATATATTATGCTGTCTCTGAACACATTCCACTATGAAATACAAAGCTGTGAAAATGTGGAACCAGTAAGACTGCAGACCCTTATTGCTCTCTCCACTTGCAAGCCTTCACTTGTCCTTCCCAGCATGGCACCTTCTGTGCTAGCCATGTGCTAATCAAGGAGAAAACATAAGGTGGAATGCCTTTTGTATTTTATAAGTTCCCCAGATGACACATTACTCATCCTTAGAAAAGAGGCACCTTTAAGGAATATGTTTCTTCAGAGACCCTTTCAAAAATAATCAGTAGTGTTAGAGTTTATGCGATGAGACTGCAATCTGAGTCAAAACCAGCACTCTTTAAATAGCAGGGTTCCTTTTCTCCTATCAAAAAAATGTTAGCCTTCTAGTCCAGAATTAGAACATTTCAGACCTGAAGGATCTGTCTTGCACGTCTATAAACACTTCTCCAGACCTTCAGTTTGAATGCCCAGTGCTCTTACTCTACCAACAGCACCCTCTGGTCAAATTAACGCACATGAACCTCCCATGAGAGCCCCATGGCCCAAGTGGCCCATGGGAGATAAAGTATCGTTGGTTACTCCGACCTTCAGAGGGGACAGCAGAGTGCTGTAACCCCCAGGAAATACCATAACTTTTAACCAACACTGGTTTTGACAGAGCATTTTTAACCCATCCTATGGGGAGACTTGAGCCCTGCTGCCTCACTGAGGCAAGCAACTTTGTTGACTCACCCTAAGCAACAAATACATGAGAAAAACCTTCTTAAGTGATAAATTTAGAGCCTACAGCTGAGCAGTGATGATGTGGAACATCTGGAAGAGCTGTGCTACAGAGAACACTGGAAACAGAAAACATCCAAGCCCACTTACAACACAAGGGCACTCACAGTGCCAGCCCTCCAAAAGCACGGAGTTAATGGGAAGCTGTTATATGCTGCCTCTGTCTCTTTTTTGGCAGTCCCTCAACTTCTAATTAAGAATGATGCAAGTGTGATTAGAATATTCAGTGAAATCTGAATAGTTTATGGTTTCTACTAAGTTATTTCCCATGAATCCAAAGAGCTCATAAGATCATTCTGAATAATAAAATACGTTATTCTTATAGAGACAAGGTATCATTATCTAATATTCATCATGACAGAATATAGTCATCTTACAATTTATGCTGCTGTATCAAAGATATTATCTAACATCCATTATCAGCTATGTCTTGAACTGACTATATTACATTTATTTAAAGAAATTCAGACAGGTGAGATGTTCTACAAAGATGCCATTTTCAAACAAGCAAATGGGAAAAAAGGCATTGACTACTATAAATGTAATAAACTCCTACTGACGTCTCAAAGTCATTACAGCTCACTAACAAGTATAAAGGCTGATTACTATGATAAAAGAGACAGAGAAATAGCTTCCTTTCCTTCCTAGGAAAGGAAGTGTGACAGCTACTTCTCACTGTGCTGATCCACCTGATTGTTACTCTTGGCATTTGCCCAACATGTTTCCTGTCCTTTTCGTTAATGCTACATTCATAAAATAACCCCCTTTATCCCCCTATTTTGTAATGTCAGGCTTTGAACACAGTTTATGATATAGGGGATGCAATTTGAGAGCTATATTGGCTATTTCTAGGGAAGTAATTTAACTGATTATTTCTTTTTCAAGTCAAAAAAGTTAAAGAAAATATGCAGCACAGTTGCTGTGCCAGTTCCTCCCCCTGGCTTACCAATAGTAAGATGCCAAAGAGATGAAATTTAGCATCATGCAACTAGGCAACTGGGTACCAAGCAGGTATTAAAAGATTTAATCCTGATGAAAACTGCACAGAAATATAAAATCCACTAGGTATGTAATCAGCGGTAGAACAGCAAGATTATTCTATTTAATCATCCCCTCAATGCAAAATAGCACTATCCAAAAATCCATGGTTTGTTTATCTTATGGGGGAAAAAAGCTATTTTAGAATAATAATGCTTAATATTTGTTTAGATAAAACAGACAGGATCCTGATGCCAAAAAATATATTTGGAACATATATTTTTTGTGGTGACTTTTCCCATGTTTTGTCACTTGTGCATCATGAGGATATAATCTTGTCTGAAATTTTCATAGCCATTTTCTTACTGATAACATTAAAAAGACAAAGTCAAACTTAGTAAGAGTGCTGGTTTAAAGGTAAACCGGTGGGAGGAATGAACCCAACTCAAGAGAGGTTACAGGTCAGAGTTACAATTTACTTAAAAGACTACAATAAATAAAATGATACCAAGAAAAACTGGTTTTAACCCACAAAAAGCAGGTATATAACCCAGCACCCTGGGCCACAAACAGAATGGAGTCTGTGAGCCCCTGTGCTGAGTGCCACGTGGTCCCCTTGAGTGCAAAAAGGAAAGGAAACCTGTTGATGAGGATGACGGCCACAGTCTGGTCGAGAGTGGCAGTTGCAGTCCTGTTGAGGTTCTGGTCCTCCTCTAGACCCAACAAGTGGTACCAGAAGTCCCAAAATCCAAAGATTATATATGCTCAGGTTCAGGTGGGAATGCCCAGTACCTCCTCCAGGGCAGGGAGTTTCACAATGGGTGATTTAACTCTGTGAGTCATGGGATATTTTTGGAATCTTTGATGGTCTAGATCATTGCAGCCGCCTATTGCAGCAGTCCCTAATGGCCCGTTAGCAGACATGACCCCTCAGGCTGGGTGTGAAGGTGCTGATGCCTCCCCAGATGGGAGTTATCACAGTGGAGTCATTGGTGTGAAGACAGAAACACTCCTCTATCTCACAGGGTTCTTTAACACCCAGCTTGTATCCTGAGGTGTCAGGTGTGCCCTGGGCAGCTGCTGCAATCTGTCCACTGTTAACAGTTCATCAGAAACAACATAGGGGTATAGAATACACAGTTTTGATTACACCCACATAGTGATAAATTGGTCCTGACTGCTGTAACTAGGACAGTAAGGTTCAAGGGAGGATGAGGTTTCCCTGGAGAGTGGGAGGAGCTGAGTCAATTCCTCTCAGCCCATAGCTTCAGTATCTGTGCTAAGGCAGGCAAAGCAGCAGCAAGGCTCCGTCCTTCCTCCCTTCTCTCCTCTCTGCTCCAAAATGGCTCTACTGCAACTATAAAACTTAATTTGCTAGTGATGCCAAGATGACTGAGGAACAAACAGGGCAGATGTCCCATGCTGAGTGAATTTATTCAGATGAAGTCTCTCTGGTTTTGTTTTTAAAATTATTGAATGATGGAATGAAGTAAGTGGAAAATGGACATCAAGGCATTGTTGCTGTCGTGTGTCATTTTATATTTGCTTTTCTCAAAGCCAAATATATAGCTTGATATTACATAATGCTGCTATAAATCAATTAATCATTTGATTCATAAATTATTATTTGCTCATTTAAAGTTTAGTTTTCATTACTTTGATCCAGTTTTGCTGGTGAGATATGTCCAGCAGGTCCTTCTTAATATCAAATCACCACCATACTAGAAAAAGATTTTGTAGACAGAGAACAATTTTTTGTAGGATTTTTCTAAACCAGAGTCTGTAAAGTCGAGGGCGTAATATATGGGTGAAATGCATGTCAGAATAGTCTCATCTGAAACTTTGGTCTTTTAGCTTTCTCCACTAAGTTTAAGAAAAGGAACAGAATAATTAAAAACAAAAAATCACAAAAGCAAGGGTATTGGATTAATTTGAAGCACTTCATTGCCTTAAATTTATGGCAATGAAATACATTTACATGGCTTCATTGATCCCAAATCTGGCAATACATGGTTCAGAGGAAACATAGGACTGAATTCTTGAAGTAGGCATGTGAATCTTCACTAGTCTGCATTTATCCCTATGGAAAACTAGCACAGTAAAGAAAAGTTTTGTGTAGCTGCCTTTTTCTGTTTTCAAACACAACAAACCAACAAACCAGTTTATCCACCTGTGTGACACTACCTGGTGTAGTCAACACAGTCCTCCTGGTGGCCTGGCAGTCTGCATCCAGCCCATCTACACCAGCTCCAGCCCCATCTACAGAGGGTGCCTTAGGAGGAGACTCAGATGCTGCAGGCTTGGAACTGTGGAAGTTTTTGGAGGTCCAAGGCAGACCTCTATGGCATCTGCCCTGGAATGGTTTCCCAGACAGCACTACTAACTGCTGCCAGTTCCACACAGAAAGATGCAATTGCTTCAAAACTTCAAAAATTTCTTCACTCAGGAAAAGACTGGATGTGACACTTAGTGCCATGGCCTAACTGACAAGGCGGTCATGAGTCAAAGATTGGACTCAATCTCACAGGTCTTTTCAAATCTCAGTGATTCTGTGATTCTGTGAAAAGGCTCTTGGCAGCACCCCAAAACAAGCACCTGGACCAACACCTCAGAAAGGCAAAGGGAGTTCTGGACTGTCAGTACCACCACGACCCCAAATGCTCTGAAGCAAAGATATTCCATCACTGCTTCCAACAACCATCACTAGGGGTGGGAAGACACAAAAATGCTGGATCTGTTTGGCCATGGAATCAGATTTTGCACAACTCAGTAAACTAAAGGAAAAAAATGCTACACGGGGTGCAAAAGGAAGGCCTCAGCCCCACAAAGCTTTGTATGATGTGCCCACAGTGAAATTTAAAGGTCTGAGGTCAAAAGACATTTAAAGAATCCCTTTTCCCATTAATTTAAGCCTTTTCCATGCACTTTGCAATTAAGGAATAATGTATTTAATTACTAATTGCACCAATCAGTCATGGCTTCCAAAAAGCCAAAGGAAACTTGCTTTTTCTGAATTCCATGCATGTAACTGGCAAGCAGAAGCCAGTGTGCAGTCTGAAAGAGTAGAAGTAGTGGGTTTAGCTATTGGAGTCTATATCCTTCTTCAATTTGAGGCTGCTTTGATTACAATGATTCTGGCTGGATTTCTCATCCCTTGCTGTACAGTAATGCTACATGGAAAAAACAAAAACAAAACAAAAAAGCACAAACAAAAAACCAAACCAACAAACAAAAAAAAACAAACCAACAAACAAAAAACCCAACACCAAAACAAAATAAACTTTGCAGAGTCAGCCTTTTCTTTACAAAAACACCATCCTATCTCAGGGAAAAAAAGAGAGAAAAGCAAACATACAAAAGAAAAGGAAAAAAAGTGTTCAATCTTTTAAATATGAGAATAAACACCCAAATCCTAGGTCTGAAAATTGCTTTGAAAATATATGATGTGGTTCAAGTTTGGCTATGGCACAGAAAGCTAGCCATTCTTGAGGAGAGATACCAACAATTTTTCAGTGAGCAATGTCATTCAAGTCTTCTATGTGAGCTGCAAACCTCAGAAAAAAGGTGGTTCTGAGCTGTTGTTATTAGGAAACAGCATATGTAAGCATCCTTGGCACATACAGCTTGTCAACACATTTCAGTCTCAGGAGGAGTCTAAATAAAATCTTTGCCTAGCACGTTCAAAAATGATCTCAAGAGGCAAGAAGGAAAGGGGAGGGCAAGATTACAGCCTACAAGCTGCGGAGAGCTTGGATTTTGAATCACCCAAAGCAATGAGAATCAGCAGTGGCTTGCTTAATCTTTTATTTCCTTTCCATAATGAGCCTGCCTCTATGAATGCAATTTTCTTGCCTCTCAGCTGTTATCTGCCACTTTATAAAGCAAACACATCTTTGAATTTGAAAGTTTTCTTGTTGTTAGTCTTTGTTTTGAAACCAACTCTTCTGTTGATCTAAAAAGCCAGCAACTCTCAGTCCCATCCTGCCCTCATTAGAGTCTTGTTTCTCCAGTTCAAAGACTTTCTTTAACTCCTTGTTTTTCCAATGTTATATCTCCCACCCCATACACTACTAAACCCTGCCAAGTTTGTGTTCCTCCCTTAATCTTAAAAGGGGAAAACAAAACCTATCAGTGCTGCAGGACAGTAACACTGCATCTTACAAACTGCCGGGTCTACAGCTGATCAGAAATTTTTCTGACAACTCTTCAACTGTGAAAAATTTTGCAGGGCGAGGATGGCCGGCAACAAATTCTACCAGTCACAGCAGCATTACAAACACCCACAGAAAAATTGCTTGCTTCTTCCATCAAACAGCTTCTGGGGGAGGACACTTTTTGGGAGTTGTTGCTTCTTAAAGTCCTCAACATATGAGCAACGTTAGCTAGGTTTGTAACATCTTGTTGGAACAGCTATATTTAAGAACAGCCCCTCTGAATTCAACAGAGAAGCCGTGTACCCCACATCCAGGCTCCCACAGCAGTGAGCAGCAGATGCTTCTGCTACAGAACAAGAACTGGGCAAGTATGCCAAGATACCTCCCCCAGTGCAACTTTCCCGATTCAAACAGCCTGAAGTTTGGGAACACCCTCAAACAAAAAATATGATCTACTGCCTAGCAGGCAAAGGATTTTTCTTTTTTTACTACTTCTATGTTTTGGCACAGATAAACCTTTGGGAATAAAGTCTTCTGTGGCAGTGATTTTCACTGCTGGCCACACGGTGTGTAAGGAAGGATCTCTTTTTGTTCATTTGCAGCCTTCACAGACCAGTTCAAGACTGCTCATTCTTACAGGATAAAAAGTTATGATGACAAGCATTACCCTTTCACTACACCACTGCATTGTTCAAATCATATAGTATGAAGCATTTAAGAACATGAGTTTTTTTTTTTCTTTTACTCTTCAATTTCATTTAATTTTCAAATTCATAGTAGTAAGCTCAGTTAAAGGATCCTAAATTTTCATAAAAATGGCAAATCAAAATGTGCAGTTTCCAACTTCATCAAATTAATAAATAGTTTCATGTTAATCGATTCTTTCCTTTCCCTTTTTTTCTTTATCTTTCTTTTTTCTTTTTTTCTCTTTTTTTTCCCTTTTTTTCTTTTTTTCCTTTTTTTCTTTTTTTTAAAGGAAAGAGATGAAGATGTTTATAACACTTACTCGGAGAAAAATCTTTTTACTGAAAGAAACTTATGGATTTATGCCTAGAAGTCAGGCATTCAAGAATGATCTAAATCTAAGTATTTTAACCCTGATGACTGGCCACCTAGTTTCGTGTAGCTTTGCTTGGGTGCATGCACTCCCATAAGAAAGCCTTCTGGCCATTCCCTATGAAATAGGGCAGGTGATGATGTGGCCCATCAGCCCTTCTGCACACCATCTGCTCTGCAGAACCTCAAACTGCAGTATAGGGCCTATTCCAGACACAGTCGCAAGTATTGAAACAAAGTGAATGTGGGGACATGTGGGTAAATCAAACCTAAATGTGGATTTGCTTTTTACCTTAGGATAAAGTCCCAGCAAAGGCAGAGTTCACTCTCACTTTTCCCTTATTTGATTCCCAAGTTACTCAGCATACACATCTCAGTACACTGGAGTCAAATATCCTTACTCCCTAACATCCTTACAGATGCTTCTAGCTCCAAGCAACTTTCACTAAAGCAAGGTTAATAATGCATGTAGCCCTTTTGTGAATATATACTTTGAAAAATGCTTCAAACTTATCATCACTTGTATTTTAGTGAAGGATGCACAGCCATGCAAACTACTCCATTTGGTCATGTATGTGTACATGGAGAGACAGGAAAAAGATGTTAAGAAAATGCTTCTATTTCAAGAGTTTAATGGTGAGATTTTTCCCAGAAAATAGTATTTGGACTTCAAAACAGAGTAGCAAAGAAAAGGCCCCAGCTTTAACAGCATTACCTTCAGTGAGCTTTGCTGGAAAAGCAAGGCAAAAAACACTGGAGACATTCCAATACTTACAGATGCAACTGTCTCCCTTTAAATTAACAAGTTAAGATGAAATGTAAAATGCAAAGTACAAAATTTTGTTAAAATTATCACATAATGAGACTAATGAAAGCTTAATCATGACTTGGTTAAATTCACTCATTATAACTGTAAAGTTTGTCACTAGAGTGGCCCAAGTCTGGGATTTTCCCCTGATGACAGTAAAACCAGTTAAAAATCACTCCATGGAAAAGCTAATTGAGAGAAAAAAAGCTTTCCATGAGTATAGGAGGGGTGTTTAGAGAGGAATAAGTACGGCTTACAGTCTTAATATGTAAGGCGTATTTAGAGTAGTACTATCTGTTCCCTTTCTTTCTCCCACAAGATGTAAGTTCTCATCATGAGAGGCACTGCCAAAGTTAACAAGACAGATCCAAACAAACTTGTTCACTACCTGACAAGCTCCTCAGCCCAGCACATCTGCCTATCCACTCCTGGTGCATTTTCAGTGTTGGTGAAGATGATCTAAACCCACATTCTCACCAGAAGGGGTAGAGCTGCTCCCAGCCACTTGCTCATTCCCTTGTGCCAGCAGTTGGGCTCACATAAACATCAGATACATAAACTGAGGTCCATTCAAGTATTAATCCTGAAAATTAAGGTTGCTGCCTGACTGAAAACAGATTCAACTCACTGCACAGCTGCCCATAAGTCAGTGCAGGGAAAGGAGCAGAAACAGATAGGCTAAGGGCAGCAGTAACCTCTTCAGAAACTTGGATGAACTTAACCTGTCAGGAAAATGCACCCTGAAATCAACCCTTACATTGTTCGTGAGCCTCAGGCTCCCAGGCATGTCAGTTTGTCTATATTTGTCTATCAAAAGACTATGAGTTGGTCATCAGCCCATTAACTAATGATTACTGTCTTCCACACTGAAATCTCTTGAGGTTCTGACTGAAAAACAGGGGTGCCTTCTGGTTAGAAGACTCTTTTTTTTTTTTTTAAACCTAAACGTACAGACAGAAGACAAATAGCAGAAGTTGAAAGCAAAGTGTAGTTTGAATTCCAGCCACTTCAACCATCTGGCTCCATGCAGGTTGATCACGGTGAACTCTCACAGCATCTCAACAGATACACGATTACAACATATACAAAATGAGGGACAGTCACTGTGGGACATCCAAACCACAGATTATCTACAAAATTGTTTCTCTCAAAGGTCTTTCTCAGCGCTCAGTGCTGGAAGTGTGTTACAAGGGATCAAGTTCACTCCAAGGAGAGAAAGGTCCAAGAACCAGACACTATAGGAATAGAGGCACTTTGTAAGTATGTCCCATGTAAACATAATTTTGGAGGCCTGGTGACAATAAGTACTGTCTTGGTCCTTATGTGAATGCCATAGATAAAGAATATGCAAACAAAATTGAAGACTAAATTTTTATCACATTTCAGGGCTTTAAGATATTCACATGATGAGGTCCACAGGATATGCATAGCAGACAATTCAAAGAAAAACACAGATGAAAAATATACTTTCCAATTTCAAAAAAATAAAAATAATCAGACAACAATTATCAAAGTTTGAGTTGTTTTTCCCATTTGAAAACAGAACAAAGCAAGAGTTGATGCATGAGTTGTAAAAATGAATGATTCAGGCTTAACATGCCTCAGAAGAGGCAAACTTGAATTTAAAACAGTTTCATAAAACACGGCTTGAAGTTGCCAACCACCCAGGAAAGAAAGGTTTGCCTCTTATTTGATTACTGACATGAAAGTCATAAAATCCCCACTCTCCTGATGAATCATTGAGAGTGGGTTAAGATAAGCCACCACTCTATATTTTTTTGTTTCTTCCAAGTTATGTGTTATGGTCTAACAAACAAATTTTTTCTTGAGTCATCAAGTAGTCACCTATCAGTTTTAGATTTATTCTCATTTACTGAGAAGCATTAAGTGTCACCATCCCTAAGCAAAGCAACTTAGTTCATTTTTGCTAAAGGAGACAAGAAATGTAACTTGTCCTAACAACAGAAAAGGGTGATATTTTTAAAGATACCATATAACTGTATATGGCTACTTATGGTAAAAAAATCAAAATACCTTGATCCTTTTTGAGTACCTCATTCTCACAGATTCTAGGAAAGCAGTAAATCAACACCTCTGAATATCAGAGTTTGTATCTGAAGGGATCCATTTTCTTGATGATATGATTTGTAGCTATTTATTACCACAGCATGTAATGTATACCTGTTTGTCCATGCTATTTACAGAAGTACACAGTGGACAAAGAGCACCTATACAGATTTAGCTTAGGGGGATTTTTATAGCTGTCGATATCTTATATGGTAATAGCATTTCCAAACAACTAAATCCTAGACAGAAGCTATCACTAGGCTCTTGCTGGAAGGGAGAGAACTATTAAACATACATCAAATCAGCTGCCATGCAGACATACAATACAAGAAACAAAATTTATAAATAGATTTACGGAAAATGTCGGGGCAGGGGGGAGGGCAGAAAGACACAACCAAAACCCAGTGTCTTGAGTCTGATAGCAACCACTGTTTCTCAAGGTACATTCACATGCAGTGACGACAGCCCTCAGAGCTGGCTGCGTCTGCTCTCTGGCTTTCCACAGTTTAAAACGCAAGTAGGTCCTTCATAGTGAATCAAGGCAAAGAGTGCAGAAATAATTTGTAAATAGGCATAAACCAGATTGTAGCTGTTAATCACTACTACACTTTAGTAGGAAAAATTAAAAACTAGCCCTTTTGATCCTTATTCATGTTTACCAGATTTTACCCCAATGTACCATGGGACACAAAAAAGCATGCAACCAATCCAGGACCAAGTTCTCAAAGGTGAAGATGCACTTTCATCTTTATGCGAGTTGCCTGTCAATGGGAATCAGGTGTGTTCAGCACCTTCCTGGATTGGGAGCTGGACTGCAGTCAGACAAGAAGTACCTCTCTCCCCCATTTCTTCTTTCATCCAGTTTACTCTGTGGGTGCTTTGTCAGAAGTCAGCCTTGGTAGGAAACATTCCTTCTCATAGATGATCAGCCCTTTGCAGATATTGCCATTTTTGCATTAGTCTACTCTATCACTGTCATGGGAAGAAAGGCTCTTTTCTGATTTACAAATGAGAAAAATTGTGACATCCCCCTACTTGGAGATACTCAAAAGCCATCTGAACACAGTCCTGTGGGCAACCCTCTGCAGGTGACCCTGCTTAAGTGGGACCAGATGGTCTCCAGAGGTCATCTCTCTCCCAGGCTCAACACTCAGTGATTCTGTGATGTGCAACCTCTTCTCAGGTACTTGGTGAGGGTTCTGTAGCTCTGAATTACAGAAAAAGGCTTTCAGTACAGAATTAACTTCGAAACAACAGTCAGAGCATTTGAGGGACACATGTAAGGTACACAGGCAGGAAATTCTGCCTTCAGGCTCGGTTTTTCTCAGGGCTTAAATACCTGTATCAGTTTGGAATTCACCATCACAACAGATTATTTCAAAAGCAGAGCAGGAGCCATTTCAGACATTGCCAGCGAACAGCAACAGCCCCCAATCTTTGTACGGTAATATCACTGCCTGAGCATCCTGGCTGCACTGCAAACAAGACTTCAGCACACCTGGCATCAAAGACAATTCAAATCCACACACCTATGCTCCTAAAGCTACAGGAGTTTTGCAGATGTTTAGAAGGAGGAAGATCTTAGCCTGCCAGAAGCCACATTGTTGGACCAGAGCTGTGCTTGTTCTCGTGAGTGAAAGAAAACAGCAATGTTTTTGCAGAGATGGCAAGAGCCATTCCCACTTCACCATCACTAGAGCAAGATGCTGAGGAGGAAATGGATGGCTGGTTCATGCAAGGACTCTCATTTCACACAGAAGAATTTCATAACCACCAAAAAGCTCCATGTGCATGGGGACAGAATACCACTAACTACACTACTTTATCCATTTGTTTGGGCAAGAGTGTCTATGACCACTATGTCCAGCAGACCTTTTAAACTGACAGATATGATGGAAATTCTACAGCCCTACACTCAGAATTTTGGTCCTGAAGGAGATTTGGGAACCTGTGAAAATTACCCTTTAGGACTTAGGCACCTAATTTTGCTAAATCTTAAATGGCTAAACCTTTTTGTATTTCTCTGGGATATGACTGCAGGTAGGGACACAGGAGTTACAAAAGACAAGAATGAGAACAGATTCTTTTTAAACAAGAAATAGTAATATAGGAGAATATGAACTATTTAATAACTCATAGTTTATTAACTCACTTTCATTGACATTCTGCACTGATAAATCAGGAGGAAAGACACAGCAGACAAGACTGTTAGTGCCATTTGGAGGACAAAAGTCTGAACAATTGAATAAGATTTGCTGTGCCTTTGGAGAAACAAATATTTCTGCATGTCACTGTTCAAATTTGGTGACTGAAATGGGTTAACCTACTAAAAAGAGGTAACTAGAATAGTGGATATTAAATAGTGGTATATCTGCACAATTTATGAACTCTAGATTTAAAATTCACCTAATTGCAAGCAGAATGCAATCTCCCCAATGTATCAAATCTGAAGTTTTTATCACATTTCAATGTATCAAATCTGAAGTTTTTCACTAATAATGAACAGTATAAATTTAAGCCTGACTCCATAAAATGTTCTTTCTTTTTCTTAGCAATGGCTATAAAGAAACATTGTGCTAATAAAGGTAGCAATATTAGTTTTTGAGGATGGCAATTAAAAGATTCGGCTCTAGAAGCAAAGGTAGCATTTACCAAGGGCACCCATAGATTTTTATTCCAAGTCAGGAAGATAATGACTGTATAGCCTGGGTTGCTATGAAGCACCAATGACAGACAAAAAAATTTCTGCTTCAAAGCTCATAAATTGCTGTTGAGATGCTTCCTCGCTTTCCAAGGGCTGTCTAGATTTACAGTTTTTACTTTCTATTGCTGTGCTTTTGTGTGATACTATTATCAAGTAGCTATTATCAAGTGGCTATTAGCCCTTGCTGTTAAATATGTACTTCATGTGCATAAATAGTGTGTTTGCATATACACGTATATGGGTTTAAAAACAGTTATAAATTAAGAACTCCTACATCTTTGAGAAGAATCAATTGGATGTACACTACTTGAAGAGTTCTCCTCTTCCCCCTCCTCTCTCCCAAACTGCACCAATCAAACATAACAAACACCTCATCATCTAGGGCAATGTTTTGACTTCATCTTCTTTGTAAAGGCTGAATCACAACTGCAGGACACAGGCCCAGTTCTAGTCTTCATAAATGCATATTCATCAAGGTACTGTATGCCCTGAATCAGCATTTCATTGCCATTAAGGAATCTGTGGGTCCTAATACCTCAAAGGACACACAAAAAAGATATTTTTCTAGAAATACAGCTGCAAAATCAGTCTTTGCATCAGTATGGCTGGAACTTAGGCTGAAACCAGCTATAATATTGCCACAGAGTAGAACAGTAGTAAGCCTGTGTCTCTCTCTAAATAACATCCTTTGGATCATGAGCTGCACTGCAGCTCCAGGCCTTCCAGAACTGAAGGGGAGGTCAGTCTTCATAACGGAGTGTGGTGGGTTAGTTTTGACTAACAGCCAAATATCCTCCAAGGTGCTCATCCTCTCCCTGAGATATTCACATGTTCTGGCTTGTTCACATCCCCACAACTGAATTTATTTAACAGGGCAGTAAACAGGAAGAAGATAAGTGAGAAAGCTTGTGGGCTAAAATAAAAACAGATAGATTGCTTACTGTTACAGGCACACCTTGGTGAAAATTAACTTAATTTATTGCCTGCTGATTAGGGTAGCAGGAAACAAAGAGACAAATATTGAAACAACACCTTTCCTCCCTGACTTCCCACATGCAACCACCTTCCTTCTCTCCTGCCTCTTCTACCCACACAGGAGGCATGGGGGTAGAGGAGGATGGAGGATTACTGTCATGAAACAGCAGCTCCTCTCTGCCACTCTCTTTCCTCTCTTCTAGCATAGGCTTTCCATGGGTGTCCTAGTTCAACAGGAGGAGCCAGTTATCACTGTGTGGGGGGTGATCAAAGTTATGTATTCTACCCCCTCTATT
>JAWWMO010000083.1:31753236-31770810 GCA_035047845.1 Dendrocincla fuliginosa | reverse complement strand
TGTTATCTTTTCCTTTACATATATTTTTTCCCTAATTAAAGTTCTATTTTCTAAATTTGAAGGAGGGGGATTATTACTTGGCTGATATAGATATCTTAGTTCTTCCTGGAACTAAGACAATGGGTTACAGTCCTTGTCAGGAAAGTCTGCTCTGACATGGAAGTCTCCCAAGTCTGTGATATCTGTTCTGGCACCTGTCCCCTATTTTCTACCCTTTCTTGAGTACATTTTTCCAGAGGCACCACCAGTTTGGCTGATGGGCTCTGCTGTGTCCTGCAGTGCATCTGCTGGAGCCAGTCATGTCCTGCATGGGCCAAACCTTGGCCTCATCTCACAGAGGGCACCTCTGCAGCCCCTTGCAGCCAACACCTTGATGTGGTCACCCAATACAACAGGAAGCAGAGGGAGGCAGCACCACACTACCAGTTTCTGAACCAGTTGCCTGATATCATCATCCACATTTCAGATATTTTGGTACATACCAGAGTGCGCATTCATTTCTGAGACCTTGTGAGCCAGTGCAAACATGGGCAGAGCATGGGGGCTTACTACATAAAGTCTTCTGAGAAAGAAAAGAATTAAAATGAAGAGGTCAGATTTGGAGTTGTTTGAAGAGAACATCATCCTTGATGGTTCATCCTTTCAAAAACTTGCCATGTAACTGGGAGAAATCTGAACTCTGCAGATAGTAGAAACATAGAAATAAGCTCATTACTCTGCAGTGCCAGAAAGGAGAGGAAATGTCTTTTTGAAAATTGCAAACTTATTGGCACTTCAATAGAGAACATGCAAGGATTTAATTTTCATACCGTTAAATGGTTGTGCCAATTACATTTATCATAATATGTGGAATAAATCCCCTTCCACAGTCTTCTGCCACAAGGAACACTGAGCTCCACTGAGTCTTTTGAAGGCACCAGTGTTTCACCAGGTGAAATTTGGCAAATGACACTGTTATATATAGCACCTACTAAATAGGAACCTCCCTCATCTTGACATGATCATATATTCTGCACCATAGCAAAGAAAAATCTCAAAAATCTGCAGAACAAGATTGAGATGGAAGAGACTGCTCTGTATCTTAGAGAATTGGACATGTTTATTGCAGAATTT
This sequence comes from Dendrocincla fuliginosa, assembly GCA_035047845.1. Taxonomy (NCBI): domain Eukaryota; kingdom Metazoa; phylum Chordata; class Aves; order Passeriformes; family Dendrocolaptidae; genus Dendrocincla; species Dendrocincla fuliginosa. The sequence goes on along the minus strand of JAWWMO010000083.1, from coordinate 31,769,697 downwards.
TCTTATTCATACTAAAATACCACACAGGGAGCTTATTTTCACCCTAATTTTTGGTATTAGGCAACATTTGGAGAAATTTCAGGCAGCATTGTGGAATGAAATAAGAAGAAATAATTATTGGTCTGTGATTAAATCATTAAAATGTTGCAGCTAGAAACCAAATTATTATTCTGTTCACTTTGAGCGCCTTTGCAGGACTGGACTTAAAGTCTGGCCACAAAATTCTGCACTTCTGAAGACTGAGTAATTTTCAGAAGTATGAAAATGCTCAGGGAAAAGTAATCTGCTTGGCTGTCCACAGGCAAACTAGACTTTAGATTTGGTAACATTCAAGCAAACAAACAAACAAAAAAGGCCCTCTCCATTTTCTAGCTGTAGACACTTTCTCTCAAGAAAATCCAAGTGAAGTATGACTGCACCAGTTTCCCAAAGGCTTCATTCCTTGCTCTGCCCTACTTTATATTTCTTCCCCTCCAGTAATGCCCCGGGTTTTTCTGCTTTATTATCATCATGGGGGTTTTTAGCAGTGGTCTTACTACAGCAAATTCAAATAGTGCTACTGTTTCTCATCAAAACTGAGAAAATATCAAGGAGAACTGAATAATCAATATTGGTGATGTTCTGGGGAGCACCCATGTGGCAGATCATCTAAATCCAGTTACACAGAATAAAACCTTTCCAGTCCTCTCCAGTGCAACACTTTACTGATAAGTTTTCACAGAAACATGGGTCTTATTCCAATACTATACAGCCTGATGGGAACCAAAGATGCCCAATACATGGATCATTGACTTCTGCCAGTACTAAATCCAGAGATATAATTTAAAGAATAATAGTACAGAAACATAACATTTACTTCTACATATGTTTCCTTTACTTACAGCTAGAAGTTATAGCACCTGCACTTTTTTATTTTTCATTTTTAAATCATCAGTATTATAAGTAATAGCTTCACAACTTTGGGCTCAGCAAGAACAAGATAAACATTGTATACAATTTCAGGATCTTTGTGGGCTTCCTTTAATCCTCAATATGTAGGCTTTGGCATCCAAACAACATTTCTAAGATTAGACTTCAGAGAAAAAAAGCCAAAGAGCAAGACAAAACTTGCTGAAAGTTTCATCAGCACAAAGCCAGCAGTGGGTGAAGGTGGGGGTTTGAGCTGTTTTCTTCTAAACATCTACTAAAACTGAGGCACTGATCAAATACAACTGTATTTGAACGGCTGCTCTGAGTGCAGTAATTAGGCCTACAATCACTGCATGCAGGTGTTTAATTACCAAGGTCCCACTAGTGACATGGTTTTATTGGATTGGCGTTTCCCTTTTATGGCCTTTCACCGATGTGTGTTCAGACTTGATGGGGATGGTATCCTTGAGAGCAGATCTTTGACTTTCAGGGTTTCTTTCAGCTGTCTGAAGCAAGCAGACACAAGCACAAGTGGTCACAGGCGTGCATGTGCCCCAGGCTGAGCGTCATGATGGGAGCAAAGAGGATGTGCAAACACAGGCTACTCACTAAGGGCCATCTTGGGGGAGGCAGGGATTCACATTAACTCCTGACTCCCAGAACACACATCACTTTGAACCAACCATGCCAAGATCGGGGTTAGAATTTCGTCTTATTCAGGGCAGTACCTAAACTGTGCATTCTGCAAAAAATTTTAAAAATTTGATAGTTATCTCACATTAGATCAAAATCTCCAGAAGGACCGACTACACTAAAAAGTTCTTTGCTAGTTTTCATCAAATAAACATGAAAGTATCATCTGTTTTACTGCTTTAAACCATCTCTTGAATGTTTTAAAAAATCTCGGAACTTCTTCTTAAAGCAACCATTTGTAGTCAGCTTCACATTTCTTTCCCAGAAGTACAAAATTCTCATTTCAATGTTACAAACAAAACAATCTTCACACTAAGATTGACAATTATGTGGTTAAAGACTGGCACAAACTCCGTCAGTTCCACAGCAAAAGTAACCAATTGTTTATAAAGTTTGTTACTCTTTCCTCAGGAAGGCAGGCAATCTGAAGGAAACAGCATGGAGTTGGGCCAATGGATTAAGCAACATTCTTAAAAATTTCTGCAAATGAAATCCAGTGTTCTCTAGCATCTGTAAGCATTCTTTATTCATCTCTCCTTCTTTCTTTCTATATATGCTGCCAGTGATCACAACTGCACTTCTGAGAGCCTTCCTCATGAATTCATTCCCAAGAACAGGAGTACATAGTACACTTCCCTGAAGATGTTCACACCAGAATTTCCAGCACTAATAGACATTTTATGAATACATTTAGCTCAGCTTTAAATGATGGCAGATCCATCACATGCAACCCTAAGCTATCTTCTTAATTTCTTATGCTGTTAATCTTGTGCAACACACACACATTCTCAAAATTCTATAGTGGTGGTGTGATGATTGCGATCCCCTGAACCAGCCCCCTCACTGCTACAGATTGAATACTAATCTTCAGACCCAGTGCTCTCCTCCTCCTACACAAGGAGCAAGGTTGAGCACCAGCATGTAAAGAAGCATTCAAGCTCTATCACAAGTCGTGTTTGCAAGTCAGCATTCCCGCACTCCCCCCTGAAGGCAATGGATCAGATGGAAAACCCCAACAGGTTAGGTCTGGCTCACAGATGCTCCTGCTTAGCTCATCTTGCTGCTGTAGGTGCCACTGGTGTGACCATTCCCATAGGGAAAATACCACAGGGAGCAAGATGCCCCCCCAAGAACGTCAGACACTAATACTGACACTCAGCTTGACCTTTCTCACCTTTCAAAGCATTTACAGCAAAGTTATGATCCCCACTCATCATGTGCACAAGAATAGTGGAGACATTTTTATCAAAGGAGAGCTGTCAGTCAAGACCAGTTCTTTATGTAAAGGATGTGTTTAAATCAAATGGGAATTAAGGCAGGGAGGCCTTACAAACCAAGATATGGAGGAGGCCAAATCTGACAACTTGGTGTCTCTGCCACTGGTGGGAAGTCAGAGCTCTGACCATGTGAAACCCACAATGGATGGACACTTAACTTACACCCCAGCTTCAGGGTGCCCTGGGGTGCCAGGGGCAGATGGATGGTTGTTCTCCTGGCTGTCATTGTTTGGTCCTTGGAAATCTCAGAGAGATGGTTAATGAAAGCTGGGATGTAAGTCTGCTCTTAACAGCATTATTGTCCAAGAGCTGTTCATACTAAACCTACTGCCAGAACTACCCTAACCATAAAATAAGCAAAACCCACAACTATGCGTACAGTGTTGGCTTTACCAAAATGCAACAGAAGCACTGGAGTCTGCAGGTCTCATTTTACTCCTAACAGAGACATCACCTGGTGCTGGAAAAGGCAGAGTGACTATTGCCGTGCAACTAAACCATATGCTGCCGCAGGTTTCCACCATCCTCCCCAGTCAAATTTCAGGAGACACACAAGATACAGACAAAATGTATTTGTAGAAACATCAAGATTAATTCTGCAGAACATGTGAGAGTAGTGCTGTGTTTACACCCCAGACCAGCCCAGAAGGTGCCCTATGTCTCCTCTTGTTTCAGCACCAGCTTTCATCCACACAGGGTTGTCCAGGCACAGGCTGTGACCAGGGGAGCTGCATTTGCAGAGTGTCCTTACACCACCCCTGTGCTCACAGAGCATGGACAGGACTGAGAAGAGCAGTGATGGACACAATTTGCCTGGAAATTGCTTTCTGTTGCAATAAGCTGCATCACACAAATAGATTTGACGATGGAACACAGTGGGAAATCTGAGCTGTCAAAGGGCTGAGCAAGGCTCACCCAGACAACCTCTCACCCACGTATGTGGTCACTTCCGTAACGTAAGGATTTTACGTGACCTCTGTCTCTCCCAATGAAAGCAACATCTCTATTCACAAAGCAGGACCTTTGTTTTTATTCATCAAGATTTCAGAAACAAAAATACATGTCTGAGCAATTATCCTCAGAGAAAAAGCAACAGCAAAACTGGAATGCATTAGCCATAAATGAGGCAATTAAGTCTAACCTTTGCTAACCTGGCAGGTCAATGGTACAAACAGTATGCCAGGAGTTATTTGGGTCCTATAGATGCCCTTTAAAAAGCCAATTATCTGGAAATGAGTGACTCTGTCAGATGACAATACAGCAGTCCTTCAGAAAGTGCTGGGGGGGAGACGTGGTCTGTCCGCCTGGGCCCACATGCAGCTTTCCAGTATAATTGAGCAGCTCTCACTGTTAAGAGGAAGGCAAAGGTCTCTTTCAGTGGAAGGTCTTTGGAATTAATTACATTGCTTCTTACTGGGGAACGGTAGGAGACATTTGCTTGGATGCTATGTCAACATATGAATAGATTTCGAGAGGTACAAAAAAAGTACCATTGCAAAACAAAAAAAAAGACAGAGGATGCAAGAAGATGTATAAGAGAGTCAAGTCTCAAAAATGCCAGGATGAAATGAAGCGCAACTAAGCGAGCTTCTGTTAATAAAGAAAGAAAGAAGAAAGCACTAAAATGGCTCTTAGGGCACATATACAAACCATAGTTATGAAGCAGGAAGGTCACATATGCCCAGGTATGAAGGGGGAACGGAGGATTGAGATTTCAGTTTGGCTTTGTAAACAAGAATACACATTTACATGCTATTTCAGAAAGAGGAGCATATCTGTTGTGGGACTTCTCCAGATGACATGGCTGGCCTTACAAAGGCATCTCAATCAAGGGATTGGATTCCAAGTCCCAGTACAGATTTAGGATAAATTATTTTGCCTCAGCCACAATTTTTATTTTTTTTAAGTTCATGAAACTAACTAAACCCAGGGAAGTGTTACGAATACTGGTTCAGCTACAACCCTGACCTAAAATTACACTGCTCTTTTAAGACTCAGCCAGAGAGAACCAGGAAAACCAGAAATAAAGGCAATGAATTACATTTACCTGCCATCTTGCTCCCTAGCTATTGTCCTCTCCTCTCTCTGCTCTCTTACTCCCATCTTGCCCCACTGCACTGAGCATCCATCCCATTTGTCCTTCACTTTCACTTCCCAGCATCCTTGAGCAGCAGAGGCTTTAAAAAGGTGTCAGAGACCGTGTTCATGAGATGCACTCACCAGCAGAAAAGCAACAGGGCAAAAAGAACTACCTGCAGCCCCTGACAGCAGGAAATAAAACACTGAAGAAGAGCCAAAGCCTAGAAGAGAGAGCCTTTTGAAGCTCAGCCTTTCGGAGCAGCCTGGCCAAATGCTCTGGAGGGCAGATCTCCCAGAGTTACACCTGTGAATCAAGAGAAGCCCTAGAGCCGACCCAGGGAAGCACTATTTCCACCAAACTGATAAGGCTACTCACACCCCTAAGGACTACAGTTATTCACACTACGGCTGGCTGTCATTCTGCACCTTCCCACCTCCAGAGAGTGAGGAGACCACAGCCTACAGTCTCCCCCAGATATTCATCCCTGTTGCTCTGATTATGTCAGAGTAACACATAAAAATCAGCACTGTTTTTAACCATTGTAATAAAAAAGGGATCTGCAAACTATGAGTATAGATACTGCCACAGGACACCAGTGACTTTAATGCAATGTGTAAACACTGCAGGAACAGCAGTGTGCTTCCTGCATGTGTGTGCAGTCAGAAACTGTGCTGTTGCCACTAGCGCTGCAATGCAAGCCATCATGTGCCATGTGGGCACACATCCAAAGAATGTTACTGCTGCTTGCTCAAGACAGGCCCTGACTACCTGCATAATGGTCAGGGGACTCATGATGCTCTCAAGGATTCATCTTCTCCAGACTACTTCTCTCTGTCTGTGCAGGATGATAGGCTGGTTCACACAGGCCCCAGTGACACACAAGACCCACTGCACATGAAGAGCCTCTAAAGCATGAATAGCATGGTGTTGTCTGGGGTAATGAAATTACGCACAAAAGCACTGTTGCTAGTGTAGGCTCCTGCCCTTGTGTGTATTTGTCTTCACAGGCCAGCAAGAACAAATATGAAAATCCATAAAACAGCAGCAGGGAGCACTCAGAAAACATGAGATCATAAAACAGTAAAGTACTGCAAAATCATTATATGTTCAATTTTGACACACAGACCATATGACTACAGATTTGGAAAACAAAATATGAATATCACAGCCTCCAAAGAAAGTAAAACAAACAGCAAAAACCAACCACATCCATTGGCTCTGTAATATCCCCCACAGCACTGCCCCACCCCACCCTCCCCAACATTTTAATATGCATTTATTAGTTTCCCATCCCCAGTTCTGATTTACAATGGCAGACTGTTTTCTCCAAGGAGGTTGTAAAGGACACACTTTACTCACACCCCAACAGATGCTGGTGTGTAACAGCAGTTTCTCTGTGTGCCAACCTGTTACACAAGTGAGCTGGACAAAAAGCATCTCCTGGGGTGTTGCACATTTAATGAGCTGGGAACTCTTAACAGAAGTAAATTTACAAATTTTATATTTACCAGAGCTCTCAATATAAGTAACTGAAATGCACAGACCATTAATTACGCTGCTTTTCTTGCTCATTGTATTAGCACAACTCTCTGGTGATCTGACCGCACATTACTCTTTGCTTAATGGCAGGAACTGTTGGTGTACTGATATGACAATCAGAGATTTACAGTTCCTTTTCTAAGAAAAAATATCTCCAGAAAAAGTCGTCTTGTGGTCCTTCCAATGAATGGCAAGACAAAGAGCACACTGAGCTCTTCTCAGCAACACCTGTTTCCTCTGTTATAAACCTCCCACTCAGTCCACTTAATGCATGTCCCACTGACACTGGACCCAGCAGCTTGCTTCTTAGAAGTGCTTAAACAAAGTCCTACCAATTCATCTCTGTTCCTATTGCTACCTTTTTTTTGCCCATTTCATTAACTACTTAGGTCTGGTTTTTCCCCTCATTGATATTTTCATGGCAGTGGTTTTCATACACCTCAAGCCACCTCCTGCTCAATAATCACCAAGGTCTCAATGTTGCTACTAGTTCTGTGTTGACTCAGCCCTGCTGAGATAGCCCAAAATTAGGTCTGCTCACACTATAGTCTGGACATGCACTTCCATTTATTTATAATGAGAAAAGCATTAGTACAGAGGGCGAAAAAAAAACCCTTAAAATCTCTATTTAGCACTTTTGAAATCAGTAAGAGCTCTCACTCAGATCTGACCTTCAATCAAGCACACAGGATAACAACAAAAAAAACCCAAAGCCTGAAGATTACTAACAAGCGCTGATAGTAAATCTCAAATGCCTAAGAGACACCCTTTGGAAAACAACTGAAAATGTGGAGGGCAGACCTAACCTAAGTATTTGGCATTACTTGTGCTGCAAGCTCAGCAAAGCAGTCTGTCTTATTTATGGATGACATGTGAATCAGTTCCTTCTACCATTTAAGTTTTACCCACTTCAAGAAACTAGTAAAAACATGAAAGAAGGAAGGCCCATGGAAAAATATTTTTTTTTCCCTTGGAAAATAAAAATTTTGTTTGATTCTGTCTCAAATTTGTTGCTTCTTCAGCATCTGGGAACAAATCTTCCTGATGGCACGGCTTTTACTGACAATCCCCATAAAGATGGTGTTCACAGGTCTGTCTTCACACACATGCTTTCTAGTTTGAGATTGTTCTTCTTCCCTCTATTCTACATTCAGTTCAGCTCACTTCACATGGCAAAAGTGACCACAGCAGTTTAGACATCCCAGCACGTCTGTTGTTCAGACCCAGTTCTCACTAGACACCATACAGAAATAAGCTTGATATTCCAAAGACTAACTTTTCTGTCTTTGTACCACTGCTTCCTGAAATAAATTTTTGCCCACATAACATGCTCCCGCTGCTATTTTTGTGGTGCCTCATGTGATGTTCAGGATCTGCAGACCTTCACCATCCTCTCTCTCTGCTGATTTTACCCATGTGAGACCAGTGTCTGCTGCCCACTCTTTCGCAGCCTAGAGAAGTCACCCTGCTCAGAGATATTTCTTCAGCACCACTGTCTGTCCAAACCTACCATCTCATGTTTAACCATCTGAATTCCCTCAAAACAGCCTCTATAGTGCTTACAGTCTATAGTTTCTTACAGTCTACCATAAACATTTTTCTTTCATTTTGCTCAGCTCCTTAGATACTGCCTACACAGGAAACCGAACGGTTGCACAGTGACCCTACAGTCTTTCTCACTGATTTAATCCATTTTCATTGTTCTGTGCATATTGTTCTTGCACAACTCATTTCACAGAATCACAGAACATGTCAAGTTAAAAGGGACCCACAAAGAACATGGAGTCCAACTCTTGGCCCTGCACAGGACCATTCCCAAGAGTCACACATCCCATTTTTACATTTTAAATCTCTGTTTCCAGACATTATAAATCCATTTTTTTTCTCCTCCTTTTAAGGGTTTAAAATATTCTTTGCTGATTAATTACATGTTGTTGTCAGTTGTTTTGGCCAAAGGCCTATGTAACAGGTCAGAATCAACACACTGTTGTTAACAGGACTTCTCACTAGGGTCATTTCAGTGTATCAACCTTATTTCCCATGATAATCAATGCCCACTTGTGAAGTCCTACTACAGCTTAAACTGCCAGAAGACTGTGTGGGAAGCCAGTGTAAATGAGTCCTTAAGTTCAGCTGCACGCAACTCCCAGAAGATGCATGGACACTGGTATTGAACACTCATGAGCAAAGAGTTTCAGCCTCTCTCTGGAAATCTCACAGCTTTAGAACAGGTACCAAAAAGACCTGTCACCTGGAAGAGTTAAACACATCATGGCAGTGGGCAGTAGGAGGTACCTCAAGTACCAAAAGGGAGAAAAGTGGCAAAGGGAAATAAAATCAAAATTAAAAACCACTTTACCCAAAAGACACTTAATCAAAAGCAAACCTTAATAGCAATCCCCAGAAATCAAAATGCTCCTTCAGAACAATGTTCATGGTGACAATTAAACTGAAGGGAAAAACTTGATACAACATTAGAGTTTGGAATTGTAACAAACCTCTGTGTTTAGGTCTATGCTAAACACAGTTTGCCTGCGTTCATACACAAAAAGCAATCAAGGAATGGAATTACTTCTATTCAGCTGTTTGGGTTATTCTTGCCTCACAGTGCTGAAACAGACACTGAACTCCTTGTTCATTTCTCTCAAAAAAACCAAATGATTGCCAGTGTGTTTCCACACTCAAGCCTGGAATAAAAACAAGAATCCCACACACTCCTTGTGCAGCCTCTACAAAGGGACTCTTTTACTTGGAACAAGTTACAGTAATATGGATCTGCTAAGGCAGAGACTCTGCAAACAAAGAAATGAAGAAATTATCTCCTTTTCTGTTTTATGCACTGGGAAACCAGAACAAGGTGCTTTGCTCACTGCAAGACTATTGTTTAGCATTTGTGTTGAAAAACTTGGGGATGTTGAAAATGTTACATCTTTACTCCAAAACAACCCAGAAATACCAGGTAGGAAATAGGGTTCTGAATGTTTAATATTGACAGCTTTTCTTCCATCTGCCAGGATTTTAGGATAAATCTGTTTTACAGACAACCTGTGAAAGAGACCAATACACAGTCTTAAAACAAAGAACTCATCCCTCCTCAGTTAATCAAATTCATTTGCTTATAATGTGTGACCTTTAGCAATTCTTTAAAAAATGGGTAGACAAGATAATTTCACAATATGAAAGCAAACAAAAGTAAAAATTGTAGATGTCATTTTAACACATCTTAGAAGGGCAACAAGAAGTCTGACTTTTTCCCTTTTGCAAATGATTACAACAGTAATTTAGAAGCTGCACCATCATTTCCAAACCCATTATCTAACACAGGAAATTGCAATTAAATTAGTTATTAAACCTAATTAATTAAAGTTGCATGATTTCTACACAGGTGTGCTTGTTTTTGTTCAATGGAGTCTTACTTGCTCTCGGCCCTTTTCCTAATCAGCCTAAACAAAATCAATATATGAAAGCTGATACTGTCTGTTGGTAGTTGAAGGATGGATTGCAAGTCATTTAGTACAGTTAATTTGGAAACACTTTCTCTGCTACACAAAGCCTTACCAAAATTGCCTTTTTCTCTTATCTGAGAAGCAATCATTTGACTTGATGAAGGGAAGGGATGGGGGAATACAACTCTTCTCTCCACAGTATTAAATTACTAATTAAGTTTTCCAGGTAACATTTTAAATGAGGAAAAGGCAAACTTAGATGATAACAACTTGTCAGAGCTTGAGGAAAGCCTCCTGTCACACAAAACGGCCGTGGCTGTTTAGCCAACACCAAGAACTCCCACAAGCTGCTCCACACAAGGCCTAACACAAAAAGGTTTGCCATAGATTTGACTCATCTTCCCTCTCTTCCTACTCACATTCCACTAGTTTTTCTAGGTGGTTTTAATTTGGCTCTTCCATTCAGCAGCTCCTTCATGTTTTTCTTATGTCTCCTACATTCATTCCTTGTCTCCTTTATATCCTCTCTTGTCCCTCTCTCCCTTTGTCTTCTGTCTTCTGCCATTTTTCCCTCTCCGAGACCATTCCCAGGTACTTGGAAATGTGACTGCTCAGCAGTCAAGCAGAAAGGGAAAACCCAGGCACCAAGGAAACCTTACTGCTTAGGCCTAACTTGAAATAGACTGACATGGGAACAATTAGAATGTAATTTTATGTAATAAGATGATTTATTCATTAGTACAAGGCAGGGATAAAAGCTTACAGCTGATGACAGAAGCGGGTTTGTTACAGCTGTCAGTTCCACCAGCAAAATGTATTAGTCATTTAATTTCTTTTTTTTAAAAACACCAAAAGCATCCTATAATTACATGTATGTGCCCTTCCTTATAGAAGGAGACTTTGCACAGAGTTCTTTATTTTCATAATGAAAGAGGAACAATTAAAGTGTCATGAGATGACTGGTGTGTCAGTGAGTTTGATTGACCCACGTAGTATCAAAAAACAATTAAAAAAATAGTAAGATATTGGACTCAAAATACCTTTACTTCTTCATAAAAGGAAGGTTAGTAAGTATCAAGTACTTGAAGCATACTCTTAGCCAAGAGATCTATACAAAGATTCAGATGGTTTCTTTTCAAGGACAGCTGCTTTAACAGGAGTGAGCTCTCATTTCTTTCCTGCTTTCAAAGCAGTTTCATCATAGAAGTCTGATTACCAACATCTAAAGCACTTCTAAAGTTGGCCTTCCAACCAATACTGATTAGTCCCAGCAAAAGATTGCCATGAAAAACATCTGCACCATTGATGGCACGTGGAAGAGAATAAGAACATCAAGGCTTTGGTTCATCATCTCACACACCAGCCATATGGCCCAAGACTCTGCAGAAAGTGAAAAGCACTCTGCTTTATCTTTCACTGATCATGACAGGAGAGTGCACTTCCCCCTTTGCAGCAGCTCCTAGGTAGAATTCATGTTCAATAGGGGTACTCAAAGCCTGTCCCTTTCCTTATCTGCTGGAGAACAGGAATGCTTAGGCCTCAGTAAAACTATACGTGACCACTGATTCAGTACTCAGTGGGATCTGAGCTGGTAATAAATGGGCAAAAATACCCTTGCCTAACACCAAGTCTTCTGGGTCACTCCACCCTCCCCCTACTTCCCATCTGCCTTCCAAGAACTTGTTGTTCTTCAGAATATGAAATTACAGATTAGGCACCAAAGAAGAGTGCTTATCACAGAAACACTGGTGATGCTTCACTTTAGGCAAGATACTCAACCTGTACGAACGAGACTCCGTCCCTGCTGTTCACCTCCCAGCTGTGGAGAGCATGAGCACCATCACTGCATTTGGGGGGAGGAGGGAGGGTTGTTTGGTTTTATGTGTCAGTCCTCAGTAATTATATTAGCATGCATAACCCTGTTAACATTTCAGACAGTGCAATGAAACCACTAAGAGACAACTTATGATAGAAAGGAAGGCCACTGGCGTCCTGGTCCTCTCCAGGGCTACCCTTTCTGGAGAGGGGGATGGCCATCATTATTCCTACTCCTACCCATGGCTTGTCAGCTGCGCTCACACCTGATGAGCACCTGCCAGCACCTGATGGGACCCTGCACTTTCCTGGGGTTTTGCTGGATCAGGAAAAGCCCCCCTGGTCACCATGATTTCCCACTCAGCTGAATGTGCCTGCAACAGAGCTGATCACCTTGGCAATCCTTTGTCTTTCAAGTGATAAAAGATTTTTCTTTCAGTTTAACTACATCCAGTATTTTCAGATTCAAACTTTCCCCATCAGTTACCAGTAACAGGTGCACATACAGAGTACTTACACATCCACTCAGTTCTGCAGGTGCACAGCAGCACATTCAAACACATCGTCCAAGACATCTCATGAGGAATCTTCCCTTACTGGGGCAGGGGGAGAAGCACCTACCTGTGCCAATCACCAGTAGGTTGAGAGAGGTGGTCCTTCCTCTTTACTCAGCACTGGTGAGTTCTCTGGAGCACAAGGTCCAGTTCTGGGCTCACAAGTGCAAAAGGGACATGGGCACACTGGAGAAAGCACAACAAAGATTCATGAAGATGTTTTGTGGACTGGGAGATTCGCCAAATAAGGAGAGGTGGAGAGTTCAGCCTGAAAACTGGTTGCTCAGGGGCAACCAGTGTATAAATATCTGATGAGGGGGTATAAGGAAAACTGAAACAGACTCTTCTCAATGGTGCCCAATGAAAGGATGCAGAGGGCACAAACTGAAACACAAGTAATTTCATTTAAACATAAGAAAAAGGGTTTTTATTGTCAATCTGGTCAAATAATGGAACAAACTGCCTGGACGTCTTTGCGGTCTACATCCTTGGAGATGGTCAATACCCAGTTAAGCATGGTTTTGTGCAGCCTCCTGCAGGTAATCCTGCTTTGGACAAGAGGTAGGACTAGATAGTCTCCTGCTACTCCTTTCAAACTCACCCATGCTGTGGTTCTAAGTGTCAGTTATCAGCCTAATATTCAAACAAGCAAGTGGCACTGAGGTCAGGGAGAGTAAACACATAAATGGTTATGCAGACTGAATGAATTCATCATAAACTCTTCTCTTTTTTTATTCTTTTTCTTTTCATGGCATCTGTATATCATATATCTGTCTATTCACACACTGTGACAGTTTTGAGGTCTGCTGTGGCACACCCCTAATTATTCACATCATGTTGGGGAATATAAAATGCAAATGTCAACTTTTAGATTAAATACGTTTGAGTGCCTTTCTGTATATTTCTCAGCAGCAGAGCTGCTCTCTGCTTGCGGTGGACTTAAAGCAGTGGTGCATACTCTAAATAAACTCAGAACACTTTTTAGGGTCATATCAAATGACTGAAAATTCTTCCAAGATAAATGCTACCATGATTGGATGGGTGCAGTGAACAGAAAAATGCCCATTGGCAAGACTGACTCAACAAATGAACTGTGAAAGAAGGGACATTTTGGTGTCAACACAACTTAATCAGTGCAATGAGTGAGGTGTGCTTCTTTCCTTCTCCTGGCTCCGGATTCCCCCTCAACCTTCGATCTTCAGGTTTCTTAAGAAAAAGGCTAACAGCAAAAATTCAGTATGAGATAATGGTCTAAAACATTCTCTTCTGGAAAGCTTGGCACATCACTCTGTTTGAAAAACAAGTCTGCTTGTGTCATACTTGTGTATTATTATTAATATTACTCCTACTAGGGACAGCTGAACAAAAGCAAGAGGTGTATTTCTCAGAAGCTCCCCTCCTGCTGCTTATTTCTCTGTCTGAAGGCAGCTATGACTACGTCATTGTAACTACCTCTGCAGCAGATATGCCAAACAAGCACAACAGAAAAAAAATCAACAGCAAATGACAGCCTGTACTGAAAGAGACCCTGTTTTCATAGTCAGGTACTGTTTGTAAAAAAAGAAGAATTATAAAAACAGCCTATAGGATTATGGTAACCTCTTTCAAAGGACAAAGTCAGTCCCATTTTGAAACAGATATTCAGGAGGCTGGTGGGGCCCATGTGAATACTGATGTAAGTGCAGCTTCCTGCCCAGCTTGATTACAATTTACCAGAGGGCAGTGTGGTATCTGGCAAGTGTTCCTCCATGCAAAACATATAGAGCAGTATACTCTAAATAGAATGCTTTCCAGCAGGATGAGACATCTGTGGGTGTTGCCAACCTTGTATCCAAACAAAGCTCAGTATTTTACTAATCATGTACTTGTAACATTCTGGCCACAAAATACAGTTGCTTGCATTTGACAACCAGTTAAGGACAACAGGCCTTTACATAAAATAGATTAAAAACTTTTAAAACTGATTTAGAGAAGTACTGGACAAGACTTTACAATTGATAAAACCTTTTGTTGATGTCATCCTTGAAAGTAGAACCTATTAATTTGGGTGCTGCAGGTCTCTGCAAATGTCAGATTACCTTTGGTAGAAAGGAACTTGCTTACAGATTCCAATAAAAGAAAAATGCCAGCCACTTTTTAAGCTTGCTGGGGCTGACACATCTCAATTGCATGCAGTTAACCTGGGTCTCCTTTCCCTACCATCTGCAAAAGAGCAGTTATGACACAGGTTTCTTCCTTTTAATTTATCCACTTCAAGGTACTCCAAGTTCATCTGCTTTTTCTTGCTGAAACCAACCTACATAATAGTGCTCGCCTAAGGCAAAGGGATACATTAAAAAAAAGTAAATACAAAAGATAGAGCCAAGTAGAACAGAAAAATAGTTATCCAGCCTGTCTTCCACCCAGTTACACATACCTATGTCATTCCTGCCAGACGTAACCTTATCTCAGTACTGGAGGTTTCAAGCCTCCCTAAGCCATACATGGCAGAGTTTAATTGAGTTGAATTAGAATGGTTTTGGGTTTTTTCACTAGTATCATAGAACCATAGAATGGTTTAGGTCAGAAAGGATCTTAAAGATCACCTAGTTCCAAACCCAACCTTGCCTTAACACTAGACAAGGTCGCTCAGAGCCCCATCCAGCCTGGCCTTCATTACTGCCAGGGATGGAAGTGTTCATCCACAACTTCTCCAGGCAACCTATTCCAGTGCTTCACCACCCTCACAGTAAAGAATTTCTTTCTAATATGTCACCTAAACCTATTCCCTTTCATTTGAAGTCTAACTTCCTTTGGTGTAAAACTCAATCCTTTAGTCCCCAAGGGCAGAAGTAGGAATAACAACTCTATTTTTCATCTCCGTTCTCAGTTTTTACCTTCTTGAAGTATCAAAAACTACCCACTCTTCACCAAATCTTTTTTCTCTCCCATAGATTCAGGTTTGTAAATATTTGACTATCTTATATTCCTCTCTGAACTGTCTTTGATGAGGTTTTCTTTTCCTTGATGCTTGATGCCCACATCTGGGAAATATTCAAGAAAAGAGTTTCCCCATTATGGTACTGAAAAGAGAGATCATAGCATTGAGGTCACTGGAGATGTTTTATGTCTCAAAAAATCCTGTCTTCTCCAATAAATTTATACTGAAGCTTCTTGGCACTTAACTTGATAAAGCTAACTTAATCTGGTTTTGAGGCTACAAGCATAATCAGTGTATGGTCAAAATACATGACTTTGCATATTCTTTGGAAGTGACCCAATCCTGCACAACAACTTACACACATGGAAGTGCATTCTCATACTAAGACTTATAAAAACAATGAAAAAAAGTGAAGGTATTAAACAGTGGCTGGCAATTCATTGGTGATTCCAGAATTAACATAGTTCTTCTGATGAAACAGCTTAACCACTTTTTCACAGATCCCCACAGAAAAGAGACATAAGACAATTAAATGAAAACTGGTAAGCAGAAGTCCCAGAGGAATCTAAATACAAACACCAGAATGTATACAGGTATGCATGCAAGTATAGGATAGTTTCATCTATCCTTAACAGTGGACAGACATGTGGCAGAAGGGGACCCTTATAAAAGCAAGATTTGGCTCAGAGAAAAGTGTTGCCTCTTAGTGGCATACTATGATTATATCCTTACTTTGCCAAGACAGTGCCTTGAGCCAATACCCCAGCACTTTAAGCTTGTATGACCTTTACCTTAGCATAAACCTATTTATCTATCAATGTCTGTAAGTATCTGACAGGATGGTGACAAGAGGATGGAGCCAGGTTCTTCTCAGTGGCGCTGAGCAACAGGACAAGAGGCAATGGGCAAAAACTAACGCACAGGACATTCACTCTGAACATGAGGAAGAACTTCTTTACTGTGCAGGTGACCGTGCACTAGGACAGATAGCCCAGAAGGTTGTGAAGTCCCCTTCCCTGGAAATATTCAAGAACCATCTGGATGCAGTCCTGTCTCATGTGCTCTGGAGGACCCTACTGGAGCAGGGAGGTTGGACCAGATGACCTACTGTGGTCCCTTCCAACATCACCCATTCTGTGATTCTGTGAACCGAGGATACTGATCTATAATGAATGACCGTGGGTTCAAAGATGCTGGTCATATATTTATATGCCCATTACTGGTTTTC
>JAWWMO010000083.1:31727712-31753136 GCA_035047845.1 Dendrocincla fuliginosa | reverse complement strand
GAGGATACTGATCTATAATGAATGACCGTGGGTTCAAAGATGCTGGTCATATATTTATATGCCCATTACTGGTTTTCCCTCACTACACCGATTCCTGAAAAAGCAAACATTACTAGAGCAAATTCATTCTCCTGAACTAACACAAGTTTTGATTTAATAATGGATGTCTACCAACCAATATAATAACTGATCCTTCCTGTAGAGCTTTTCAAAAGGAGGTTAAGTAGGTGGCAGGTATGGTGCCTGGCATAGCACCTAGAAAGAGGGGACATTCCAAAACAAATCACACCACTTGAGGATTTTAAATTGAAAGTGAACCCACATAGAGTAATGGAAAGAGTATATTTCCTCTAACTAAATTAGAGACAGCAACCTTTCAAGGAAGGGCCTGACAGTACTTCTGTGGTAGCATTAAGCAAATGTTAAATGCTTCCTGCTTAAGTCAGCCCAGGATCACTTTGTAAGTGTCTGTGCACTGATCCTTGGTGGTAGATCACCTTCAGCAAATGAACAAATGCATTTCAAAACAATTTGAAGAAAGTAGAAATTTTAGGTAGAGGCAGTGGTCATTTGATAATCTGAATGCCTTAATCAGCTACTGTTCCACTAAAGCACAGGAAGCAGTTTTGTAGATTTAAGAGGTCAGAGGGACAGATTTACTACGTTTACATAGGAACAATCAAACCTGCATTCTCTCCTACAAGCAGGGTGAGACAAGAAAATTCTGACACCTTACTGTTGAGCTATTTATCTGATGGCACACTAAAAAAAGAAATTAATAGACTTATGAATCATAAAATGATACTAACTGCAGCAAATGATGAAATTCATGACTCAGCCTACTAAGATTACCATGTTCCAAATTATACTGCTTGCATTTCTTTTATTTATTGCTTTGCAGTATAGTTACCATCAATTAAATAACAGTCATAAATGGATAAAAGATAAAAAATTAATCATGATTTTGAGCCAAAAACTAAATTAAAATATCAAAAGTTTAACTTTATAAATGCCTTGAGGCACAGTATTAAGATACTAACATTACTGTCAGCATGCTCTGACTAGAAAGTTTTCAATGCAATGAGTATTCAGTAAACCAAGTTCAGCATTTTGGCTCATTTAATAGCAGTAACAGGTTGTTTTCTGACATTGTCTTCTTACAAAGGACTAAAACCACAGCTTCTGGCAGACTTAGGACCAACAGGAACCAATATTGCCTCCCATGCTTTGAAATAGCATGGACAATAGAGACAGTATTAAGTAGTCTTCAGATGTACTACTTAGAGCAAGTTTTTATGCATGTTTCTTAAGCTTCCTATCAAAACTTGTTATTTTTTTAGAGAGACTTTCACTGAAACAGAAATACCCAGGAAGGTAAAGGATGAGTTCAAAAAACAAGTCATTGGTATCCCCGAGTTACCCACACCATTTCTGTCTGCACAGTAGGGACAGGCTGTAAATAAGAGTGAGATTTTTGATCCTATCTTTAAAGATTAGCTCTTCCCTAGTAAAACAGTGGGACAATCTGCAGCACACATGCAGACAAGCCTATTATTAAGTTGGAGAGGAACAGGCTGCTCTGTGACAGATCACTACTGCATACCCAAGTGATCGGTCTCACAGGTTATGCACATTAGCAGTCACGTTACTTGCAAACGGCACCACAAAAGAAATAACAGCATCTCCAAGGGAACACCAGCACCAATCCATCCCCACTCTCTACAGTACTTTGTAGAGACAACATAAGGCATTAAGTACTGAAATACAAAGGCTGTAGATCACTGTGACTGAACTGAGGCCCTGATAGCAAAAGCCATCCCAAGAACATAACAGCTTTGCAGATACATCACTGTAACACAACCAAGTCAAACTCAGGTTAACAAAATATTTCATAAGAATATCAGGGAAAAGCCATTAATGTAAACATATTGTTGTCCAACCACAACAACTTTAGATATTTCTTCCTCCATGTGATACACTGGAAACTGTGGCCTTAGCTGCACCTGCAAGTCACAACAAGCTTTCAAAGAGAGGTTGGCATTGCTTTTGTGGAATCACCATGCAGACAGTTATCTTAAATTAGGAGAAGGAAGAAAAATTGTTTGTGGAACAGAACTGCATTTCCCAACAGCAGATTTCAACTTTTAACCAAGTTCTGTGAGGAAAAAAACGAAGTTTTCCAAATAACACCACGTCCAAATCCAGCAGCCTTCACCTGCATCTCCTGATATGGAGGTCATTGGGCATTTTCTTTGGAGTATTCACTCAGATTTCATCACATGGACCAAAGCATCTTCAATCTATTTGCTCCAAAGGAATTCTCCCAGTTTCTATCCTGAGGGAGACTAAATCAATTGTGTAAACTGAAATACTTTTGCACAAACAAATCCTCCAAGTTGTGCAGGCCATACTCATTCACGTTGCATGTGACTTTTATGCTGCACAAGATTTCTGGTGTGTTTGTGCAGTATTTCAGCTGGTAGGACTTGCACAGCTTGCAATTTACCACAGTTCATGCAAACACCGCATAAAAATTTGATTTTTTGCTAATTACCATTTTAAAAAATCCTTCTATGATATTTTGAGACACTGGAAAGACTGTCTACTGGATACATAACTCTTATTTTCCTTCAAGAATTGTTCCTGTGTCTACTCTACTGTTGCTTTGGCAGGACAAGGTGGGGGGAGCAGACAATAACCTAACCCATCACAGGGTAGATTAGGCAACACTGTTAAGAGCTTGCATTTCACAGGTTTTCAGATTATGGTAACACCACAAGATACTGTCTGAGAGGAACAGAGAAATTTTATTACCAGAGAGAAAGAAGAAAAGTTCTCAAGAAGTTAGTTAGAAAGACAAGTTGCAGCAACGCATGGAGGGCTTGGCAGGTGCTGGAGTGAACATTAGACATGTTCCCTCAGCCCTGGAACTAAGTTTGTGTAACCGTGTACTGATCACAAGGCTGCAACATGCACTTTTACAGCACAGGTATTCTAGGCCACATCTGAGAGGAGAAAATCAAAGACAGATCTGGCAAGGGCAAAATCTGCTGTCGAGTCATCTAAAGGAATATCATCTTGCATCTTAAAGCCCCAAATATGCAACGTCTTCTTTCACTTCAAACAAGAACTCTTTCTCTTGAGCTGTCAAGTCTGCCAGTACTCTACATTGATACCAGGTGGTACAGATTTTGGCTTTTCTGAAACATCAGATGATAGAGTTGGGAAAGAAGATCATAAAGAAGCCAGGGAGCTGCTAAGCAGACATTAAATTTGCAATACCATACTCACAAATACCAGAAACTCCTGGTTCACACTGGGTTTGTCAAAATGAGACAGAACAGTTCCAGTCTGTTTGACTAGACTACCCATTGTTAAGGTTGCAGGGAAATTGAATGGCTGGAAGTTCACAAGTGAAAAAAGGTGTGTTCAGGGAGTTTTGGTCAGCTTTCCCATCTCTGCTGTACAGCAAGTGGAAGGGGATCTCACTCATAGACTTCTGGGAGATAAATAGCTATTGGCAACACAGCAGGTAACAAATACAAACCAACACCACATCTTCACACAGCAGGTCAAATCTTGTTTCTCCCCATGTATTAATAACACACCTTACAGCTTTAACTCAGAGATGCCAGACAAAAGGGATTCTAAAATACATTTTAAAAAAAAACAATTCAAATGGTTTTAACTTGGGCTTCCACATGGTGTGATCTTGATGTATTGCAGTCTCTGAATCTAAAGCTGCCAAAACCCAATTCCAACATCTGACTCCATGTGCCTACACCACATATCACAGCAGCAGATTTAGGACAATTTGACAATTGTTTTTGGTCTATCTGTCCACAGCGTGTCTGCTGTTAAAAACACCCTTTCCAAGACAACTACTGCAGGAGCTGTGGCATCGTGCATTATCTTAGTGCCTACCAGCAGTACTCCCAGAAATCCAAGGAAAGTTTCCACCAGGGTTTTAAATTACGTGAATGAAGAGCTGGCTCTCAAACATTCACTGTGGCCTACAAAGTCATTAGCTTGCAAGCTACCGCACTCTTGATTTGAAATCAGTTTCCTTACAAACCAGGGAAATGAAGTGATTGCAAATTTAATAAGTCTTTGCACATTTAGGGAAAGTTCTTGAGGCAGTTACCTATGAAGGAATATAATTCAATCTGCAGGCTATACAAACTTGCAAGGAAAAAATTGTTTAAATACTAGTGAGTGCTGATAATAAGGACTCTGTACTAGTAGAGATTTGCTTTGAAGTACAAAATACCACACATCCCCACCAACCCTTCTCAAAACTGCACAGGTGTTAAATATTAATGGAGTGAGCAGCAAACTATTTGGAAAGATGTAGTAATATTATTATGTATGTTAGGGTAAGCATGGAGATTAAGAGACAGTGAACAGAAGAGCAACAGTCTCCAGAGCTGACCAGAGGTGCAGTACTCAGAACCAGAAGAGTAGCTTCCCCCAGCCCCACCCAATCCATAGAGATGAGAAATGTTAATGTCTTCCCCATCTGCTGAAAGAATTCCTCTTCCCAAAGAAACCCAGATCTGCAAGCAAGGTTTGGTAGAATCAGAGGAAGTAGTTGCAGGTGCCTGAAGAGAGCATTACCTCTTAGGTGACTTTGTTACCAGATCTACAGCCTAGAAGACAATTGTAGGAGCCAACTCAGCTATAATGTCCTGAGCAAAAGCCAAGACTGATACCAAATCACAACTGGTGAACATCACAATGAGTGCAGAGAGAACACAAATCTGAGCAAGTAACGAAGGTAACAATCCCCATGAAAGAAAGTTGTTAGCACCTGGAGGGAACTGCTGGCTTACCATTAAAGGCTGTAAGATAATACGAGTGTCGTGCCCAACTGAATGCCTTACTGCCCAGTAAAGCAATACTCAGCCTCCGATGGGCCTCCACCATCCCAGTCTCTGCAGGGACACTGCTCAAATCTGCAGAATGCTGATACAATGGAGAGTGAGGCAAGCTTCCTTTGGGCTTCTTAGAAGAAGCAGAAAGTGAGCAAGGAGGCAGACGGTTCCTAAAAGATCATTTCAACCTCCCCTCTCTATCCCCCAAGCACCCACCTTCTAGACAGAAGAGGTGCAGTAGAAAGAGATGTGTCTCGATCTACACAGCAGGCAGTCCATTACCATAGATTAGTATTCAGCTTTGGCAGGACAGCTGTGCAACATGACCTTGAACCAACCTATTTTCGTAAGGCCTCCAGCAACTAAGAAATGAAAAGAAATTCAGAGCTACAAAATTACCATAGAAAATGTCGAAGTGGAAACAAACAGAACCAGTGACACTAAAACTGTAACCAAAATTTAATTCAAAATGAAAAGTCTCATACATAACAAAAGGTTTCATTTTACTTACAGCTGGTGAAGAGATTTTGAAGGGTCTGCAATTTTTATTTATTTTAATCAAGCACACACAGAGACTTCTGGTTTCAGAAAACCAAAAAGGTTAACAGTTTGGGGGTCTAAGTACACTTTAGGTTGCATGGACTCTGGAGCAGGAAAAGTGGATAAAAATTTATTCTAATATGTGTTACACAGCATGATACTAAACATCAGGTTAGTCTTCCAACCTGTCTTCAGTGTTTAACATTAATTAAAATTAAAGTTAACATTTTATTAATGGTGAATGCAATTAGCATTTGGAAAGCATTCCACAACTCTTCTAAACTTTATATTCATTGACAAGGTATTATTATTCTGTGATTTCTGAAATGAAAATATTTATCACATTAACTGAAAATTCTACATAAAAATACTTTTAACAAAGGTTATACTATCACTGGTTGTACACACTTTACAAAACTCAAAAAATCACTACCATGTAACGAAAAGAAGACAAAATCTCTTGCATTCTATTCTATATTTAAAAACCCTTTATTTGTTTAAGGATGGAAAATCAAGTCTAATATCAGAGGTGAGCCTGCCAAGGTGTTATCTTCTATCCACTGTGGACCATATTATTGTACCTGAGGACTTGCCCAATTTCCCCAGTGCTGCTGCTTGCCTATTACCTACTGCACTTTTACATTCTTTATTCAAAAACAAGCAGTTTCAGTATTTCCTCTGCAAAATAGGAATCAGCCAACAGTGCTGTCCAAGAGCAACACCCAGAGGCTAAATATACTGCTACAAGCAACACTGTGCATTCTGACTGCAGAAAGACAGGAAAGAGGAAGGGTGCTCACCATATCTTTTGCTAGTTTTCATTGTTGGTTTTGTTAAGATCCTGAAGTCAGTTACTGTAGGAACAACTTGTCTATGCAATAACAACAAAACTCCAGAAAAAAATCCTAATACCCTAGAGCATCTTTAGGAGGAATGTGATATCTGGAATCAGAGCATGAAGAGGGATAGAATACTGGATACAAAAACAACTCACTACAGTTTCATCTTCTACAGCATCTAACAAGACTAATCTGTGTAAATAAAGCCTACATAGAGAAAAAAGAAAAACACTGAGAAACAAAGAATACAATCAGTTACATCACACATATCCCCAAACATTTAATTAGAATAAAACATACCCTAAAAAAACAGTGAAGACTGTATAATCACAAAAAGTGACTGCACCTACCTAAACTTTTATATTTTGAGATTTCAAATCAGGTAAATCATTTCAAAACCAAACAAAACTAGAAATATCAAACACCTGATGAAAAAGTTCCTCATGTATTGAGCAGAGTTTGCTCCATTCTTCTCAGTTAATCCCTTTTTTTTCCCCAATGTGTTTTCTCAGATTCATATTTTTTTGTGGGGGTCATACTCTTCACCTGGCTGCAGTGAAACTGGAATTGCATCAACTATGAGGAAGCAATCATTCCTCAGCACCTGCTCAGGCATCAGTCTGTTACAGCAGAACAAATTCAAGAGAAGAGATTTAACTTTATCATCCTACAAACAGAGGGAGAAGGATTTCACCAGCAAGCAAAACCAACCCAATTGCAAATAACCACCAAGCATTTGATGAACACATCTTCTAAGTGCTTAGGGCTCAAAGCCTTCACAAGGTGTTGTACCACAGCATTCCCAATGGACAGCAACGCTTGACAGTCTTAGTGCTCATTAGCAACAAAATACAATCAAATGTTCAGCACCAGGCCTATCAACCTGGTGCCAACAGATTTCACAGAAAGCATGAGGTTTTGAAATATCAATTCATTGAACTACTATATATTATAGAAATACTCAAGCTGGTCTTTCTACTGAGAAGGAACAAAGCAGCTGCCGTTCACCTTCTATATCTTCACCTTTTAACTATTGTGTTATTGTTTTATCTCTCTTCAGGAGCACAGGAGAAAGGAAAACCAAAGTAACAGGCTCTAAATCAACAGCAGCTATTCTGCTATTAACCCATCACTTACACTTAGGCTCTTTGGATTTATCAGAAGGGATTACATGCCTAAATACTTAGCACATTAACAGCACTAGACTCCATACACAAAACATAAATCCACAGCTGCTACACATATGCATAAACATCAGCTTTTAAGGGAGGAAGAGAACACATTGGATTTGGATGAGGGGGCTGCAAGAAAGACAATCTCAAATTCTGATCTAGATTACTAAAACTCAACCAGAGCAGAATCTTTCATAGGAAGGCTTGCTCATTCACAGCATCCAAGCCAGAAACTCCTCTGACCAGGGTCAACATGAACAGCAAAGTACCATTTAGCTGCACACCTCTCACCTATCCCTATTTCACCCAGACAGAAGAATCACTATGATGCAAAGGAATGTACACAAGCAGTCAAAAACTTGAAGATGAAAACAAGCAATTTCCAACTCTTTCATTAATTATCAGAGTGACTCGGGAGAACTAGATACTTCTGAAATAATCTGAAATCCAGGTTTAAAGATGGGATCTGAAAACTGTTGATCTTGCAGACATAAAGGATTTTTCAATATTTATAAAACATTTTAAATACTCAAAGGAAAATCTCCAGATAAGAGGACCCAAATACATGCAATGAAGTACAGGAGTGAACCATGAATACACTCTTCCTCTGTAAAATTAAAATTAAGAAAATCTGAGCACTTGAAGAGCTTGAAAACCTTTGTACTCATTTGCATTTCAGCATACTGTCAAATGTCTATCAACAACAAATATCCCCTTCTCACACTAAGGAAGCTGAAAACTCATTCCACAAGGAATACTGCTGCAGGACAATGTTTGATCACGTTTGCTACATTTCATTGTGTTTGACTTTACTTAGGGTTTTTTTTAAATACACAAAACTGGATGCTGAAATACACACTGAAGGCTGGCATAGCTAAATGAGTGGCTGCAAGATCTTACCACTAAACATTTCTTTCCCTCAACAGTTACCTAACATTAATATCCCTGTATGTTTTGTTATTTTCCTGTGGCAGTTTTGCATTTGTGGAAAACAACAAAAATTTTACTAGTTGCAAATGTGCAATTCCTCTGGGCATGAGACTGAGATAGAAGGGAAATTACCAGTCTGTCAAGAGCCTGCAGATGGGCATGGAGATTAATTCTGAATAAGCTGATTATAGATAAAGCACTTTAAAGCAAAATAGATTTTCTCCAAGAACTGGGACAAGGATTAACAGCCAGAGGTCTAAAAGATTCCCCAAGAAACAGCTGAAAGGTATTTATGAGTATTACCTTTCTTAGTCAAACACTCATCTATGTTTCTGTGCACTGCAGGCAGCACAGATTTTTTTCTGGCAGAGTTTAGTGGTGGGGCATGTGCATGTACATACATCCAAGATGAATCCTTAAAAACAAAGTAAAAACCAAATGCAGCTTCTTTTCATCAGGTTAAAAAAAAAAATCAAACTATTTGCTCTTATTAAAAGCTGTAAAATTTATTAATCCCTACTAAAAACAACACCAGCTAAATTCATTAATTGTTCTTGAAATAAAACCGGTTGTTTGCACTTCAGAATGTATCTGTTACAGAAGAACAGAAAAGTATAGTACCCTGAAACTGACCATTTAAACTTTGATTTTCATACTTCAGACCTTATTTGTAAAACATTATCACAGCAGAAATTTTACAGCAAACAGAGGTGAACCAACTAGTTAATGTCTCAAGAAATCTTTTCTAATTCCTTGAACAATTAAGTTTCCCTCATGCATGACAGAAAGTTAGGGACTTTTAGTAACTGAGGATTATTATGCATAATCCTGAAAGCTGCACTGGGCAGATGGCTCTATACAAGTTTTGTGAAATACATTTAAAACCCCCTAGCTGGCCCTAATGTTCAGTCATGAACATGAATGACGTGCAGAATCTTCCTAGAATATTGTGTGTTTCATGAGATTCACTTAATTTTTGATAAAGAAATCGAACAACTATAATGAGCTATAAGATGTATTATGTACAGAATCACCTCTCTGTTCAAATGCTGCATGTCTCATTCTGCTATATTCATGGTAGTGTCCCATGGGAAATAATTTTTCAGAAGGATTTGGTAGGCAGTCCTGTGTGTTATCAGTAATGGTTTCATCACTGGAAAACATTGTTAAAGTGAAGCGATTAAAAGACATAGTGTAGAGGAGTCACCTTAAAAAGCAAGATTATTTGCAGCACTGTATTATGTGGTGATACACAAACATGCTGCCAGGACACTGGAGCCACTGTAGCTGTGTTAGTCTGCTACTGTATCATGACACTTTCTTAACCTCAACACAGTAAAAAGGACACACTACGCTCATAAGGAACACAACTTCAGCAGTTTAATTCCATGCTTAAACAGTCATCTCTGTAAAGCTGGCAAATCATTAATACACAAGTATAACCAAGAAAGAGGAATGTAGTACTTGATCTTAATTCGTGGCCAGAAGACTGAAAGATTATGGGAATGACAGCTACACAAGAAAATAAACCCAAGGAACTACAAGCACTCAAGTAAAGAACATACAGAGGTGAGGCTATAAAATTATGCTTGTGATTAACATTCAAGAGAAAGGTAAGTTCGTGAAAGATCAGCTTCAAAGTTGGAGAGCATGAAGGTGCATAGATCTACTTCTTACTCTCAAACAGTCACTGACATACTAGGCAAGGATAAGTTTCAACAGAAGGGTTTGAAAATAGAGTTCAAGGGGAAGGCACTTGCTGGAATAAGGTAGACCAAGAAAAACAGTTGAGAGCAGAAAGAATGAAAACAGCAACACAAATTGGTATCATGCTGGGTTCACTTATATCTGTGGATTTGTTTCAGAGGCATAGGAAAACTTGTTTCACAAAATAGAAAACCAAACCAAAGAACAAAAGGCCCAGTCCACTTTTTCAACAGCATTTAAGTGATTGAAATGGAATTTGGCTATTTTATTAATGCTCAAGCACTGGGCAGTCATCATGTAGTAAGAGAGATGAACAATGTCAACTTCTGACTTCAGGAAAAAAAAGTTTCTAATTCAAATATTTGAGGCTGAATCTCAATGACTTATTCCCCAAGCCTGTAACTTGGTGTCATTCAATTAATAGTCCTTGGTAAAGAAGTTGTCCTTCTGAGGTCTGAGTTAAATATTAAGAAAACTCCGTGGCATTTACCTTCTCAACCATAATTTTATTTGTGCATTGTATCTAGAATTATGCAAATAGTCAATTAAGAATATTTTCTCGACCCAGCACTTAAAATGAAATATGACTTTAAAAATTGATCAACCGCTTCTAAACAAGAGTGGTCTTACCTTCCTCATCTGACAATTGATATAACATGACAATCACATCCACCTCAGATGTTCCATCTTCTTATATGCCAAATTCCTGGTTTTCAATGCAAAGCTGTAATAACACTGGTGGGGTTTTCCCATTAATTTAACAAAACAAAACACCAGTCAGGGAGAGTCACCAGGTTTCAAATGAAAATGGATTAATACAATAAAATGGCAAGAAAACACTCTTTTCTAATTTTATAGCAGGGTAAAACTTGCAAGGTGCTCAAGTTGCCCTTACACAGAAACAAGAGACTAAAAAATAGTATCAGAAGACACTTTTTGGGGTCAGAAGAAATAGACTTTTAAAAATATTACTCGAAAGTACATGCCCAAGTTATGTCTTTAATTACATAACTCTCTTTGAGAAATGTTGAGGGGTAAGTAAACTCTAATAAACAAATGTGAACTGTAAACCAAATAAAATCACCCCAGTCTTCACTATTGGCCAGAAGCATGCGTGAATACAGCACTTTTCAGACACTGCCTGCATGTTAAGATGAAAATGCCTCTACTCTGAACAATTACATAGACAGCAAAGGGAAGCATGTGTTTTGTAATGATGGGCTCTTGGGATACAGATCAGCAGAGAATTCAGAAAATCATTGTCTTAATTTTTGAAGCGTCACTGCTGCTTAACAAGGGAGAACACAATTTCAGATGCCCAACATGAAACCTGCAACTGCTGAATGTGATACTAAGACTTGAGCTAGAATTTTCCTTCAAATGATCAATGTAAGACCAAGTCTGACTTAAAGATTAGTTACATGTGGAGCAATTTGAAATTCAGCTGGCAAGCTTGGATGAGCTTTCAGAATGCCAATCTTGCTGCATCCCAAACAGTTTCTTCAAGCAGAATCAGTCTTTTATTTCAGTCTTTGTTTCTTTGAGTTTTTTTGTTTGGTTTGGGGTTTTTTACTTCTTTTTTTTTCCTCCCCCCCACCTTCTACTTGCAAAAACCTTTAGAACAGATGAAGATTTACAACATGGTAGCAAAAGAGTTCTAACTAAATCTTATTATAAACATCTATGATATCAAGCTACACTTTAGTTCATCTACTTCATCACTTGTTCATCTAAGAAAAGTTACTTAATTTTAAGGAACAGATTCCTAAATTTGGAATAAAGCATAATGAAGAGTGACTTTTATATGAATCAGCTTCATCTCCTCAACCCAGGTAATTGACAGTGGCTACCTATCAACCTGCACTGGTAGAAACTGTTTTTAAAATGCTATAGCACAGAAGGCATTACTGGAGCAATCCTCGTGCAGATGACAGAACTGCCAGTATTTCCCAGGAAGACCCCCATATACCTGGAGCTCCAGCTGGTACTCAGTGAACCAGTTGCAATACATTAACTGCTCATGCAAAATCACAGCATGGGAACATCAACACTTGCTGGGGAGCTTGTGGCTTTTCAAAGTTTGGGAGCTTTGAAGATTTCACATTTAGAACACATAGCACTGCCACCTTGAGTGGGGGAACCAGCAATACAGTGCCAGAAGACAATAAGGAGATGGAGGAGATGCTGTCCAACATACCACATAATGAAGGAAAGTAGGCTGTTTTCTCTTCCCTGGCATACCATGCTCCAAGAAACTATTAAAGCCCACGAGGTGACGAAGAATACCAATTGCAAAACTTGTCAAATTGGAAAAAATATTACAAATATAATAAGACTTTCAACGCTATTTTGAAGAATTTTATTTCTGTCAGCTTTCCTATTTTTAGTTCTCTGTCTTTCTGCTCTTTACATGGAACTAATTACTTCCCACTATATTTTAGAACTGTCTACTGTGATAGGAAGAGCTAGACCCTGACTTTCCATCCTCTTCCATGACAGCAGCCAGCACCAGCTATAGCCAGGCAGGAGAAGACTAGTTTGCAGATTGCCAAGAGCCCTCTGTAACACATCAGTTACCAGTCACCAGCTCCATTTGTGACCACGCAGAAAGTACTAGTGAGCAGTACTGACACTTTTGCAGAGAAGGCACACACTGGATCCAGGCTGTGCACCATGGGTGGAACTTTTCTATCACACAAGCTGCTTATTTCAGAGCAGCCCATTCCTGCAGGGAGGACTACAGCGAGGGACAGTCTTCCTCAGCTCTTGTAATTTTCACAATTACACCATCTGTACAGAGTATGACCTTTCAGAAAACTCATCTGACAAAAATTTGTAAGGTTCTTTGTCTATAAGAGTTGGAATTGAATTTTATGTTAAGTAGAAGAGGTAGTTTTCTGATGGTATTTCAAATTCACTGTGATCACAAGGATTAGAGACAGCAAAGTTTGTGTATAATCTGACTATCATACCAAGCAATGGTAACCTGCTATACCAGGATTTAAAAACAGCGTCTATATCACAATTTTGCAACTGAATATATTCTCAAATGCATATTTTACTCAGTCTCCTTCCTGGAAACCCGAGAGAATCTCTTAAAACCTAATCACTGAGAAAGGTGTTCCCTTTATTTATGTGACATACCAAATGTTCTAGCCCTTTGCCTACTAATTTCCTAAATCAAAAAGCTAGTGGGTTTTTTTTCCTTTTAATTAGCTGATCACCTATAAACAGAACAGTAACATCATTCATCTATAAGCAACACCAGGTTCTATAATTCATTCAGTTTTTTCTCCCATATAAGCAGGTGCTTTTTGCATGTCACCTCATTATTCAAGAATTCTTTTCCCAGTAGGTTTCATTAGTGTATCTCATTTTAAATCCCTCTTGGGAGGTTACTGCCCCTTTACAATGTTTAGAGGCACACATGCAGGTTCTTTTTTACCTTAAGCATCACCAGAATAATTAATGTGTGATCAAACAAACAGCAGTGAAATTGAAGTGAACATTACCAGCAAAGTTGAAGTAATATTTACATTCTTTGTACTTCTCTGAGAGGTAGTGGGGAACCCTGAAAACTGGGACATTGACTTCTGTCACCAGAGAGGAGGCACACACATTATCAACAGAGTTAAAAGTTAAGGGAATCACACAACCAGCACAGTGGAAAGCGTTGAACAGAACTGCTCATGCTGTGAACAACACCCGCCACTAGAGGGAATTAGTTAAAAGCACAGTGCCATAGCTGGGAACTGAAACAGAAAAATGTCTGTGTAGTGTCTTCTTTATTTTTTTTTTTTTTTGGTTGGGGTCTTTTTATTTTCTATGCAGTTCAAGCTTGGTCTCATGGGCTGTAAAATTTCCACATTTAAAGGCAAAACTGAATTCAGAAAGCACAAACTACATAGTTACCACTTACTTAGAATAGACTAAATTAGCATTTCTAAACCAATCTGAAAAACAACAGACAAAAGTGCCAACACGTTTTCATACTTCCTCAATGTTGTTCTTTTCAACCTGCTTCAAACCTTAATTGGGCCTTTAAGCTTCTCTCAGTTTTCTTAACTGATAATAAGTTGTTAATATCAGGTCTTCTATGCAGTCATTCCTCTGCCAGATTTTTTGAATCAGGATGAAAAGAAAAAAAATCAGAGAGTATAAAAGCTTTCTATTTTATTTTCTTTTCTATTTTTCTAGCTTTTCTAGTATAAAAGCTTTAGTCCAACACACTCTAGAAACTGCCTGGAACCTACCGATTTGTCATAAATCCAGAGATTTCACCTGCCACTGCTTATTTTTTAAGAAAGTATCTTTGCCTTTAACTGAAATGAAGCATTGGCTAAGGTAATGCACACTGGAATTCCCAAGCTTTAACCCAATCAATTTCTCATCACCAATATACCCCTAGAATTTTCTCCTTAAAAGACAGAGACATTTATCAAAAAGAAATTACGTCAAAAAGGGTTACCTGTATAGTTCAGTGGGATAGAAATAAATAAGGCATAAACACACCTCAACACTGGCCAAGTATCTGTTCTGAATGACAGTGATCATACTTCACTCACAATGAACTTATATATAAACTTCATTGTAAGTACTTGCAATTATTCCCTTCTCTGCTTCATTGTGCTCCTGAACTGAAATACATAGAGGGACATTAAATATTGAGAGTCTTTCTTCATCTATACTCACCAACATTTAAGATGTAAAATCTTTATTGAGAAATTCC
This sequence comes from Dendrocincla fuliginosa, assembly GCA_035047845.1. Lineage (NCBI taxonomy): Eukaryota > Metazoa > Chordata > Aves > Passeriformes > Dendrocolaptidae > Dendrocincla > Dendrocincla fuliginosa. The sequence continues at coordinate 31,738,345 of JAWWMO010000083.1, read as the reverse complement.
ATTGTTAATGGAAAAAATAATTTATCAGATTTTTCTCTCTCTTCTTATGAAGATTCTGAAAGGGAAGTTAGCAAGCCTAAGAGTTCATCCAAGAGTTTCAATAGAATAAAACTGATTGGTGCTTCTGTGCAGAAGTCCAATTTCTTATTCCACTTGTTACAAAAGAATTTTTTTTTAAGGGTAACACGGTTAAATAGATATGGAACTTTAAAGCATACAACCAATGGGAGTCACTGGCTCTATCACCAAGAGCAGCCTCAAGCAGACTAAACTATTGGTTTGTTGTCAGAATGATGCTACTTAAAGAACAGGTGCAACTTTTGCTGATATGACCATTCTCAGGCACAGCAGGGACTGTCGTTGCAGAGACAACGAAAGTACCTCAGCATCACCAAAGGACAATGGAGGAAATGCTGGTCAAATTACCAAGAAAAAGGCTAACACCAGAATAGAAAAAGGTTACCACTAAGACAAGAACACTTATCCCTTGCAAAATGAAAGTGATGAAAAATTATTCATCACTTAAGATGGGAAAAAGTAATCCATATCCATTCACCCAGAGAGGTAATCCCACTATTTTAAATAGACTTTTCACCTGTATTTTCAGCACAAGTACCAAAACGTGGTAAGGCTCAAAGAAAGCTTCTCTGCTTATATAGAGAGAAGAACCAGTTTTCCCAATAATTCTTAGTTAAGCCAGTTGCACATAAAGCTAAGTTCCAGTAATGCAAAGCTGTCCTCTTTGCCTGTTGCTAGGAAAACACATTCTTTTGTCTCTGGAGAACATCCCAACTGGCTTTCTATAACATTCCCACAAAACCCAAAAAAATTGCTGCAATTTTTGTAGCAAATATCTTGTCTGATGCATTAAAAAAAGTTTTAAACTGAAATAAAAGATGTGTAAAATATAAAAAAGTCATGACAGAGCAGGTACGATTAGAACTTAATCTAAGTCTGCATCCAGTTCTGCAGGAACAGCCAACTCAACCTTTTTGAGAATTTAATCTGCACTGCCAACCACTTCCTTTAAATCAGAAACACTTCCAACTTCAGGCCACAGCACTTCAAAGTGCAGAAAGAAACAATCACCCTTGCAATTGAAAGTAAGAACTTAGCAAGCAGACAGCAAAAACAAGTAAGAAATGCAAAGAGTAAGCACTACTGGAAATCTAATCAGGATTTGTGTCAGATCTCACTTCACATTTGAGTAACATATCAATTTCTAGAACTAATGGAGTTAAGAGTCACCAGACAAAAAAAAAGTTGATTCTTGCCTTGACTGGGTTTTATTTTCCTAATCTCATTTTGCTTTTTATCAAAAATGAAACAATAGAAGAATCCAAATCCTCCTATTGAGTTTCATGTCAAAAATCAACATGTGCTGCCCACACAGCAGTACACAAGATTTTGTTTCCTATATGGTACAGCCTGAGATAAGGACACATCCTGGGATCCATTTCACACCTATCAAGCGTGAAATAAGGTTTAAAATTTCATCAGGAAACCATAAGTGCTTTCATAAAAGTCAGAAATAACTTTGCTTCATATAAGGTTCAGAAGATGCCAGAGAAAAATTAGTAAGATCACCTTATATTTACACTGAATGTTGTTTTTAGCAAAGTTTTGTTGCTCACATCTGCAGAAGAAGAGATACTACACTGGCAAGCAGAACTACAAAAGAAATATGGTCCTGTATTTAACATGCAAGATACACAATCATAAAAGAAACCAGCAAACCCTGCCTTGTTCATTTATCTATCAAGCCTGTGTATTCCACTAAATACTGTGAAAATATTTTATTGTCTGAACCTTAAAGGAGCTAAAAATAAAAACTGTAACAGTGCAATTCAAACAGTGGTGCTCCCGAAAGGCTGAAGCTGCACACAGGCTCTGAAAATTCCCTTGTCTGTCATTGACCCATTTCTTATTGTATATGTTCTCATAGATGCTACAGTAGATTAATTTGGGTTCAGAAAGAGAGGAAAAGGAGTATCTATTTAAAATAAAGAGAAGGGAAACACTTCAGATAAGCGTTTACTTTACACTACTGCTCAATCTTACTTTTCTAAAGGAGGCGGAAGTTAAATTGCAACAGAGGAATTGTATATCAAAAGTTGAAGTGAGTAAGAAAGATAAATGAAAATTTCATCCTTGGTCTACGTACCACTGCTTAACCAATCCATGCCAAAAGTCTGTACATTTCCTCCACCTCTGATGCATCCACAGAAAAGTTCAGACTTGAAATAGGTAAACCAAAGTTCATCACCTACTAACACCTAGTTAGTAAGTACCTAGGTGTACTAACAAACTTTAATCACCTTCATGCATGCAGAATAGCACTCTGCATTGCAATCAGAAAAACCCCCCCTGCAGATTGTCTTTGCCCCCTTTAATAACGGACATGCTTATAAACACCTGTAAGTAATTATGTTCATTAACATTATACTCCACATGACATGCACCAAGTCTACGTTGCTGCTGAGCAGCATTGGTCATCTGGTCAAGGAACACTGATACTCGTAACAGCATCTGGCCATAGTTAATGCTCTGGGTACAAAGAAGATGCAAGAGCAAACAACTTACTCACTATGAAAGGGCAGAACCCTTGTGTATCATGTACAGTTCATGTGGGCAGGAAGGTTATGGCAACACAAACAGAACACTCACATATGAGTGTGACAAGAAGGAGATCGAGGAAGCTGGACCCGCAGGAAGGACAAAGAGAGAAACTGATAGTCTTTTCAGGAAGATTAAGAGTCCTAAACTGAGCAAAAACAGAGATATTAAGCACAGAGACAGGAAAGTCACAAAGTTACCTCCCTACTTTTCATTTTCTTTACAAGCTGAACTCAATGGATGGTAATCCACTTGCACCATCCCCTTTGAAGAGAAATAAACTGCACCAAACCTCAGTGCTCGAAAAATCTTACAACTCAGTCTGAGAAAGACAGAGCATCAGAATGGCACTGCAGAATGGTATACAATTTATTTGCATATATTCCCCATACTCAGCATTTCTATGAGGAAAAGCAATCTATTGTATATTTGCCTGCAGCCTGTACCTACATCATATCCACTCAGATTGGCTCTCTTTGAAATAATCTCTCATCAGCACCTTCAGCAGCACTTATGAACTTGAACCTTTTAAAATCAGAAGTTTTTTATGTCCAAAGGCCACTTTAAAGGCTAAAGTTATACTTGATAAAAGTGCTGACATCTATGCTTTCTTCTAAAAGGATATCTTTTGTATAAACTAGAGCTCACTGCACCACAAATAAAGGTAAATTAACTCTCTATATCTCAGTGCATTACCTTTCCCTCTGTACTGAGGCACTCTCATACAGAGCCACTGTTCATAGGCACAGTTTCCCTGCCATAGGTGGTTGTCCAATGCTACCAATGCCTACTCCTCTCGAGCTTGGTTAGGCAGTGTCATACTTCATCATTTTCACCAGCAGGAAAGATTGACTGTTCACCTTACCTTTAAGATGTCACTGAACCTGTCAGCAAGAATTTGCAGAGTTGTGCCCATATTATTTCTGACACAATTTAATTTCTTCATTTTAACACTCTTCCACTCAAAGAACTGTTAAAATACTTCCTGAGTCATATGCTTCAGAATTTTGACCATACATCATTTCCAGAGAAGCTGTCAGTTCCTGTGTGTCAAGTGAATCAAACAAAAACAGGTTTGCAAACCAAGCAAATTCTGGGACCATATATTACCTACAAAAATCAAGGCATTTAACACAGAAAAAGTTAGCAGTATTTGCTGGTATAAAGCTATTTTTACTACAAAAGTCTCTTTCTATACCCAGTGAAGTATATTTTACATTCCACTTTCCTTTCAGGTCAAGTGCCAGTATGTCTACCAGAAAATGCAATGCAAAAAAGGATCTCACACAGAGATCATCGAGTTTGAATTTTTTCCTTGAAAGCATGGTAGAAAAAGGCACCACAAAAAGCTTAACAGCTCATAAGAAGTTATTTGTGTTCTAGTTACTCCTTCTCTGTGGACTTTAAAGGCATACTCATCAGCTTAAAGAAGAAAATGGGATTCAATTTATGATGCTCCTTACAGAACTGCTCAACTTCAGAAAACAAAGTGAATTTGTACTAAGTAACAAGGTGAGCAGACAAGGAATGCTTCTGAATGTTAAGTCACTTGTCAGGAGCCTTCTAGACCCTTGCAATGCAGAGGTGTGAGCAACCAAAGAGAAGACCAAGTAAAACGATGGACACTACTACCAGAGGCTGGAAGGGGCAGCAGAGGCCTTCCCTTGCTGAGGGCTGCAAGTGCTGTGGTGGTGAGGCAATGAGTTTAACCAATTTTGTAGAACTACACATGATGATCTTGCTACCAGACCCAGCTCTACAGACACACCATGGCGAAAGTTCAGAGTGGGGCCAAAAGAATAAGAACTTCCTCACGTTATAATCGGCTACATGCAGTGACACCCCACACCACACCCCCACTTCCTCAAAAAAAAAAAAGAAAAAAAAGAAAACCTGCACTGAACAGTATTTTATAAAAATTTTATAAAAATCATAAAATCACTTTCATAACAACAGCTACCACAATGAACAGCATTCATTCAGTATAATAAACTCTTTAAACAGCAATTTCCAACTGAGCCAAGTGACATGATCTTTGTACAAATCTGCTTGTCTATAAGCAAATACCAGGGAAAGGTTTGTGCTAAATTCATGGAGGCTCCTGAAATCATTCAAGGGCACAACAGAATTTTCTCACGTTTTTCTGAATATCTGGGATTCAATACACCAGGATACACAGAGACAGAAAATGGCACAGCAAAGTAAAATCTGGTTCAAATGGAACAGTCTGAAGGAGGGAGAAAAAAAAACAACCAATTTAACAGCAACCAAAAGTGGGTAATAGAGCTGAGAAAAGTGCTCAATAACAGTTTCATATCCAATATCACACTTTGTTTACAAAAATAATAGCACTAGTCACACCAGGAGAGTATCTGCATGTATTCCATCAGGCTGTCCTCAAGGAAAGAATCCCATAAGCTATGTCCTATTTCTTCCCATATGTTTTTCATACTATAAATGCATTTCTCTAAAACACTAACAACTTCATCAACTTCAACAACTTCAGCATAGAGATAAAGAAGCAGGTTTCAGAAGGACAACAAAGTACCATATGAAGATGGCTCAGAGGCCCACGTGCATTTGTCCCAGCCACTGTCTCTAAGTGTGCTAAATCAAAGGGAGCAGAACAAGCTACTATGTGCTCTCCATGGGGCAGAGAAAACTTGCTTACAGACAGATAACAACTGTTCAGCTCACACCCTAGTTTGCTTTAGGGTAACTTACATGTATGCCCACACTCTCGACTTTCCTGTCAACTAATGCAATATTATCACTTAGAAAGCTTGGAGCTTACCAACTGGTTATTACAGTCCTAGCCAGCTGGACCCAATTGTGGCTGAAGCTGTTTGAATTTGTAGCTCAGATCAACAACAATTCTCACCAGAAGGTATAAAACATAAGTCAGAAGAGATGTCTGATGAAGAAGAGAAGTTTGCAATACACACCCTCAGTGAGAGGGGCATTAGTTCCCAAAATTCTATTCTGGGAGACACTGGAAAAATACTTGTTTCTCTAGGACAGTACAGCTTCAGCTCTATAAAATTGCAAACAAGGTTCTCACTAATATTTGGTAAATACTTATTTTGCTTTCCCTATATGGGAAAACTATTTTGGTCTTCCAGCTCCTAACATAGGAGAGGACCATCAATACAGTTAAGCTGAAGATCAAAATTTAATTAACACACCTAGCAAGATTTCAGTAGCCTTTCAAATATTTTCAAAACACTCTTAAAATTTCACTGCTGTACAATTATCTAGAAGATGCCTGATGCCTACCACCTAGTGGATTCACACAGCATAACCTTTAAATACACACAAAAATCCAAAAGACAACCAAAAAACCAGAAAAAAAACCTCTAAACAACACACCACAAATTTCTTCTACCTAGAGGAGCAGGATCCTCACAGAGCCTCCAGTGTTAAAAGCCACGAAATGCTACCTGTGCAGCATCCTTTTCCAACTAGATAGCAATCTGTATATCAGACCAGAAAAAAAATGAGTATGAAATATTTTTTGAATGGCATTGAAATATAATTCCACTGGAAATTGAGTAAATCCGTGAAAATTTGAATGCTTTGATTTATTAATGCTGATCCAGCCTTATACAAGCGCTTTAAGCGCAGACTGCAATCTTGGCAATTATTCATGAGAATGCAATCTCACATATGTGTGGATGAATACATCTCTGGAATTTGTACAGGCAAGCTGCCCAAATACTGACAACCTTTTTCCTCTCTCCACCCTCATTTACACAATCAAAATTAAGGGAAGTAATATTTCTGAAGTTAAAAAGAAGAAAATAAATTATTTCTAATAGCAAGGGCCAGTAACACTTCTACTGGCAAAGTCCTTTTCAAAAGTTCTACCTGACTCCACAGGGCCTATTTCCCTGTCTACATGCTTACTTTCTGGTTTTGGATTGGCTGAGAGGGAAAGAGACTCTTGGTAGGAAAGCATATAGAACAACCACAGAACACACTGCCACAATTTACAGGATAACTGCATTGACTTTTCAGTTGTAGGTTTACTCACTGTCAGCAATCTTCTACTAAATATTCTGTGCTTTGTGAAGTCTTGTTGGTCACCAAACACAGTACCATAAATGAAAAGCTGTTGCTTAAATCCAGGATATAGACAATAATTTGTCTCTAGCAACAAAACATCTAGGAGACCAGCATCACAAGTAACACCAAGTACTACAGGTGTCAGATCAACTTAACTTGGAAGTGTTACCTAATGCTTCATCTGCTGCTGCCAAAGTCACCAAGTACAAAATGTTTAACATTGAAGAAACGCCTTCCACTGGTTCTTAGTGTTTCAAAATCAATACTGATCAGAGCAATCTCCTTATCTGTGACACTCTTGAGTGTGAGTGCTCAGAGGGAGGCAGTTGATCCACTTCCAAATTTAATTCTTTCACTGCTGAATACAAGTTCTGGTGCACCTCATCTTACTTGATAATCAATTCATCTCTTTCATCCTATGCAGAAAGAAAAACAAGTCAGCAGCTCTCACTGAAACAATGTAGAAAGTGATACAAAAAAGCATTAATGTTTGCAAAGTACAAGTAACACAATACATGCTTGACTAGGAATGAGTGAAAAAGCAAGTTTTTTTAGCCTCTACTCCTATCACATGACCTTGCACACAGACAGCATCCTTCACAGTGTAAAGATATGACTACATGATCAGGCAGCTGAAGAAATAATTTCTGCATGATTTTGGATAACAGTGGAAGTCTTAACTGCCACTGAAAACTTAAGATGTTCTATATTGTCCTAGAGTTTTTTATTGTATTACAGAAATTAGAATTTGGATTATCTACACGTCCATATATCCAAAATTACATCCACCAAGTCAGACTGCAAAAGATTTCTTGCTCGAAATGAATGCTTTAGAATAAAAAAAGAATCCTTCCTCCTAGTAGGAAATGCAGGTGACCCATGAACTCCCTACTGATTATCTGCGGAAAGATTATTAAACTAAAGATAATTTTCTGGAAACAAAGCGAAAACAAAGCTCACTTAAATGACTGGCAGGATTAATTCTGCTAATAGGAGGGACACCATATTCATATGAGACAAGGTACCTAACAGAGTTACCAAAACCAAACCTTTGGAAATGGATGAAAGTTAAAAATCCACACTCAGAAGCATGCTTGCAATGTTCTTTTCACAGTGATTTAACCCAACACGCCCAGAAAAACATGAAAATATATATGAATGTGGAACACCAAGCTACAGCTTTACAGACCTGCTGTAAAAATTTGCTATTTCCTTCTACATCCATCTCCAAAAATAAAAATATAAGATGATTGAAATAGCTACAACACACTGCCCTGACATGTTCTCTTCCATACCACACACATCCACACCCACACCCACCCACTTCAAAAATTCAGAAAGTCTGGTGTGAAGTGCAATTATTAGTGAGGAAACAGAAAGCAACAGAAGAGTTAACCATGGCATTAATACCGGTTTCACATGGAGCCAAAGAACAGACAAATTAACACCTCCTACTAACAGGCAATATAATATAAATCTATCTGTAATATAAATATATATACATGAACACAGGTTCAAATGTCGTCTTAGATTTTATTTATCTAGTGATATCTTAGAACTGGATTTAATCAGAAATTTTTAAGTATTCACCATAGGTTAGAAATCTTTCACCTGTAACAGATGAGCAGAATGAGATCCAGTGGTTGGAAATTGAAAGACTGACAAGCTCCAACTAAAAATAAAACCCCAAGTTGTAGAACACACTGCTTTAAAAACAGATTAGCAATTGAACAGTTGCTGTAATTCAGCCAGACATTAATGGGCTGGATAATAAAAATCAGTAGATTAAGCTCTGCTATAGAATGTGAAGAGAATGCATTGCCTCAGCACTTGAAAACATGAAACAACAACATCTGAAAATATGTAATAGGCACTCCTGCACTTTTGGGTGCCACTGCTGACCAAAAGCACACACATTTTTTACAGAATTCTTGCTGGTTTTCCTGCATAAGACAAGAGCTAATTGGTAAGCAGATACTGTAACGGTGCATAAAAAATAGTAAGGACTCTTTGTCATAAAGAACACTTTCCAAGACTTCTGCTGAATATTACTTGAAAAACAAGAGCAGCAGAGACTTAATGTAGCAGAAGATTCAACCAGGCAACCAAACTCCAGTTGATACCTGTTCAAGCACTAGAGAAAATTTAACAGCCTACATATGACTAAATGACAATCCAGGATCTCAACAGATGTCTTGGGAGCCACAGGACAAATCTCCTTCTGACCTGTGTATATGAGACACTTCATGGCTCAGATAATGCCCATTAGATAACTTCACAGAGCATTAACTACACAGGCAGTATTTTAACAGTCTGCGTTACAAAGGTGCAAGCTCTTCACAGTAGCAAATGTTACAATTAAATTCCTTCAGCACCGACTAAAGGCTTCTCAAATTACAAAATTCAGTTCATTAAAAAGCCTTCACAACAACAACAAAACCCACCACGCAAACAACTGCACAAAGAACCCCACACAACCAACCACCAGACTTGGTCATATCAACTCCCAGGTTGGCCTAACACCTTGTTTCTGATAAGTACAGAGATGCTAATGAAAGTCCATAACAGCAGTTTTTGGCTCCCTTTAGTGCAAGTTACTACTTTGCAGTATCTGGAATAGCTAAAAATACCTCTGGCAGCAACATCCATCCTTAAATGGTTCAAATTATCCAACCATCCCCACTTTTTTTTTTTTCCATGAGCAATTGAATAGTTCCCCTCTTTTAAGCATAAGCGTGATTATCATTTCATCCTTCCCATAAAAAAAAGCTGAATATGTACACTACAGTCTCCAGTAAGTTTCAAATTTGAAATCACAGAGTAAGTGACACATCCACGTAACACTAGCTATAGTGTCTGAAAAGTCAGTATGTATATTACACCCTATTACTATAGTATCTACTTACTCTGCAACCAGGGGAACTTCTATTTACCCCTGTTTTATCCTCTATAAAGCTGACATTCTCTCAGTAATGTTTCATGGGAGACCTGGTAAAGTGATCATCACCACTACACTCCGCTTTGGATACAGAATTAACGTCAAATTCTATGCTTAATTTTGAATATATTTGTAAGCATTTCCATAAATACCTTATTAAGAAAAAGGGATCCAGTTGCCCATCCTCACTTTTGCGACAATATCCAGGAGACACACAGTTAAAACAGCAAAAACCAATTGAAAAAGCACAGACAGTGAAAAGTGAAATAATGCCATTTACTCTGCACTCAAACTTTATCGGGTTTACTCACACACCTGTGATAGTTGTTACAGCCACATTAGCTTTTCTCAAAGCAAGACAAGATATTAACTCCCAAGAGCTTAAAAATAAATGATACTTATGACAGTGAGAGATGGCACCAGCATTTCAGGGAGGTTACAGGAAGAGCACATTGCTTAGGCAACTGAACAGCAAGATTTAACTTAGTAAAGCCAATTTTGGCAGCTAGGTTGACAGACTGAGTGGAATTAAACAGTCTGTTTTAGTTTAATAGCCAGCTATTTCATCCATCTGTTTGGGTTCACTAGACTTCCTGTAGACTGGATTTACTTGTACTGCCTTGTAACTGAGCAGAAAAGGAAGTCAGTGACATCATCACATTTGGTTGCGCTATCAAAAATGTTTGCTAACCATTCTACAGTCAGGCTAATTTCAGTGGGTATTACAGGCAGAATAATAGGCACACCATTTACAGTGTGCATCTTGGACATTTTTGTATTTGAAAATACAGTAGCCAAGATTCTGCGGCATGCACAGCACAGAAAATAGATCCTTAAAAAATCAAAACTACTCTCAGCAAAATAAGAAGTTAAGTCACTATACTGCATATTCTGTGGATAGGCAAGGCAGAACAGCTGGGTAGAGTGGCACCGTATATAATAGAAGGATTAGAATGTATGGAGCTCACAGCTGGCACTGGCACAGTTGAGAGCCTCTGGGTAAGAATCAAGGGG
>JAWWMO010000083.1:31679340-31719774 GCA_035047845.1 Dendrocincla fuliginosa | reverse complement strand
GAGGAGAAAAAAAAAAAAAAAAAAAAAACCAAAAAAAAAAAAAAAAACAAAACAAACAAACAAAAAAAGGCAAAGATCACATCCTTACACACAAAACACATTTTTAATCATGAAGTGATTAAACTGAACATGTACATAAAAAACAGGAGTTGCTTCAAGTGCAGTGGCAAGCCAGCACACACACGAAGGGGAGTTCAGGTCCAACCTGGACTGAAAAACCTGCGCTAACACATATTGACAGCATCTCCCTGCACCAGGGCAAGACAAATCTTCACTCAACCAGTTTAATCCTTCTGTATTCCAAAGGACGGTTCACAGGTGAACTGCAGTATGATGAAACCATAAGACAAGCATTGTCAGAAACACTTGCAATGAGAAGTATCCACTTTGCATTTCCACATACCTGAAGTTCACATTTCAGCTCTTGAACCTTCAGTTCTGGTTCCTTCTGCCTCTGCAAGAGATTCACATTCTCTCTTCAGAGAACTTATTTCTCTTTGGGTAACTTCTGCTCTGATCTGTTCTTAAGTGCTCCAAGCTGGTGTCTTGCACTAAGGAAGAAGCTAGAATATTTTCCTTTCAAAAATTAGTAAAGAGGAATTACTTTTAAAAGTTACTTAATTTGCAGACCATTCATTGTATGTTTCCCCCATCATTAAGTCAAAAGTCTTTTTCCATCCAAAGAACATCTTACAACAGACTTACATCTTAAAATACACACAATTCAGGACCCAAAAATGTCCAGGTCTATTGTAACTCAGATCTCCTATATAATAAATAAACCAAAGCACTTTAGGGTTAGTGTTGGGATCTATATCCTAAAAGTTGCTCTTTTAACAAAGAAGAGTGATGTAAAGCCATCTGACTCCAACTACTGCAACAATACACTACCAAATCTCCACTAGACTCCACATCAGCTCCATCCTCACCTGCATGGCTTTGGTTACATCCCAACTTGTTTCCTTCTCAACTGTACGACCCCAAAAACAAATGCCTGTGATGTGCAAAACATACAGAAATGGAATAAAGAATCTCCTGGCTGCCACCTGCTCAGGTCAGTCAGGACAGCTTTATACACAATAACATCTCAACGCTGTGTGCCAGAAAGAAAAGAAAGCCCTCTTCCTTTTTTAAAATCAGATTCACAGCATATCTGTAATTCAAAAAACAAGGCAGAGTATCAAAATAATTCAGGATGAGGCACTTTACTATAAAGTTTAGACTATTTCAAAGAGCACCACATCTCATATTAGTATATATTAACAACACAACTGTAAAACAGACTTGGATACTGTGCAGGTATGTGGGAGGGTGTGCCTTCAGGTGGTTCATTAAAATGTTCAAGATGCTCAAATTATGGAACACTAGCAAATTCTAAATAAGTTTTTTCAGAGAGCATTATACTTCTTACACCATCTCAACTTTCTGAATGCCAAGTAACATTTTTCCCACCCACAAACATTTTCCTCAGCAGCCTGTTACCATGGCAATCCTAGCAACTGCAGGACAAGTCTCTTTAAAAAGATTTCTGACAACAACTGTATCTGCCAATTTACCACCACCTCTTGTCAATGTAATTACAAGCTGCAGACAAACTGTTATCCCCTAAAGCTTGCTTCAAACTGTGATTGCTGGCTTTATTTCTAATAAGCACACATTGTTACATTCCTGCACAAATAAATCACCCTAATATGTCTGTCCTGCTAGGTAACTGTACTTTTACAATCCATATTTTGTGTCCAGTGAGTTTTTAATAGAGATAAATAAAGAGGGAGTAGCTACAAAAAGCCTCAAGGACAAGCCTATGGGAATGACACGGATGCTAAAACAAGCAATACTGCATTGCTTATCACTGCAAAATCTGCTTAGAAGCCAGATGCCCTGCAACCTTCACTTTCAACTAAGAATTCTGGTATCCTCTCCTCTACTTACAAGCTGCTACCCCTTTCTTCTTTTCAAAATCTTGCATTAAGATACATAAGAACAGTCTGTCTCTCAAAATCAAATGAGGAAGAGCAAGCTCTCCAACCAGCAATGTCACTAATACACAGTTTTTCACAGACTAATGTCCTAATTCCCACCACCACAGCATGCACACATATTCTCATGTATTTCCTTTCCATCGATTACCAGTACTACTCAGAATGCTGAAAAGAGGAATTTAAGTTTGCACTTTCGATACCCACTTCCATTTTCTCATACACCCCCATCCCAGCAACTAAGCTAATCAATCACTCATACCAAGTACCCTGTGACATTCCACAGGATTACTTTGAGCCAAATATATGGTTTCTGGTAAAATTCTGATTCCCTAAGCTATCATCAATAGCAAAAGGAGGGGCAAGGAAAACCTCCAATTTTTTTTTTTACATGGTGGGTAACATAGTTATCAAAGATGAGGAAAAGGCTGAGGTATTTAACACTTTCCTTATCTCAGTTTTCAACAGTAAAATAGGTTTTCCTGAGGACAACTGACTTCTGGACCTGATAGACAGAGATCAGAAGCTGAACAGCCCCCCTGTAATCCAGGAGGAAACAGTTACCAACCTGCTGAGCCACTTGGATCCTCACAAGCCTAGGGGACCAGATTGGATCCTCCCAAGGGTGATGAGGGAGCTGGCAGAAGAGCTCACCTAGCTGCCCTCCATCATCTATCATCAGTCCTGGCTCACTGGGGAGGTCCCAGATGATTGGAAGTTGGCAAATGTCACACTGATCCACAAAAAGGTTTGGAAGGAGGACGTGGGAAACTACAGGCCTGTCAGCCTGACCTCAGTGCCTGGCAGGGTTATGGAGCAGATCATCCTGAGTGCAATCACAGAGCACCTACAGGATGGATGAGGGATCAAGCCCAGCCAGCATGGATTTAGGAGAGGCAGGTCCTTCTATGACCAGGTGACCCCTGTGGTGGATGAGGGGAAGGCTGTGGTTGTAGTCTATCTGGACTTCAGCAAAGCCTTTGACACCATCTCCTGTAACATACTCCTGGAAAAGCTGCAGCCAATGGCTTGGCCAGGTGTACCCTCTGCTGGGTTAAGAACTGAATGGATGGCTGGGCCCAGAGGGTGCTGGTGAATGGATCTGCATCCAGCTGGCAGCTGGTCACCAGTGGTGCCCCCCAGGGATCAGTGTTGGGCTCAGTCCTGTTTAAGATCTTTAGTGATGATTTGGGTGCAGGGATTGAGTGCACCATTAGCAAATTTGCAGATGACACCAAGGTGGGGGGAGTATCGATCAGCTGGAAGGCAGGAGAGCTCTGCTGTGGGAACTGGCCAGACTGGAGAGTTGGGTGGATTCTGACAGGGTGAGGTTCAACAAGGCCAAGTGCCGGGTCCTGCACTTTGGCCACAACAACCCCATGGAGAGCTACAGGCTGGGACAGAGTGGCTGGAGAGGCAGAAAAGGACCTGGGAGTCTAGACTGACAGCAAGGTGAACATGAGCCAGCAGTGTACCCAGGTGGCCAAGAAGGCCAATGGCATCCTGGCCTGTATCAGCAATAGTGTGGCCAACAGGTCCAAGGAAATGATCCTTCCCCTGTGCTCAGCACTGGTGAGGCCACACCTTGAGTATTGTGTTCAGTTCTGGGCCCCTCAGTTCAGGAAGGACACTGAGATGCTGGAGCGGGTCCAGAGAAGGGCATAAAGGCTGGTGCAGGGACTGGAGCACAAGTGCTTTGAGGAGAGGCTCAGGGAGCTGGGCTTGTTTAGCCTGGAAAAGACGAGGCTCAAGGGAGACCTTATTGCTCTCTACAAGGAGGTTGTAGCCAGCTGGGGATTGGTCTCTTCTCCCAAGCAACTATCAGTAAGACAAGAAGGCATGGTCTTAAGCTTTGTCAGGGGAGGTTTAGGTTAGATACTAGGAAGAAATTCTTTACAGAGAGGGAAATCAGGCATTGGAATGGGCTGCTCAGTGAAGTGGTGGATTCTCCACCCCTGGAGGTTTTTAAGATGAGACTGGATGTGGCACTTAGTGCCATGGCCTAGTAACTGTGGTGGTAGTGGATCAACTGTTGGACTTGATGATCTCAGAGGTCTTTTCCAACCCAGCTCATTCTATGATTCTATGATTAGCTATTTGATCAGAGCATCCTCTTCGAGTGCTGTAGAGCTTTTGATCAGACCTGTTTGTCTACTGCAGAACTGAAACTTTTGTTTTACAGTGTTGGTTCTGTGTGACAGCTACTTTTCTCTTCCACATCTTTAGTTTTTCCTGGAGATGTACATTTTCAACAAACCCTGCCCTGACTACCTCTCCTTCAATATCTACTTTTTTGTATTTTGCCTGGGCAACAATGGTACCATCTCTATGCTTGGCTTTGTGATGAATTTTTATTTCTTTTTCAAAAGCTAGGCTGCTCAAAAACTTCTTCCTCTAAAGTAAAAATACAATGCAGTCATGTACTGAACACTTTGAATACTTTTAGCTTAAATCCACCATTTTTCTTCTGAGAAAAAGACAACATATTTAAAACCAAAACCCAAAACGTTGCACAGGTAAATCTTATGTTTAACAAATCTATTCTGAAACAATGCCATTTTCTGTATAACTACAGCTGTATCTGACCTAATCACTCTCAGTGTCAGACTGGACTTCAGCACCAATAGTTCTCCCTCAATATTCAGCCTTGAAGAATTCAGTATCAAAAGTGACTGAAGTCCAAGGTCCCATCAACTCTCAATAGAAGTTGGCAGTTGGGTTATCCAATTCTTTCAGAGGACAACAGGCCGACTATTTAACAGTATTATACAAGACAACAAAAAAAATAAAAATTGAATTATTACATTATTGGCTTTTCAATAAGTGTCCCAGAAGAGGATATAGAACATAGCAACAAATAAATATTATGTGTACCTGCCTAATAGAAATCTCCTTTACTGGAGCTTCTCATTAAGAAAATGGGAAATGCCAGAATTGGCAGATACCAGTTTCATCAAAGACATATTTGAAAGACTGAGGAATGGACTCAAGATCTTTGCAAGACATCTCAGAGAAAGTTATCCTTCATTGACAGGGTTTTCTTCTTTTTTCCCCACCATTTCTGAAAACAAGCTGGTTTCATTGAAAATGAATGGAAGGTGTAGGGTCAGGAAAGTTACATAGAGCAAGCAAGTAAATCTTCAGGTCAAGCAATAAGAACTATTATTAAAAAAAAAAAGCCAAAAAAACCTCAGGGAATTGACAACAGAGGTTTTTTTCTGTCTTAAGAAATAACATTTAGCAATATCAATAGGACCACAGGGATGAGGCCATGAAAAAGGGCTCTTGGGATCTCTTCTATATGATAGATGGATAGACAAGGCAAGCTGGACAGATGCCTCCTGCCTCCTTCTCTTCCAGCAACATCTGCTCCCAAGCCGCTGGCTAGTGAAGCACAGGCAGTGCCAGTGACAATCCTTGAAGAGGCATGCTTTGAGGACTGTAAAGGGTGTCCCAGAAAATGAGACCAACACTAGTAAAACTTGTCCAAGGGTTGCCACTCAGAATGGCTCAAAGCTTTTACCAGTCCTGTTGCCATCAGCTCCTGAGCCTTTCATGTTCAGTGCTGGCCAGGAACAACACAGTTCCTACTCTCACCTGCTATTTTCCCTCTTGAGCAAAAGTTTGCACTAAGGACTAAGTACTAAGGCATTCAAGCAGCTCACAGATGTAAGTGAATTTATCACAGGTTCTGTGACCAAGGGAGGTAGGCTTTTCATCTAAAGGTAAAGAAATCAAGGTACTTTGTTTCCTTAGTGCCAGAAAGAACTTGGGTCAGACAGAAATAGACTGGAGGCTCTGAAGATAGCAAAAGCATATTCCAAAAATCCCCTCCCCAGCACAACCTGAACCATTTTTGACAAAACTGTTTCATTTCTACAGTAGGTTCACAGCAACAGATCAGACAGTCCTTCCCAGCATACCCTGCCTCCACAGTTAAATAGAAGGCTCCAGGGAACACTGTGCTGGTATTTGGCAGCATCTGCTACAGGCCAAAAAGTCTAAATTATATAAAATCCATTATTCACCTGGTCACGCATGTTTAAGTTCTGTTCAGCTGGGTTCTGCAGGGCCCAGAGTCTGTACTTCTCATCAACACTGCAAACTTTGCAAGTTTGGTGGAATTTTACCTATGTTTGGTGTATTCAAAATTTAAGATTTTCCAGAGTCACACCTGGCACTGCATAATAGGATAAAATATAAATCAGCAGAGGTTTTATGCAAACCTCCTGTAGAAATGTGCACTAACAACTACAATAATATAACCATGCTGCAGAGATTAGAACCTTCTGTATTAAGCCCAGCTACATTTCAGAGGAAGGAACTGAGTTAGAGAAATCTCTTACTCTGGCACCTGTCTAAAATCTTAGTGACAAAACTTTTAGTAACAAAACAGATCTCTGCTGGCAGTTTTTTTCTCTAAAGGCTACAACTAAGAGGCAATATAGAAGGCAATCTTCATGGCCAGATATGTCATTTAATGTTCCCATACCAAACAGCTGTCTAGAAATGGCCATTTAAAATAGGAATTATTAGCCCTCTGTATCAGTCTCCTTATGCTGATTAGCAACTCTTTCAGGTTGTTTCCATCAGTACCAAAAACTGCCATCACTCTTTGTATGCTTGTCATAGAACTGCTACTAAATATGTCCTTGTTATCTTCTCAAGAGTACTTTATCCAGTGCATCCAACATTATAGGTTTTTAGAAGAACTTTCACACTTCTTGAAATGAAGCAAAGAACCACTCCTTCAAAAAAATACACACTGCTCTCTTGTTAAAGAGAACCTATGATGTATACTAGACAAAGAAAGAGAATTCAGCATTCTGTATATTACCTTATTGTTATATTTCCTGACTGTTAAAAGCAAACAAACAAACAAACAAAAAACAATATTTCCATACTTTTACTGAAATGTGAAGTCCAGCAAGACTTCCTCACACAAAACGTGTTTTCTTTAGGAGAGCCAAGAGTTCTTAAGGAGAACTTAAAGAACATAACTCACAGCATAATCAAAGATAAAAAAAAATACCTTAAACAGTGGTCACATAGAATTAAAGCTTTTATATCCAGGTGAAAAACAAACTCCACATATACACTAACTACTTACCTTACTAAAATCAGATTTGCCAAAACTGCATTAGATCCAGGACAAGCTTCAGTCAGTGCACAACTTATTTTCAAAAGCCCATTACATCTGCTGATATTCAAAGTGTGGAGAGAGCACTTAAGTTATTAACTGTCATTTTCATAGATGCTTGATGGCTTATAACAGCCAAAAATTGAATCAAAACAGTTGCACAGCTGTTGAGACAAGTAATGCCCCACCTTAAGCTTTCAGTCTTCATGATTTTAGGTGTATTTGCAAACCTGCTCTCATTTTCTTCCAAGAACTAACGAAACAGATCAGGGCAAGTAACACACCTCAGAGAAAGAGTTTGCAATGAACAATTTTAACAGTTTAATTACCAGCTAGCTTTATGCAGATCTTACCTACCAATCCTTCCTCACAAATGTTAGTGTGTCTGTGGTATGTGTTTTATTTCCTTAATAAAAGGAGACAACAGCTCTGCCATATTCCTTGCTCTTTTTACATGCAAGACTTGGGTTTTTGTTTGGCTGAAAGAAGCAGAGTTTTCCAGTTACAGCTTGGTATCTGAACCACTGGAAAACTAGGGCAATTTTAGTAACATGGCTTTTGGTAGACACCATTGTACTCATAACATAAAAGAAAGGACCCAGAGCTCAGAGTTGGAAAGAAAACACTTGTGCAGCCAACATTTTGTTACCTTAGAAGCACACTCCTAACTTTCGTACATTACAATATTAAATAAAACACTGCGACGGAGTTTCAGAATGCCAGGAGGAGAACTACCTACGACTATTACATCTAAAACCCCCTTTATTATAAAAGGTTATTCCATAAACAGAATCTGTAGAGTTTGGTCCACCTCCCCAAATTCCTATGGGGAACACAACAAGGAGTGTTACCTCCACCAATTGGCTCCAAGCTACACCAATGCTGACCAATATGTACACACTGATCAGCCAGCAGACCAAACAGGAGAGGCAAGCTGTGGTACTCCTTCTGGACTTTCCCCTCTCCCAGCTGCACACCCACATTAAAGACAAATATTAATTGTTGGAGTTTTTTTAATTTTTCTCCCCATCTCCCCCACCCAACATCCCAACATATCTACATAAAAATGCATGCTTTTAGGGGAGGAGACCCACCCCCAGCAGGACTCCAGCTGCCTCCCACAGTATTCTTCAGTCAACAGCAAATGTTTTAGCCATCAATTTATCTATTTATTGGCCTACCAAATATTCAAGAAAGTGTAGCTACAAACTTAGTTGTCCAAAAGATTCTCATTCATCGTGTGTTCAAAAATTCTTTTTGACATTTCAGAAAAGAATAACTGTTTAAAAGTTCCCTTTAAAAGGGGGTAATAATACTGGCAATTCTAAAATCTAAATTACATTATTTTTCTTCTTCCAACATCAAATGCTATCATTTATTCTCGCTTATACAGAAACTTGAGGGGGGGTGGGTGGTGAAGGGGAAGGGGCTGGGGAGATAAGATTAAACATCTTGGTTAAAATCAAATAGTTTTCTGAAATAACCTGTGCCCAAAATGTTGCAGCTTCTTCAGTATGGCAGCCCACACCATGGAAGTGTTCAAGGCCAGGCTGTTTGGGGCTTTGAGCCACATGGTCTAGTGGAAAGTGTCCTTGCCCATGACAGGAGGGTTGGAAATAGATAATCTTTAAGGGCCCTTCCAACACAAACCATTCTGTGATTCTATGAACACCTTCAACTTAAGAGAAAGAAAAAAAATTATTCTCAAGCATAAGACTATGTACTTGTTTGTTTCAAAAAGTCTTTTAGACTGGAAAACCTTTGTTGTTTTCAATTATATTTTTGCTAAGAACAAATACTATCACTACTTGCAAAGTTCTCTCTTTTTTCTTAGGCCACAGGGCTACAAACCACCTCTAGAGAGGCTTGAGGAATGTACAGCCACAAGACCTGCCAACTGTTTAATATGCACAGCATGCTGTAAAGACATTGACAGCTTGACAAAGTAACTCTGCACGGTGCTGTTACTGGTTGTGAATTCACACATCACATTCCCCTTCCTCCCGAGCCTGACACAGACAAGTGGGTTATATTTAGTATCAGAGACACACAGAATGGGAAGGAGCTCCGTGCCCTCCACTTAGGATCACTGACCCATGTCCACTATCAAAAATAGCCAAGATACATCTAAGCCTTTTCACAGGATGACTAAAACTAGTGAAAAAATGCTGTTCTGCAGTCTAGGAGTGTTATAATAATGGCAAAATATTGATTTGAGGGCCAGCTATTTTAAAAATGAGACATGCTTAAGCTTTGCCCAAGATCTACACAATTAGGCTTGAGCAGCTTAGAGCACTCTTGTGTATGACAACAAACCCTTTACCTCATGCCTGATTCCTTGGATCAGGGTCAGAACCAGTTAATGTCTAGCTGAACGACCACTATACACCCACCAATAAATCATACAGATGAATGGCAACTTATCTGTTCCAGGATGTTTTGTTCAAAGTTCATGGCTGCTCTCAGGAAAACAAATTCATGAATGAGTACCTGTTAAAATGAGCTCTTTATATAATGACCCCTCTTAATGGCAAACATACTAGCATTTGGTCTCTGCTTTTACACTTAAAAAAAAATCAGTTTGTAATAGACTCACAAAGATATTTTTCAATAGAATTGGAGGTTGCAATTTGGATCCTACAAAATGGTTTGGGTATTTTTAGGATAAATTCAAATTTCACTTAAGACATAACATCAGTGTCCACTTTTCACAGCCAGAAATATTGAGATACATTGTACCCATTTTTTCATGCATAGATATAAATGAAATTTCAGCAAAAACATATTATGTGAATACCAAGAAGCCAAAAGTATGCCTTCTAGGAAGGAAACTGAGTTTCTTTTCCTTGGACATCATCAACATGCGCAAAAAGTGGCCAGAACTCCAAAGCAATATTTAAATGCAATTGATATTTTTATGATCCAACCTGCTTTCCAACTGAAAAGAAATGCAAAAAAATAAATGTAATAACTTTTTCATAACATTTAACAGGAAACATCAAACAAGTTTAAGCACAGAATATTTTTTTCAATTTCTTAAACAAAACCAGTTCATGATGATCAAAGTACAGCTTAGTAGGACTGAATTTGGCAGAGCTAATGTTTAAAACTGACATATTTTCAACTCATAATGTCAAAAAGAGCACAATACATTATTGCTAAAACTTGTTATCAGTATAAAAAGGAATACAACATACAAGTTTATTGCAACAATTAAAATCTGTGTCTCTAACAGTATTTCTCTGTGAGAAAGCTCATCTCTGAAATACACACATACATTTCCAGAACTGCATTCCCTAGTAGGTATAGATAGTCATGGGGATAATTACAAAACTAGAATAAACTTCCTCTATTAAACTTGTAATAATCTCTCTGGAAACTGAAATAATTTTTTTCTGTATTTTTATTTACCTTTTTTTTTTACCAGTGTTATTTATATTTGGGTTTTTTTTCTTGTGATTCCATTGTGAAAACCCCATTTACCCACAAGACCAAGCAGATGTGTATAATGCATTGCTTGCCAGGGCCAGAAGAGGGAGCTCAAATTAGTATTTTCATTTATTACGTTAAAGCACCATGTAACTGTGTAGAATTTCACAGTAAAGGTACTTTTAAAACATTAATTAGACATTTCGATGTATTATGCATTTAAATTAAAGTAACTGATTAGCCTCTGTAGTAATGGCAGTAGAGGTCAGAATTAAGGCAAATAGCTCTCTTAAATCTTTGAATTTCAGCAACTGAGCCTTCCATTCCCATCTCGCTCAGATTTCAGCTGTCTTCACCACTCATTCTATGACCCACAAGCACTCCTAAGAACTCTCTTTCCCGTACCTGGTATCTGAACAGAAAAGTAAGCTGCCCTGCACCAAATGCCTTCAATCTCACCTCTTTTCCTTTGCCAATCAGGCACATAGAGGCTTTCTCTCTGATGGGAAACAAAGCTTTGAAAGCTTCTCCCAATTCTTGTTGTAAAGTCGCAGTACACACACACACCTCTAAAGTCTCCAGTTCAAGAGACATCTTCAAGTATTTTTAAGGACAAACTGACTTACACCTCTATTTTCAAAGGAGACTAAGTTAGCTCAGGCTCTGGTTTTGCCTCCTAAGCTGCACCCTCTGCCAATTATTCTTTACCAAGTTCTTGCTGTGCTGCTTTGCAGAATTAAACCACCACACAAAGTCACCAAATTTTGTATTTTCTTGTCCACTACCTTTAATACAGCATATGCTGCCACAGTTGTGAATATGGACAAAGAATACAAAAGTACATTTCTTTGAGGTGACTCAGTCTGTGTTGGATTAGGCATGATGAATCCGCTGGATAAATAAGTTTGTATCAAACACTATACAATTATTTGTTTACATGCAATAAATATCTATTTCCAAGTAATGTTTTCAGAAGTTTGGTGTAATAATTGTTATGGACAGTAACAGACAAACAGAACTAGGAGAATGGTATCATCAGAGAAATCTGGGATAAAGTACATAAGCAAGATCCCTTCAAGTAGCTCATAAGTGTAGAAATGGGTTTACAAGTGTATGGGACGTCACAAGTTAAAATATATTTATATGATGGAAAGAACAGAGCCCAGAGAAGTGTGAGAGAAGAAGAGCATGTTTGAATTTAAGTGTAAAGGTGGTGGAACCAACAGAAAGGGAACAAAAAAATAAAGAAAATATTAAAATGTCAATATTAACAGAACAAACCTCACCAAGTAAAAATCCATGAACAAGATGAGTTCAAAGGACTCTACAAATAATGAAAATCTGTCATAAAAGTCTAAGAATAAGATGCCCTCCAACAACCTAATATTTAAATACGTGGTTATTCTCTTAGGCCTTAAATAACAGTTCTGCAACTCTCCAAATATGATTTTCCATTCTCAAAGAAATATCTAAGTAGTTCTTGAGATTAGAAACACATCAATTAAAGAACCAATTTCATTACAACAACATAATTAAAAATTAATGTCAGCAAAAGAACAAAACAACAGAATAAATAAATAACTAAATACAAGTATGCAGGTAGGCGCAGGGAAAAATACTCAATACAGTGCTGAACAGTGTGCCAAAAAAATATTTATTTATTAATCACATGGCTTCTTTGGTGGCGCTGGACCTTTCTCTCTCCGTTTAGCAGCTTTCTCCATTTTTAGCTGTAACAAGAAAAAACAACAACAGTGGTTGAAGCATTAATTTTCAAGTCAGCTAACAATGCAATATTAAATTGCTACATCCAGTCACAATTTACAAGAGCAGTACATGCATTGAAGAGCATTATTAACCCAACCTAGCATTGCTTATATTTGTATCACAGGACAAAGGAGCACTTCCATAGCTCTGCTGCTCCTCCCCCATTCAAACCAGGGCTGCCTTATCTCTGATAATGGTACTCCAAGTACTTATGTATCCCTCAAGGCCAGTGTGCCTCACAAATGTTCATGGTTTTATCTTTATGTCAATGAAAGGTAAAGCAGTTTTATTACAAATGTCTAACAGACACAGTTAGATGAACCAGCATGCACAAAGTCACATAGGAATGGTGCTGAGGTAAAGGTTAAACCTCCACTCAGTGCCTCCTCACTAACCCACAGGGTCATGACTCCCTCTTGTGACATTTTTTCTATGCAGTAGGCTCTTACAGCATGGCATGATTTACCAACACATATATATTTAACTCTGTCAATTTCCAGTAAGGCTATTAATCCAGACAACTAAACCTGTTGGTTTTAGATGCAACAACTGTTCTCAAGTACTGTTACATTAGTTAATATTACATTACAATTACATTTAGAATAATTGTATAAAAGGGATGCATGGATTTTTGCATCTAAAGTAAGATATCATGTTGCTATCAAAAATGTGATATGATTGACCTCTGAAATCCTGTAATAGCACATAACTGCATTTAAAACTTTATGGTAAGAAGCTAATGTTTTCTCAAGAACAAGAGAAGGAACTATATAATACATTTATATGCCTCTTAAATCATATATGTATCTTTTTTAGACATCCTCTTGTGAAAGTGTATTTAAATTAGGCAACAAATGTAGTAACTTGCCCGTTCTTGATAACGTTTTTCAAAGTAAGCCATGTCATCATCTTCTGTACGTTTTCCATGAGAAATTTGCCCTGTGGCACTTGAACTACCTGAAAAAAACACAGAAACAAAAAAACAAATCCCCTTTTTTGTTAAGGATACTTGCTATTACATTAGTTATGTTTTTTATTTGGTAAAACACAGTTACCGTTACAGGTAAGCACAAAATACAACAGTTTGGACCAAAGAGAAACCTCTTTAGTCTCAGCTAGCAGCTATTATAAATAATCTTGGAGAAGTTCCACAGTTACAGTAATTGCTGTATTTTTATACTAAACAAGGGACATAAAATAAGCACAACTGATCCCTAATTCCATGTAGAAAAGACTTTCTAGCAGAAGGCAGTTTCACAGGATTATGCTGAATATGTACAACCTGTTCAGATATGACAAGCTTCTAGCAGAAATTAAAAATTTTAAAAACTGATCCAATTAATATGTGACACCATTAATGGGGAAGATAACAAATGTTAGGAGAAAATCATTTAAGTTAAAAAACACATCATAAGCAAAAATAACAATCATTAAGAAAACAGTTATTCTAAGCATTTCAAGTACGTGAATGTTGTGCTAACTTCTCACGTAACAACACTTTAATACTCATTGCAATGTTTAACTTTTAGCCCTAAGCATCCTTCAATTCATTCACGAAATCAATTAATTTTAAGTTAAATTCTTTTTGTATAACAGTATTATCCTCCTCATACATCACCTGCTATCTGTGAGATGGTTTGGGTGGAACTAGAAGGACCCTGTAATGCTTTTAGAAATGGATGATCCATGCTCGTAATGGGGGCTTCTAAAAGTTCAGCAGGAGGAGCACCTGTTAGAAAAGAAGTTGAATGAAAACAATAATTAACCTCATGAGATATACTCCTAATATACATGATGGGGTCAAAGAAAGGCTACTGATTCATATCTACAACTCTCAGTGCAGACTCCATAAAGTTGAGTTAACAAAAGCATTACAAACATAACTTCAAAAGAAATGAAAAGCTTTGTTCCTTTAGTTACTTCAGTAATACTGTAGTTTCTAAACTTCACATGAATCCAGGAAACCAGATCAGAATTTAAAAAAGAAACAATGAGTATATGGCAACAATAGATAAAACAGTATTTCAGGACAAAATGTGTTCGTTATTGGATGACACAAAATCACGAAACAGCAGAAGTATCAAGGTCAACTAACTGTTCTGTGATCTACCTCTGGTTTTTTACGCTGAACAGCTATTAACCTTTGAGTTTGAAAAAAAAAAAATTGCTGTAGATATATAATCAAGAAATACCTGGACGGTATTAGGCTAAAGGATTAACACAAATATATAATGTGGAAGTATTAAGAGAAAAAGGGAAGTTACAGAGTTCTTTCTAAAGGATATGCTGAATTTCGACCATAAGCAATTGGGCTGGACACCAAAACTGTTGATAAAGAGTTATTTTACCAATTCATTACAGGAGGTTGGACAACATGGTCACAGTAATCTCTTCACACCAAAGGACTGCTGGAAAAAAGAAAAACCCAACATGTCTGCAGTCCTACTCCTATTAATCCAGTTTGTCTTCAAACTTTGAAAGCCTATTTTGATTTAGTAATTTTAAAAACTACTTAGGCGGAGAATTAAAACTCCATCTCAGGTCAGCTGCACTTACCTATTCCGCTGTCATCGAGTCTCATGTAGCCTTCTGCTAGTGAACTAAAACCGGTCAGTCCTCCCATAGCAGCATAAGGAACATCCTGACCCACAGGCTTTCCTTGGGCTAAGCGCTCCTCTTTGGTTTCCACAACTGTTTCATGAGCATATGTTGGCTGACCACATGCACAGGTAAAGCAACTATGAAAGCCTGAACACTTGGAACCTAAGAAAAAAATAAATGAGTGAGACCATAATGGAATTTATACCTCATTGCAGATGATTTCCCTAAAATGACCTTATAAAAAACTAGAGATCCTTCACTACAAAAGTGTCCAGCTATATAAAAATACCATATAAAACAAAAAGGATGACTGTGGAGATTAGATCACAGAGGCCATCCAGTCACAGTCTCATTCAGTCAAGTTTCAAGCACCTCTGAGAATGGAGATTCTACCTCTCTGAGAAGCCTGGACCAATGCTGAATCAGACATTTCTTTTCTGATATTTAATTGTAGTTCCTATGTTGCAACTTGTGTCCATTGCCATTAATAACACTCCTTTTTATCCACTGACAAAAAATAAAAGGATGAGAGATTCTGACACTGAGTAAAGATGACAACATGACAGCATTTTGGCAGTATTGCCTCCAAAGGTGTACAGCATGTGACAATGTTGCACAGACAAAAATTTCACAACAGAATTTATTATACAAATCACAATTTAAATGTGTTTTAAAATTAGCAAAATTTTCTCAGTAGTAAACAGAGACCATGGCAAGAGCAAAATGGGTCCTACAGAAGCGAATTATCCAATTTCACATTTTTCACATTGTTTAGAGCAAATCTTGAAAGTCTGTTATGGAAATATTTTATTTTATTTTGTGGGATGTGACCCTCAATCAGCAAAAACTGTTTACAGTTGTTTTTCTGCACAAAATAGAGACATTTTATGAAAGCAATTTAATAACAGTACAGAACTCTAGCAACAAAATCTTCAGCTTACATAATTTGAGGTTTCAAACTAAAACATCTTTATGCATTATTTATTTTATCTGGTTAATAATTACTGTTGTTTCATTACATTAACCTCAAACAACTGAAGCAAAAAGCATCCTCTTAATCCCTTCTCTAAGCTCTTGCTTGAAACGCCATTCGCATTTGCATTTCTGGACCCACAATCTGCATGCTCAGGAACTGCTTTGTTAGACTGCTAACAATGTTGTTATTTGGGAACAGAGCACTGCTTACTATTGAGCTGAGAAAAGGTATAAAAATACATTACTGTTATGTTCAACTAGGCAATACAGGAATGGAGATCAGCACTTCTCTGGCTCAAACTACCAAGTTCAGGTAGAAAACTCTCATGCAGCTGGAAGTGACAAACTGAAAACAGGGTGCTTTTATACTGCCTAACTTCAGGCATCTGTTTCCATAAGCACCTAACCAAATCATTCAAAAACTTATACTCCTTCATAGGACTTGGGGAAACTAACGATGTTGTTCTAAACCTTCCTGCAAAAGGTGATGTCTTCCTTCCCACTTCTCATCCTTCTTCAAGGATCAAAATACATGTCAGTGACAAGTGCAGCACACACCTAATATACCCTATGAAGAATACACATTCCTAACACACTGTTCCTGTTGAATTTCCTAGCAAAGAATGCTGCAAGCCCATCAGCAACTTACAAGAGTTACAGGCAAATCCAGGTGCTGCACTGTGCTGATCAGCAAAGTGTTTGCATCTACAGCGGATGGGCTGTGTGCCATTCAGGGGGACATAGTGATAGGACTGGCATGGACATTGTCTCACTCTACAAGGCACACGAATAGGACGGTCTTTGGGAAGCACTTCATAGTCCGTTTTGTGCTGTTTATACCTAAAACAGGTAAAAATAATAACTTTTATAACTTGGTTAGAATTTATCAGAAAACTAACTAATAGGCTTAGAACATACTTCACAGATTTGGGTTTTAAGTATCCTTAATTATATTACTGTTAATTATTAATTTTCATTTAAATGCATCCCATGAGGTGCTTTTATAACTTTATTACACAAATATCACAAATCTTTATGTTTCATTTTGACAGCACTATCAGAATCAATATGATCTACAATAACTCATGACTTAAAGCTGAATTTATTGAAGACTGCAAAACCATTTTGGTCTCAAAAATGTATTGAGATTTAGATTTAAGAACACTTCTTACTATTTAAAACCTTTTTTTTCTCAACCCTTAGACCTTAAATTAACTTCTGTATGTGGTACTGTAATGTATCTGGAAATGCTTTACATTTTTCTGATTTTTAAAAATACAGTGGTATGAAAGAAGAAAAGCTACCTACCGGTGAGTACAAAAGCACAGTGTCTCTGGTCCCACAAGTTTACAGTCCATGCCAGTTGGTGATCTCCAGCTCACATACAACCTGTTCTGTAACCGAATTGGTAGCACTTTTCTTTTGTACTCCTCGTATTCCTCAGGAGTAAAGAGCTTTCCTCCATCATCATCACCTACAATTCTGTAAGCATGTCATAAAAAGATCCATAAGAAAATGAAGACAATAAAAGTAGGTGTCTCCAGATATTTTTTCAAATAATATATTACAGCACTTCTGTTGTAAATGCAAAATGATTTTGTATTTCATAATACTGTTCTAGTGATATATATTTAACAGAACTGTATCTGCTCTTCAGAGAAATTTTGTGAATAATGCTCTTTTTAAAAAATTTCTCTGACAGAGTGAAAAACAATGTTGTAAAACAGAAGGAAAAGGAAAAAGTTAATGCAAACTACCATGCACTCTTTTTCATATGGCAGAAAAATCAACGAACACCAAGGGTCGTGTAACCAGCCAGCTCTGTCTCAGACTTCTTGAATGACGTCTGGCAAGTCACTTCACCCATCTACACACGTACTGCAGACTTGTATCAGGTGATCTGAGAGTCTTTAAGAGCAAGCAGGAAACCACACTGCCATCAACCAACACATCCAAGTTGTCTTCTAATCCGCAAGAAGACTGTGCTAGTTTCTGTAGCTAAAATTGGTGGGAGCTGTATCCCACAACTCAGACAGGCCCACTTGCTTAAGCTATCAGTACATTCAAATTCAAGGTCACTGACTAGCTGGAGCTCTGGAGCAGCATCCAAATTCTGCATTTATGGAAACAGTTGATGACAGTAAGTAAAATCTGTAAATACTCTTAAGACTTAATTGCAGCACTTATCTACACTGAAAGTTAGTCTATTAATGTTGTAAATATTTCAGTTATTATTTGTTGGATGTGCTAAAACATACTTAGTGGGTGATTCTTTGTCAAATAGTCTGTGGATTTGTGCATTGCCAGTCCTGTACAGCACCAGAATAATGTGCCAACACATTGCTGCCATTTGCACGTCAACCCGGCTAACGCCCACTGAATCACTGCACATCTTATGTAAGAAATACCACTGTGCCTACCTCTCGTGTTTTACACAAGGTTTTCCTAAGCTAAATTAAGATCGCGTTTCTGCACAATGACTGTGCGCATGTTTATTTTTGCTCAGCCTTTTGAGAGGAGTGCTGACAAGATTAGTACAGACACACAGCAGCATAGGGGGTTTATAGAACGCAAAACTCGAGCTCATGATGCACGAAGTCCGTGTTTTCTGAAAGAGCAGTGCAGCTGTCAGATGATCACAGCCTGGTTTAGGCTGGAAGGGCCATTAAAGGTCACCCAGTTCAAGCCCCCTGCCAGACCGGTCTCTCGGAGCACACCGCACGGACGCGCTGCGGGCCGGCCGGGTTGCGATGCACGACGCGGTACTGCCCTGCCGACAGAGCGCCCACAGCACCGCCCCAGCGGGGCACCACACAGCACGACACGACACGACACGACACAGCACGACACGACACGACACGACACGACACGACACGACACAGCACGGCCGCCCCAGGCCCCGCAGCAGCGGTTTCAGCGGGGAGGGAGGCGAGCGCCAGCATCCCTCAAAGGGGGGGCCGGCCCGGGGGATGCGGCACCGCCGCCACCGCCCCAGCGCCCCCGGCCGCCCCTGCCCCTCACCGCCGGTACTCCGCGTACTCCTCCAGGGCCTGCGCCTCCGCCTGCAGCCGCTCCATGCCCGGCCGGACCCGGCAGGGAGCCGGGAGCGCCGGGCGCGGACCGCGGCAGGCGGGAGGGTGCGGGAGGGGGCGGGCAGGAGGGAGGGAGGCAGGGCAGGAGGGAGGGAGGCAGGGCAGGAGGGAGGGCAGGAGGGAGGGCAGGCGGGCAGGAGGGAGGGAGGCAGGGCAGGAGGGAGGGCAGGCGGGAGGGCAGGCGGGCAGGAGGGTGTCCCGCAGGGTGTCCCGCAGCGCGCACCGCACCGGCGGTTGCGAAACGCGCGCGGAACTGCGCGGTCCGTGCCGCGGACACGGGCAGGGCGGGCACGGACAGGGAGGACACGGACAGGGAGGACACGGGCACGGAGGACACGGGCACGGAGGACACGGGCAGGGCGGGCACAGGCATGGCGAGCCCCCCGCAGGATGCTTCCCCGAACGCGGGCTCGTTCCCCGGTGCGCAGCGCAAAAAGCACGCACCGAGGCGTTTCTGTGGTTCATTCTCGTCTGCGCGGAGGGAGCCAAGCGGTAACCCACAAAAGTATTTATACATTTTAACAAAAGCATCAACGTTCATTGGTTACAAATTATATAACTTTGCTGTTCATTAGTACTCAAATTCCTATTTGCTATTCCGTCTCTCGCTTCTCGTGCGGATTAGTCCGCAGGCGCAGTTCTCTCCATTGGAGTCTGGGGTCCGTTTTCAGTAGGTGGTCCATGAGCCGCTGGTCGCCGTAGCCCACTGCCAGCATTACCTTTCCCCCTGTTTAGTTCTGCTGACTTCACTCCTGGTGGCTCTTCTTCATCTTGGGATTGTCTTCTCTTTTCCTTAGAACAAAAGATTAGCCAAGCATAGAACGTTCACAATGCAAGTGCTTAATCTTAACTGTCCAGCTTTAGCCACTGACTAACAACTAAGAAAAATTGCAGTTTGATTCAAATTCTGGGCAGCTCGATATCAAGGACAGGATATGCGTGGTGCACACACCCCTTCAGGAATGGCATTCACCCTCCATGCCCCTCGGGATGGAGACCCTTCCCTGAGCACCAGATTGGGGGCACAGGCACACACACATCTGCACTCTCAGATGTGTGTGTGTGCAGGTCCGTGCACCTGAGGTGCCCCAGAAAGGCATCCACAATCATGGGGGCCACCAATCCACAGCACACCCTGTCCACTAAAGCCCTCACGGCACCTGCTTTGCACTCACATTGTCCTCAGCTGCTGCTGATATTTAGACCGCCACATTCCTAGTGGGGAGGTGGTGGGTATTTTTTGTTGGTCACCGATTCCCCATCACTCTTTCATTACAAAATAAAATATACGTTCCACTATAAAATGTGTATTTTGTTCATAATTCAAGACAACAGGAGGCTAACTTTGGGCAATACTCCTAACCAAAGATGATTCTTAGACTGCCAACGTGCAATTCCCAATTCCTCTCCACGTGCCACAAGCAATGCCTCCACATTGGAACAACTCCTCTGATGTGTTTGAGGGCTATAGTGAATACAGGCTGCTATTTCTGATACTGCACTATGTAAATTGACTGCTTCCCCTTGATACAAACACACTGGCCACAAAGTGGACAAATATGTGAGGAAAAAAATGTAGTAAGTTTTCTTTTTCTGAGCTTTAAAAAATTGGTATTTAAATTGTGCTCTGCTTGCTAGTATAAGGTACAAACCCTCAGATTATCAAATTGAGACCCACAAGAAGCTTTATTCATACTATAAAATGACACTTGCCTGGCAAAAAAAAGGTACAGAAATTCAGGGAAACCTCCAGATTGTTTTGAACTGGGCAAGCCACAGCATTGAATCAGAAGGTGAAGAGGAATGTCACAAAGACCATGGCAGTGTTTTGCCAAAACATCCCCCAGAGAGAGATGAAACAACAGGAACACTTTCGAGCTTCCAGCGGTATCTATATAAGGTGATAGGGCATATGGTCTGGGCATTTGTCCTGTGGCTATGCCACATGCATAAGAAATTTCAGCAGCGGAAACAGCACTGCAACATAACACACACATTCTGTCACACTGAGACGTGAACATGAACAGGTCGCTCAAAGGCAGAGAAGACATGAGAGGGAGTCTTCACTGCAGTCAGTAAGTACATCTTCAAGTAAGCTACTGGAGGGAAAAAAAAGTCACAAAAAAAATCAGAATTGCTTCTCCAGGGAAGAGAAAATCCCTCCTGTGACCAAAACTTTGAAAAAGAAACAGATGGGGAAAAGGGGACCTTGAAAGCAGGTCAAGCAGCTCTGCAGACAGGGAGTTCAAACATACCGAGAACACATTGCTGCACAGGAGCTGCACAAAACTGAAGATCTTTGAGGTACCTTATCTGTATGCACATTTTGCCAATGCCAGAGATCCCAGCACTGCCAATAAAGGCAGAGGGAGGGCTGGAAAGAGCTCTGGCAAGCCTGGTTCACACAGAATGAGCAGAGCTCCTATGTCATGGGTTGATGTGCCTCATCTGTGCAAGATCTTTGCTAAAAACACTCCTCTGAAATACAGTTTGAGTTCAGAGAGCAGAGCCAGGTGTCTGAATAAGGCAGCTTTCGGTGAGGGCTACAAATTTAAGTCTATATTGCACTTTAGTGTCAGATTACCTGTAAACAGTAAGAACTTAGAGTAGGAAATCAAGTCATTTTGTGAGGTATCTGTCCTGTGAACTACCTCCCATCACAAGAACTGAGGATTTATTCATGGATTTGATCATAGCAAGTGTTTTCTGCAATACAGACAGTGTTCTGCTTATTAGCATCCAGGTCTTATTAGCTAACAAGACCCCACCCAAGGTCTGCTTAGATCCAAATCTGTCTCCGTAGACTTACTCAGAAACAGATACAAAAGGTGAAAGACTTTGTAATAAAGAAATTGAGTTCTTAGCTAACA
This sequence comes from Dendrocincla fuliginosa, assembly GCA_035047845.1. NCBI lineage: Eukaryota > Metazoa > Chordata > Aves > Passeriformes > Dendrocolaptidae > Dendrocincla > Dendrocincla fuliginosa. Next base: position 31,697,921 of record JAWWMO010000083.1, on the reverse strand, counting down.
AAGGTATTTCAAACACTCAGTTTTACTGTCATAGCATGAGTATTGGAATACATTTTGGATTCAGAAAACCCTCTCCTGTCTCTCATCCCTTCTAAGAGATTGTTAATAGACATCCAAAATAAAATTTATTAAAGACTGAGTCAAAACAGATTTTCCATGGTAAACTACCAAATAATTTTGAATAGCAAGAAAAAAAAAAAAAAAAGGCTTTCTGCTCCCATGAAGAAGTCGTGACACAAGGTAAGTAAAAGGAACAGGAATCCAGATGGCATGTTTCACCTCCTATGGTTGTGATGTAGCATATGGATGCTGCTGGCCCAAGATCTCTGAACACATCAAATGGGTTGAACATATGGACACTTACTTACAGTACAGTTCTGTGAGACCTAAGGTACTGCCTACACATCAAAGGCAACAGCTTAATGCTGCATAGGGTGTCGACAGTCTCTCTCAACACCCTCTGCTAACAATGAAATGTGTGACCCTTTAAATTTTTTTAAATCCTTACAAGTTTGACAAGTGCTTAAAATTATTCTCAGTGAAATACCTATGTAAATTGAAGATAGCCACTTCATTAATGCAAGAATAAATAATTTAGAAAAAAACTGTTTTAATATTTTGGACCTCAAGTCATCATTTTGAAGCAGTAGTCAGCCATTCTATTTCTATGAATCTGGTCAATGACTATCTGATCAGCTACTCTGATAACAAAAATTAAAGTGGCAGAAAGAATAACAGAAACCATTCTCATTATTTTCCTCTGCCCATATTTGTTACCAATATTCTGATATACTTAAAAGCAAATACAAGCAGTACTCACTTTTATAAACTTCTAACCATGACCATACATTGTTACAATAAAAATTACTTTGTGCATTATCAATCATAATTTAGAGCATTTAAAAATGACAGTATGTTTCTCTTCAGTTTTTCTATCAGAAAAACAGAACAAGATTAGACATCTACTGACAGAGTAAGTTGGTGAATGTCACAAGGAGTATGTAAGCTCATGTGCAAGCAAGGGTCAATTAATAATGAAAGGGTTTTGGTGGAGGTACTGACAAATACAGTTGGGAAATTTGTAGTAATTAAGATCACTTAGAGATAAGATAATTCAGCAGCAGGTGATGCCTGTCACTAGTGTTTAAGAGATGTGATTCCATGAATGTATGAAATGTGAATATTTTTAACTTGGGCTTAATAACCTAAATGGTATTTTCAAACACATACAAATGCCTATGTGCAGCATTCCTGACAAACTGAGATTACTGAAATACCAATGGAGTAATCATTTTTTCCACATGAAAAACACAGAAAAAGTCTCAATTCACTTTTTTAGCTGCTATAAAGGGAAGTCTCCCATTTCGCTCTTGCCTTTGAAGGCAGCATACTATCAGGTATGCTAAATTGAACCCCACAGATAGCAGACTGCTTTGTTTTGTAAAGTACAGACTAGTGAAAGGGCATTAGGTAAGGAGGGTCATATTTGGAATAATTGTTGAAGGTGTCAGTTGACACTCTTTATTACCGTTAAAAATACCACACCAATTAACTAAGAATGTTTTAGACATGTAGCTTATTCAATTAGTTTGAGTGTTTTTAGGAATTAAAAGGTTTTTAAAAGAACATAATAAACTGAGATGTTATATTTTATGTAATCATTTTTTTGTAAATAAACATCTTGTTCCCAAATTTACTCTGCTTCTGCATTTGCACGAACAAAGGCCACAGTGGCAGCAAATAACCGCAGAACACATACATGCACAGGAGGTGCTTGGTCCCTTAAGCAACTTGCACACATCGTAGACATGACGCAGCTTGGAAAACTCTGCATTAGCAAATATTTTGTATTAGAATTTAGATCTGTCTAACCAGCTTCTTTAAATGATTGTGTTCATGAAAAATAAATATTTAGCAGTCACTGGGAAAAACACACCTGTGCAACATGTGATTCCTCTTACTGGGTGCCAAGGGTACTGATGTTTCACCACACTAAATACAAGAACTTCCATGCCCTTGTGCATTGTTCCTTTAATTTTAAAATTATTGCTTTAAAAATGGATCAGCACACTCCTGTGTTCCTAACAGTGCATAGGCAGCTTGTAAAAAGCCATCTCAGTGTGTTTCAGAAGCATCTGTCCATCCGTCCATCCATTCATCCCAAAGGTTCATTAACAAGGAACCACTCGGCACACTTTTTCTTGACACACAACTATCAGACAATGCTTGGACATCTTAATTACATTAAGGTTACTACAGTGAGATTCCAAAAATTATTTATTTAGATGAGAAAAGCAATAATAAAATGAGAACAAAGACAATTTCCCAAAACGTTTGCCTGCCAGTTATGTGGTTGTGGAACTTGAGAGCTGTATAGGGACCTGTGCTGCCACACAATCAATAGACAGCAATCAATATATATGCTTTTCTTTCCATTTTTTCTTCATTAGAACTTTAGTTTGGGAGTGAATCTTGAATATTTTTTGCTACCTGCATTAAGCAGTCATTCACAGACAGAGAAAGTACTGACAATTACCTACTGAAATCAGATGATAAACACTCAGAAGGCACATTACAGCTGGGAAAATTCCAGCCTCATAATATACCAGAAGATTTCAAGGACAAAACCAAAACACACTGCCATCCCCCGAAATCAGCAGTTCTTTATATGAGAGGTTATATGGCCCCTTGCCCTTCAAAGAAAAAGGGAAAAAGACCCCACCAAACCCAATCCAGTCTAAGAACCAACCAACCTTAGGATTCCACGTTACAAAATTTGAAGGTCACTTTGGGGCAATTTCTGATGTTGTCTGAAATAGATAGTACATAGCTGCATCATAAAAACTGCAGTACAGCAGAGATACTTAAATATTCCTTAGGAAAAAAAAAATATGTTTGGCAACACAACCAAGTCCTGTGAAACGATCAAGCGTTTTGGACCCGGGGCAAGTTGTAGGTTTTCTCTTGCTTCTTTTTCACCCAAGCCCGTGGGTTCTTTACACAACCTCCTGCCATTGCAGGGCTGCCACACCTCTCACATGTCCTATAAAGGAGGTTGCAGGCTAGAACTTGCAGGTGTGTTCTTGCTACTGTTGTGAATAGGAAAGGCAGGTGAGAAAAAGGATGAAGCTTGGCTTCCACCCTCTGCACTGCTGGGGCACAGAATTCTGTCATGGGAGTAGTACAGTGCTAGAGAGCTGGTGAAGGAAGAACACAAGTGAGAGGCATGGCATGGCAATATGGCACAGAACAAGAATAGCCTCAAAAAGAGGGGCAAGACATACCATGGACAATGATGTAATGCTGTATCAACCCCTAATAATGCTGGTTTCAGGCAACATGACATATAGCTTACTATTAGGCTATTTTGAACTTGCTCCTTGATGAACAGTTCTTTCAGCTATATTCACCAATGGAACTTTTGTGCCATAAGACACAGGTAGTTCAGAGTTTTCTCCATGTATTTCTCAAGTACAAACTAATTTCAATGAGCCATTGTGCTACTGAAACCTGAGAAAAAAAGCAACTATTTGCTAATGGCACCATGAATTACCATGACTGCACGTATCAGTCTCCAAAATCCCATCATAAAATAACCTGCCTGTGCACATAGTGATGCATCCTCACCTCGCATGTTTTGTTATGCCTGTTTAACAATCCTCAATAACTTTGTTTCACATACCCTTACAAGAAAAATAAAAAGGTCAGTTTTGTATACACACACAAGAACTGTCTGTTGATAGCACAAAGGTACATCACTCACCAAGGCTCAGGTTTGCACTAGTCACGTATCCAGGAAATAAAATCATAGATAAACAGATAGATAGACAGGCCAATAGACATACAAGTTTCTTTATCTATCTTCACATTGTCAATAGAGAATTGCAGATTCAAAAGAAGTTATGGACGTATCTTCTTTACTCTTAGGTTAAAACGTGAAGTTAAAGATCCAAACCAGTTATTTTGTTTTCAATTCTTTCTTCCCTCAGTTCTAACCTGAGGAAAGTTTCAAGGCATTAGAATTTAAAAAGCAAAAGAACTCAGTGATTGAGCAGGAAGAATACCAGATAGACTACTGCTAAACCTCAGAGACACACAACTTTCCAATCCAGAAATGAATAGAACACATGTAGCAAAAATGACAGGACTGTTTAATACTTTTTTTTTTAAAAAGAAAAAAGACAACAGGAACATTTTTTACAAGTACAATTAAAAATTTATTTTTCTTTCTGCGTTGAAGTGAGTACATGTTTACACACGATGTAACCAAAAAAATCACCTGGATACTAACTAAGGTTGCAAGTGTGTTTCCTTTTATAACCATCAAGAATATCAGCAGGGAAACAGAAGAAAAAGAAAAAGCACGTTAACGTTGGACAGCGTATCATCCAGCACCTCCAGTTTTACCCACCCTCAAAACCCCACCCACAGAACCCTTTTGGCAAAAGTCCCTGAACATACCCTCCATCCCCACCAAACATTCAGTACAATTTAAAAAACAGGTTCAGTGGCACTTTAATATAACTTCAGGAACATTTTGAAATACAGTGCATCCACAGTGCATGCATTTCACTTTGCTGTAAGGCTTACTTAGACATAAGGCAAATATTACCTTAGCTCTCAAATATTCCATGATTAGACACCCTTAGTATACATAACTCTGTTAAATTCAGAGATGCCTCATTTCCCTTCATTGATTTTTCTTCTGATCAAGAAGGCAATTCAGGGAGATGGTGTGCTATACTCATCACAAATTGCAAGGTATTAAAATGTTAAAAGAAACAGCAATGAATAAAAATAAACTGTATTCACATATCCAAAACTTATTTCCATCACTTAAATAACTTCATCTGCAATTACAAAATACATACACTTAAATATCTTTGTAAGAAATAATCATCTAAGATATCACAGATTATGATTTGCTTTTGATAATCTAACTGCCCTAACTCTGGCATAAAGATAAACCTGGACAGTGTTACTACCTAGAATATTTTCCTACTATAATTAATTTTCTTAAATATACAGTAAAGTCTCTTTAACTATTCTGACAGATAGTGCAAATAAAGACATTCTTTGGGTCACGATTTTAAAATATTACCACCAATGCTATCCTCAATTTAATATTGTTTAGTAATTAACAAAATATTTTAAGTATACACATTTTCTAACATCTGCGTAACAATGTGTTTTCCTCAATTACCTCAGCTTAAATGCAGATCACAAAAGATGAATAAGCTACAATGCTTCTCACCTATCCAAAAGATATGTTATATTCATATTTAAATAAATATATTTAAAAACCTACCTACAAGTTCCCCATTGCTTTCCACATATTTTTGTTATCCAATGGCATACTACATCAAATGATGATAACAAAATATATTTAAAGACAACGTAGATCACTTCAGAAGTACTGCTCAGAGGCAATGAAATAATGCTTTGAGAACCTACGCACATATGCTAGGCCTACATAGATCCAGCACATTGTAAAAGAGAATAGTTTACTTTAGAGTCAACTACTGCTTTGCCTTAGCCAGAGATAAAAAGCTTATCTTAAATATTACCCATTACAGATGTAGCAATGCCAAGCAGCCCTGTTTGCTATCTAATGTTGCTTGCTGGTTTTACACGCTTATTTGACGTTACTGGTGCCTGATGGCTAGTGCCATTAGTGGTATTTGTTGCTGAGCCATTCACAACAATGTAATCAACCTTGTTTTCCAATTTCACCAGACGCTGTAAGATGTCATCCAGAAGAACAGCAATTGTTCTCTTAAGATCAGCTGAAGAAAACAGCAAAAAAATTAGAGACTATTATTTACTGTGGGTGGAAAAGAACTGCTATTTCAACATACTCACATCTTAAGATTTGCTATCCTCCCTACTATACTTTTTGGAAAGGAGTGAAGATTGGTATACAAGTACAGAATTAAACACTGCTTGATTTTTGTTCAATATCGTTTCTTTGTTATTTTAAGGGAAGGAACACACCACCATAATGGGGAACTATGAAGGCAGCCAATTAAATATCTGAGTGCAAGAACAAAATCACTAGGCGGAGCATTAGAAATGACTATTCAAAGGAAGTATTTCATATTTCATCCAGACAACAACACTAGAATACTCAGCTATGGCACCTTTTAGACAGCAACACAATATATTTAAATACTTTCTAACATAAAAAGGTAGCCTTTCCCCAAATAACAGACCTAGCCCATAGAAAAACTGCTATGACAAAGTATCTTATCGCTTCTTTTATAAGCTATAAAGTAGGGGTAAAAAGATCTATATATTTACACCCTTGCTGATTGAAAAGCAAGATATTTTTCTCTTACAGAGCAGCATGTAGTACTTTGAAAAAGAAAAAATAAAACTTTGCAGTTTCCATTAAAAAAAAAAAGAGATAACTAGTATAGCTTTTTCCTCTTACCATATCCTGCCATAGATGCTCCACCGCCACCATTCATTAAATTTTTATTTTCTTCTGCCAGTGCTTTGACGTATCTTTTACTGAGATCTAATATCTGTCCACGCAACTCAGCACTGCTTTGGCGTCTTGGATACTGAAAAGTGTAGCGTAGCAGCATCAAACCCCAGATGATTCCAAAAACTAGTAAAAACATACTCAGTTTCTGGGACATATTTTTTCTTGAAAATGTTAGAAACATTTCGATGAAGGCCACAGGCGTGTCTTTATTTCAAGAAAAGTAACTGAATTGGCTTTGTCAAATTATATTACATATTAAACAAAAATAAGATTTCTATGAAGTGAAAAATCTTCTGGCTGGATCATCCTGAGTACATCTTCTCATGTTTTAATTGGTCTTGATTCCTGAAATTTGTAAAGTATCACTTGGTTATTCAAAACTGCTAGAGTTGTTGAGATCAAGGACAAGTATCAGTTCCTAAAAACAGTATTATATCATCATCATCATCATCTAGCAAACAATTGTGGATTGTTATCTGCTTGAAGGTTCAGCCATCCTTCATTCTCACAGGGTTTCCTTTTTTATTTACAGGGTTTCCTTTTCCTATTTTTACCAATTTTTATTCTCCAAAAATCAAAATTTCTATGCTTCTATATATTAAGCATTTCAAATACTGTTATTTAAACTGACATTAAACCCAAATGCATTCATACAAAATGCAGTATCTAGAAGAGACTTGTAAAACATTTATAGACAACATTTTGATGAGTTATACACATATATCTACACACAAAAAAAAAGATCTTGTAAAATGATTCTCTTGATTCTTATTCTCCCCTTAGGAGCACAAGGCAAGTATAAAGAGACAACATGCAGAATGGAGTTTCTTGGTTGGTTAGTTAGTTCAAAATCTCCTCTTTTGGTTTTATACACCATTAAGGTTTTAGTTTGTTTTCGTCTCTTGCTACTGAAAAAAGGAATAAAACCAAAATAAACTGACATATTGCACCCATTTAGCATTTTATTACAACTTGAAAAAATATCTTACCATAACAGCCAATTGCGATCCCTCAATGTATTAAGATTTCAAGAGAGAAACAAGTGATAGGAAAGCTTCAGCAGTTAAACAACAAATGTCCCGACAGTCTGAAGCAGTATGAGCCACACATCCTCAGGGACCTCTGCAATGGAGAAAAAAGGGATTTAGACAAAACAAAGTGAAGAGACCTTCATTTTCTCCTGGAGTGGCTGAAGTTGAGGGCTTCAAGCCACAGGCGTTTAAAACGAAAATACATTTTTAAACCTAATTTGAAGCAATTAGGGAAGAACATAGAATTCATTTCCATTTTACTATGTATGCACATATTTAAAATGCCCAATAACTGACTTTAACATACTTTTAAAAGAAAATTTGGTAAGAATCTCACTCAGTATTTCCTTCTTCTGTTACAAGACAGTGACAGCAGATGGTCCAGATTCATCATATATGTACATGCTATATATGTATATATTTACATATATGCATCATTTTCTTCTTAATTTTTACTCCTCAAACACATTCCACCTTTTCAGTCTCTTTACATGCATATACCTTGTATTTCTCAATTTTTACCCATTTCTGAAAATACTCCAATTATTTAATATTTTCTTGAAAGAGAAATTTTACATTTAACCATTTAACACAGTCTGGATAAAGCTGGTAATTTTACATAATAGTTATGTTTTCCCCTGTTACTCCCTGTTCTTCCCCATATATTACCTGGCTCGAGCACTTTTCAGACTGAAGTTACACACTGTAGAGTTCCTCACCAGACTTGCTACAGTGATACTTAGGTTTCTGTTTTTATCAGAATATCGAGACCAAATTCCTCATGCTGCTAAGCTCTGTTCTAAACTTAACTCCACCTCTGAAGTGTTTTTCATCCTCTCCACTGACTCGTTCAACCGGCCTTATGCCGACACCCCACGGTCCACTGCAAACACAAGTGTCACCACCAGCAGGGCTTGTCGCTTGCCCTTCACCTCCACTATTCAGATACTCCTCTCAACGTGCCTGTTCAAGTGGCAAATTTTTGAAGCACTCTAAAATCAACACGCTTATCTAAATTATTCTGAAAATTATTAACCCAAGGCAAGGGGCTTAGGACTTGCCCACCAAAGTTGCTGTAAAGTAACAAGCTACTGTGCATAAAATGCCTTATAGTAAGTGCCAGTATATAAACCCTTACTTTTACTGTTTGGTGCATTAATACAAGTGGCAATCACAAACCACTGAATAAGGAATAGCTTACTTCACCCCCACTGCAGGGTACAACCATGCAAATGGACATACAGCCAACAAACAATAATTTGAACTCCCACTGTATGGGATGTACTTTATTCAAGGAACAAAACCATTTTAAGAGAAAAATTTGTCTTAAGTACATAAAATAAGAGCGAAAACAATAAAAACTTACATTCTACAAATATTCGGAATTGTGTGGTTTAAGACTTCCTGAAACAGATCCTCCTTAAACATGCACTGAGCAAAACTTCTTTTTCCTAGCTCTTTACCAAATACATAGCTCAGCACTCTGAAGAATAAGCTGCACCCACATCATTATGCATCTACATAATCCCTGAACAGTATCAAGTATGATGAAAAATATTTACATATGAGGTCCAGGACTAGGGCATTCACACAATTGCTCGGAAGACCAAACATTATTTCTCAAGAAGAGAACACAGGTTTCAACCTTCATTTCCAAAAGTCTACACTTTCTATTAATTAAAAAATAGTAAGGAAAAAAAGGCTGAAAATAACTGATAGTTCTTGCAGAATTTAAATTAAGTTCAGCTCTCCACAGATCTCTAGCCATATCTCATCCTGAAGCATTTAGACAATATCACTACAGTGCTTTGGAGTGGAAATAACTCTGCCATCACAATGTAAATAAGACCACAAGCCAGGATAAGAGGTCTAGCCAAGAGGAACAGATTGAATAAACTCCTGCCAAGGAGCAGCAGGAACTGCAGGCTAGGCCTTCTCCTCATATATCTGATTCACAGTGCACGTGCTGACTACTGAAACCAAGGGAAACAAGGACTCAGCCTGCTGGGAAAATGACTTAATACCCAAATACTGACACTGGGCAAAGGCACTGGGAGCAAGGGGTACCAAAATGAAGGGAAATATTTATGCTTGTCATTTCTCTTAACCATTTTTAAAGGCTATTCCTCCTTAATGAATTCCACTGTAATTTGAAAGTTCTGGAGATTCGTTCTCTTTCCCACTGAAGCATGCACTTCTACTGATCCCTAACAAACTCCCTGCACAATCCTTACAAAATTGCACATTGGGGAGTGACAAAAAAAAAAAAAGAAGTAAGCCTATACCCACAGGATTTGGAAGTAGGAAAAAAGAATATTGGAGCAGCAAGTGTACATATATATTAGGAAGAAAACAGTACAATAAGTAAAATGAATGGATTGGAATATTCTTTCAGTCCTTGTTGCCCTGCAGGGTCAGCACTTCTCTACATGAACATTACAGTTTAAACAAAACCTGGCCTCAGAATAGACCTCTGTTTTCAGTAATTCAGAGGTAGCATCCCATGATATAATAGCACAGATGTAGGAAGAAACATTGCCTCTTGCCATTTTTCTTCTCCCTCATTCTCTCAAATCCTCCTTACACACCACTCCCTGAGTAGGGGAAAAGGGAAGCCAAGACTTCCTTCTTCACACTGATTTATCACAAACAGGAATGCAGGCTCACAACTCTCCCAACCATATCAGGGGCTCTTATGGCAAAGGCAGTCAAAACACTGCAAAGTGCAACAGGAAAAAATGGTGTATGAGAACTGTGCCTTGTTGGAATTCCTGCAATCCCTAATCATGGAGACTGAGACAAAGGGAGGACAACCATGAAGATGAAGGAGTACAACCAGAACAAAATTTGAAAAATCTGAGGAGGGAAAGAAAAGAAACAAGACCTCAAATCAACAAACCCAAAACAAAACAAAAAATTCAACCAAACAAACCCAAATCAAACAAAACCCCCTAGTTGATTGTGCAGGCAAAATGGCAATCTAAAAATCCATGATGAAGAGAGTATCTTCCAGATAATCCTTTCAATATGCAGCCGAAAGTGACTGATTCAAGTGGCAATTTTCCAAAGTTCTTTAAAATCAACATGCATATCTAAATTCTTCCGAAAAATACAAGCCCAGGCCAGAGGAAACATTAGAACTTGGAGCTACGACCAATTCCTGAATGAGGATCTGACAATAAGTTTGCCCTTCACAGACATATAAAGAGTTTGGGTTTTCTTCACTGTTGACACTGCTGCTTGTCTAAGAGATGGATTGCCAAAGCCTACCAATGCAGATTCAAACTTATTCAGTGGTACCACAACACTGACATACATCTGGCAACGAAAGCAATGAACTAAGGAACTCATTCCCTCTAAAATAAAATCATGTCTCTATCCTATGAGCTGCATTTCAACATCAGTCATATATAAATTATATTGAGTGCACGAAAGAAAAGGAAGAAAGGCTAAAGAAAAAGCAACAGAAAGTCCATTATATGTTCCACAATAAAGCAAAGTTCTGGTATGTCTGATACTACTTAACTGAACATTAGCATCGGACTTCAGTTTGAATACTGACCCTTCTTCATGGAAACCAGCCCATACTTATAAAACATCCTCCTTGAATTTTGTTGCATAGTCTTCTTCAGATTCTGCTTTATTTATTCCCAGAAAAACCCAGAGATGATATTAACGTACAACACAAATATGAAATAGTCTGTAAGGCAAAGGAATGCCTCATACATCCTCTGAAACAATCTCAGGTTATCAAGAGAACAAGGCATAACCAAATCCTTAAAAAGTTACAATGCACTTTACAGCTGTCAGTTCTGCTCGTCCAGTCTCTTTCTAGTCATTTTTCTAGACTGTTCGAGAGATTCCAAACAACTTCCTAAACAACTAAAAATGGTTAACAGCAGAGGCAGGACAAATTTCAACCTATCCTGCAGAGATGGTGTGCACTTTCCAGTTTTGAAAAACATGCAGGACAGATGAAGATATATATTTGTAAGAGAAAAAGAAAGCAGCAGGTCCATCAGGTATTTCTGGTTATGAACAAGCATCTTTAGTAAAAAAACCTAGCAAAGCAGAGTCAACAAGATGTAAAGAATACAGAAAACCAAAGTCTGAGAATCCCACTTAATTCAAAAATAAAAAAGACTTTTAAGGATAACACCAAGAAAAAACCCAGTCAGAATAGTATCATTTCATACAGTCAAATAAAGTCACCTCTTTGGTTATACATTTTGAAAAACAGAATGTATAAAAAACCCTGAGGCAATAGTTCCTCAGTGGTACCCTAGACATATAGGCAGGTCTCTAATGAACTAATATATTAAGTAAGTAGGCTTGAAAAATGGGACTTTTACTCAATCTGTTACTTAGTACCATAACATTTATCTGTTCCTCACTGCCAAATTATGACCAACAACAACATGACACTGCAAACTCAAGAGCAGGTCTAGCTTTGCAACCATTATTATTAACTGTATAAACACAAGAAGTGATTTGTCAAGACAGAGATTAAAAAAAAAAAAAAAAGCCAGATACACTCATAGTAGAGTACATCAAACTTCAGAGAAAGCTGAAAAAAATCCCTTCTAATAGAATAGGCAACAGACAGAAATTAAGACAGTACAAATAAAAGCTGACAATAATTACTATAAAATAATTGTATAGTACAAAATTAGAATTTACTACAATCTCAGTGGAAACACAAAATGTTTATGAAATTATTAATGATTTTAGAATTACTAAACTTACATCTATACAAGAAATTACTATTAAATTCATGGCCACATTCCTTGGTACAGAGAGGGTATTGTATCAGAAAACAATAAGTTTTGCTGTAAAAATGCAGGATGTTATCTCACTGTCAATGAATATTTCAGGAAGACAAAAATCACAGGGCATTACAGAATACCAGAAAAAAAATTCCCCAGTTCTATCAAACCCTATTCTATTATTTTACTTTGCATTTATTGAGAGTGTGCTCCCCTTGGATCATTTACCTCTGTAACTTCAAAAATATTTCGTTGTCTGATTTTCCAACAGAAAACTTTGAGCATTACTCAGCTGACAAGCATTGATCACACTGACCATTCTGAGAGCAGACAGGCTGCTTCTGTGTTATCTAACAACCCAGTTCTGTGCAGCAATGAAAATGGGAAGTCTGAAGAATGATTGGCATGTGCAAACACAGCACTGAATATATTCATTGGTCAATTAATCCTAGAAGACTGGGACAAGGAAATACGCACCTAAAAGCCCAGGAGCTTATGCATTTAGACTTCTAGTAATGCCAAAAGTTATGTTTGCTTTCTGGTAATTTGCAGTGTTAGAGGGCTGTTGGTTTGGCAGTAGGAGAAAAATCTGCACGAGGTGCAATTGACAAACAGGTTCTCAAAGAAGTTTAAGTGTTTTGTAAACCAGGACCCTGATTCCTGGCAATACACAGGAACTTCGGTTCTGTGTTCCCACACATAGCACAAACTCCCTTTTACAAATCATCATACCCATGTCATTCGTGTTTAAAACCAGTGCACAAGAAAGAATCACACTCCTTGTATTTTTAAGGGCACACACGTTCCAGAGAGGATGCCAATAAAAGCACTGTCCTGGACTGGCACATCCATACTGGTGACTTTGGCAGATCAACACTGCCCAGGTTCATTAAACGGATTCACTCAGCTGCACAGCGCCATAAAAGAGCAAGATACTGTGCCTGGAACCAATAATTAACAGCAATGACAAGTGAAACATGTTTGAGTTGTCTTTTGACAAAATCAACTCTCAGATTGTTAAGTATTTCTATTATTGTTGCCACAAAATTTGGTCAATGGAAAAATGTCACAGCAGAGAGGGAAAAGAGGATACTCTCCCGATAAAACCTCAGCAATGCCTGACACAACAGAGCCCACCAAAATGCTGTACCTGTGTGCTTGTGAGGCTCCAGGGTCTTTCTAGACTGCATCAGAGATCAGTTGATAGGAGAGGCAATTTATATTAGTACCTGCCAGGCTCAAGAGGAAGGATCAGCACTACAGAACACACAACCATCTTAAGAATGGGTAAGAAGGCATATTTCTGGGCTAAAAAAAAAGGCTGCCCTGTCACTATGACCACTGCTGGGCTGCAGGTTTTAGCAGTTCTGTATCACTTCTGGAGCATGCTGCCAAAGTAATCTGCCTTTGTGTGTTTTCCAGGACATCTATCTTTATACCTTCTCCAAGAGCACGTGTTCCTTCGTTTCCTGCTTCTGCATGCCACAGACTTGCAACTACCGAGGAACACCGATAAAACACAAAATTCATGCTTTTGCTTTATTGCTACCTGTCTTTTGGGGAATACCTCTAATGAATATTCCAAGTGAAATCATACGAGACATGAGGCTTAAGGGAACAGCAACAATGAGTAACTACCAAGAATACCTATTCTTCTACAGTGCTGCAACAAAGAAGAAAATCTCATTCTGTGCTCCTTCTAGTCCTTGTACATCAATGCAGCCATAGGATATACAGGCTAACACAAGTCACAGATCACCAACCAGACACACACTGTTGCTATTGACGAGCTGCTGGGACTAGCTCAAACATATCTTAAACCAGAAACAGTTTTACCCCCTACAGGCTTCCAAAAACAGCACACAATTTGTTTTGTAGATGAACTTTAAGTTAAAAGCAAAAACATATTGCTTTGGACTTGAAAACCTACCCAGCAAACGAATAATGGCTTGAGTATAAAATTATCTGAGAGTCCAAACACTAGATTACCTTTTTTATGTTAATGTTTTAGAAATACTGATGATTTTTTTTCTATTTTGAATGCATGTAGCCTACTTTCATTGGTTTTATTTTGCATTATGTCTAAGGAGTCTGCTCAAGTACTTTTTGGTACCTTAGAGTATCCTTTTTTTTTTCAGCACCTTCCCCCTTTATTTTGCCTACTACTGTCAGTGAATGCTTTTAAAATAAACCAACCATTTAAAAACAGAAATTCTTTGTTCCTTGCCTGTGGGCAGTCAGCCAAGATTCAAGATTTTGAGAGGGGAAATGACTTGGCAAGGCTTGTGAAGAAAATTAAAATAAGCAGATATCAATAGAGACAGTATGTTATATTTGCTGAAGTTCCCCTCCTCCCACTGGGTCCATCTGGGCCCCCAAAACGTTTCTGTATCTCCATATCAGCCTCTTGGCAGGGGGGAAATAAGAAGAAGATAGCTTTCTCAGCTTCATTCCCCTGGGACACTTCATGTTCTCTCTATGCTTTATTGCAGCCACTCAGGTCACAGTAGGACCTTTGGTCCTAAGAGTGAGTTATGACAGAGCATGACCTTGGCTTCTCATTTTCCAAAAAAAAAAAGCCACAAATTTTTAAGTGCAGTTGAACAACTAGGCTATGACAAGTACTCCCTTGCAAATTCCCAACTAGTACCTCTACTCCCTTGCGAAATTTCGCAGCTGTCTTTGTATCACGCTTTTCAAAGCCCTTGGGACTTCAAAACATCCTTCTGAGATGATAATGTTTAGCTAATTTTAACTAGTTCTACAGAGAACCAAGCCTGCAGGATGATGTATGTAGGCTACTGATAAGAGAATGATTTTCTCTGAGCATTTTAAAGAGACCTAAAAAGAAGGCGGGTGTCATTAAAGAGAAATAAGAGGGGAGGAGAATGGGGGAGACAACGAAGTGACAGCTGCAATGGGGGAACGATTGCCACCGCTCATACACGGACACACAGTAGAATATCCACACAAACATGACTCCTGTACAAAAAGGAGAGAGTAATTTAACTTGCCTGGTTTTCTTTCAAGAAACCTGCAGAATACAAACGGAGTATGAATTTGCCCACCAAAATTATGGTTCTATGGCAAAACTGCAAAACAGACAAGGCTTTATATTCACATGCCTTCCCAGGAGGCTGATTCAGTTGAACGTTTTAGAAAAATTAACACTGAAGGAAATGTTAAAGACAGATAAATTCTTTTCTTCTACACCTTTTATTATTTCTAGATTGACATGTCAGTTCATCTTAGCATAGTAAATGGTTATGACAGACATTAGCCAACCATAACATCACAGTGGTGTGCACTGCAAAATATTCTGTTCTTAAAATTATGTAGAAGGTACACAGAAATTTAACTGGATTATTTATTTCATGGTAGCCTCCTTTTTCTTCAATGTTACTGAAGAAACCAATTTCAATGGAATAAGTTTTAAGTCCTCTTGTCCAGGCCTCTAGTCCTGGCAAAGTAGCCACTCAGTTCTGAGCAATCCAAAATTGATCTTTTAAATTACATAGGCAAATGCTAATTAGCACATTTTTTGTGAAGTTGACCATCATAAAAGAAAATATACAAAACTATTATTAATGCTCAGCTGAGGAAACCCCGTCCATCTAATGGCACAAGTTTTCAATCACAGGTGAAAGAAGTTGTCAAATAACAACACTATATAAAGTACATTTTAGCAGTAAACTTGTACCAGGACAAAACACATTCATTTGAATGACTGAGCCTCACAGATTTTTGACAGCTACTGGAAAATGGCTATTTTTGACAGCTACTACTCTTCAGATATGTTGACTACACAACTGACGATTTAAGTTGATAGCATGCATTTATCTTACAGTTTGGGCAAGATCCAAGAACTAGTGCCTTTTCCTATTCTTGGGAAAAGTACAAGTGATCAGGGAAATATCTTACTTTTAGCAGTGAAATGGCATCGAATCCCACAGCTAAACCAAATATCGCATTCACTAATGCCAATGCCTCCTTCAAGGAGATAACAGCCAAAAGGAGTCTCTAAAAGCAGAGACTACAGAAGCCTTTTTTTTAAAAAGAAGGAAGTAACTTCATTTCCACTTGTAAAAGCTTTAGGAAAAAGATCTATTTACTAGAACAAAGGAATTCCAGCATGATTGCCTAATTCTCTGGAGCTCTCGAGTACCTGAAATGAATTATTAAACAGTTCTATATTTTAACACATAAAATAACAAAAAGAGGACAGATTAATTTAGCCTTTATACACATGGGTATCTCCAATATTAATGGGAACAAAGATAACAAAAAATTTCCATATTTTGTATAAAACTGCAATTGCTCCAGTTGTGACACTAAAACAAGATGCTACTCATAATCCAATATCATCTTCATATTATCTCCTTTCTTTGATATTCTCAAGAAAATGAAACAGCAATTCATTACATTTGCCCCAAAACAGAACAAATTAGACACATGCTTAACTATGATGTTCAGCACATACATATTCTGAAGGTTCTCTTAAAAAGTCAAAATTCCTAAAAAGTTCACTTTTAACAGTGAAAAAACACCCCACACACATATCAGTGTCCCAACTCAGGGGGTAAAATGACAACCAAAGACCCCTCTAAACAACAGCAACAAGCAGTTAACCCAATCTGAACTGCTCTAAGGAAACTCCATGTCATAGCACAGAACAAAAATTCTCTCTGCTTGTTTTGTGGCACACAAACACAGAAATTACACTGCACTCTAGCTGTCAGTATCTTTTAGATGACAAGAGACATAAAAGAGAATTTATAGAATGGTACCGTGTTAGGCTAGGGAACTGAAAAGGAAGTTAATTAATAATGAATGATGAACAGAGCTACAGAAATAAGGTAGACATAATAGTACATTATAAACATTTACAAAAATAAACTTAATGGAAGATTTAAACTGCAGTTAAAACATCATCAGATATTACACATAAAAGCAATTTCATTATATTTTAGGCAGGAAGCATTATTCCATAAGTCTTGCTGTCAGGAAGTTTCATATATTATAATCTCCTAAAACACAGTGTTTCAAATCTTGCAGATTTCATTCAACACTACTTCTTCCTATATCTTCAATATTACGGAAGAGACCAATTTCAGTAAAACCCTTCGGTTTGTCGTTTGGTTTTTTGGTTATTTTTTTGTTATGCAGACTTGTTAGTGCCCGCAGATCAGTGAACCTGACATTATTAAGGATATTGCCTTTGCTTAAATATGAAATAAACACAACACCACCACACCCCGGTAAGTTCCATCACATCACTGTAATCAAGCTTTGCGTTTTGGGAAGTTGTGTCCTTACACTACCAGACATCGATCCTGCAGAGTCACTGCAGCCGTAGTTTAGGACGGGAAGGCGACTGCAAACGCCGAAGGAAACCAGGCATTCCTTGTTTTCCCCCCTCGCTTCCCCCCCATCCAAGGACACTGCATCACAGCCCCGGGACGCGGGAGCTGCGCATCGCCGCACACTCACCTGTCCCGCAGCACGGCCGGCCGGAGGGCCCGCGGGGACAGGGCACCGGGGACAGGGCACCCGCGGGGACAGGGCACCGGGGACAGGGCACCCGCGGGGACAGGGCACCGGGGACAGGGCACCGGGGACAGGGCACCCGCGGGGACAGGGCACCCGGGGACAGGGCACCCGGGGACAGGGCACCGGGGACAGGGCACCCGCGGGGACAGGGCACCCGCGGGGACAGGGCACCCGGGGACGGGGCACCGGGGACAGGGCACCCGCGGGGACAGGGCACCCGCGGGGACAGGGCACCCGCGGGGACAGGGCACCCGGCCGGCGGGAGGGCAGCCGGGGGAAGCCAAACCTGTCCCGCAGCACGGCCGGTCCCGCAGGGGGCGGCACCACGCGGGGCTCAGCCGCGGTGCGGACGCGCGTGTGCCCGCCTGCCGGCCTGCCCCGGGAATGCACGGGCGGCCGGGCCCGCTCCTCCTCCTCCTCCTCCTCTGCCCCGCCTCCCCCGGGGCACACGGGCCCCTGTCCCCCTGTCCCCCCGGAGCACACAGGCCCCCTGTCCCCCCGGAGCACACGGGCACCCTGTCCCCCCGGAGCACACGGGCCCCCTGTCCCCCTGTCCCCCTGCCCTGTCCCCCCCGGGGCACACGGCCCCCTGTCCCCCCGGAGCACACGGGCCCCTGTCCCCCCGGGGCACACGGGCCCCCTGTCCCCCCGGAGCACACGGGCCCCTGTCCCCCCGGAGCACACGGGCCCCCGTCCCCCCGGGGCACACGAGCCCCCTATCCCCCTGCCCTGTCCCCCCGGGGC
>JAWWMO010000083.1:31633533-31674032 GCA_035047845.1 Dendrocincla fuliginosa | reverse complement strand
CTCCTTTGTGAGGGGCGGGCGCGGCCCCGCCCCGCGCGCGGTGCCGGGCGCAGAAGGAGCGGCCGCGGCGGCGCCATTTTGCGGCGTTGCGGGAGGTGAGGGCGGGAGGTGGCGGTGGCGCTGCCGGTAGTAGCGGCAATAGCGGTAACGGCGGTGATAACAGCGGCCGCGGGTGCTGCTACTGCTGCTGGTCGGGACTAGCGTCCCCCGTTCGCCCCAGCCCCGTGGCCAGGACTCTGCCGACATGAGCGACGTGGAGGAGAACAACTTCGAGGGGAGGGTGAGTGGCCGCCCCTGTGCGGGCCGTGCTGAGGGAGGGCCGGGCCCGGGGACGATGGGTGGTGGTGCTCGGCGTCCTCCGGCCCGGCGGGGGTGGGAGCAGCGCAGCGGGGCTCTAAAATGGCTCCTTCGGGCGCCGGAGGCTCGCCTGGGCCGCGGGCGACGGTTCGCGCCCCGCGTTTCTCCGTCACACGCTCCCTTCTCCCGTGGCCCCGGCGGGGTGCGGGCCCCGAGCCCGGTGCTGCGGGTCGGCCCCCGCCCCGCCAGCCTAGGTTGTTTCTGTGAGAACGACGCTGCTGTAGCCCCCGGTGTTTCTCCCCGCCGCGCTGTTTTCCTCCCGCGATCCCGAGCCGCCCTGTCGCCCGCCGGGCCCTGGGGTCGGTACCCTGCCTGTCCCCGCGGCCGCGCAGCCGAGGCCTTCTCCCGCCCGAAGGAGGAGAGACCCGCGTCCTTTGTGAGAGGTGCGCTCCTTCTCCTGGCTGCAGGAGCTGCCTCGGGCCGGGCCCCCTCCGGCCATCGGGGAGGTCCGGCCGTCGCTGTAAAACCATTGAAACTCATCGATCGCGCAGCGGAAGGCTTCCGACGAGCTGCTCTGGCTCTATAACCTCACTAGGCCTGTGTCCTTTTCTTCTGATAGCTGCGAGTTTTGCTGTACACGTGTGGCAGGTCCCTTTCATTTTCACTGTTTCTGTGGGTTTTTCTTAGTGATGATCTGGGCAAACAGGAATTAGAAGTTGCTTGAGACAATGAAATGTATGTTCAGTCTTCCTCCATCACCATACTTTTTTTTTTTTTTAAATTTTGCAGATACTCTTTTTTCGTTAATTCTTTTAAGAGATATTTTACAGAAACACCTGGGTATGTTTTTGGTGACTCTTTCTGATGAACCAGTGACAGCAGCTTTGTAGTTATATATAGGTCTGGGCAAACGAGCAATAAAATTTTGAAAGAACAGTGTCACGTTCCAGTAATTATTTTTGCACGAGTATTGTTGCCCTTTTTGTGGTGTTAGTGGGAAAAAAAAATAATAAAAATTCCAGAGGCCGAAAGTTCTTTGCCTGGCTGTGCAGTGACTGCTGCTGCTTCCTCGGGTGAGATGAACAAAACCTTTTCTTGAGTTGATTGCTTGGACAAAAGGTGGCTGTATAGCTAAGCTCTATTCAGGTAAATCAGCGGTTCTCTGAAGGGGAAACAGCTAAAAAAGTTGAACAATGAGCGTGCTTGATTGGGATTTTTTTGTTTTAGGGGGTTTTTTATTATTAGTTCAATCTTCCATTTTGCAGTCAATATATTTTTTAGAATTATTTTCTTGTCTGTATTCTCACTGTGGGTTATTGTTAGGACATAATTACATTACGTTAATTGCCAGAACATTTGTATTGGGTTCCTTGATGGATCTGTTGTTCACGTTAAAAGCTGTTACAGCTGTGCTCTTTCACTATTTCTGCACACTGCCTTCTGCCAAAGGTAGAAGTAAAAGCGTTTTCAGAGTACATAAAGTCTGAAAAGTCCTAAGTAGCAGTTTCTGTGACTGCTACTGCTTAGTCGTTCTCTCTTTTTTCTTTTTTTTTGTGATGGAAAATTTACTTAGTGGAAAGAGCTGCTGACTGTGTTGTCTTCATTTGGAAAACCTTTTTTTTTTGCTCCATAACACTGAAATTTCTCAATCAGTCTGGCACATGCCAGTGTCTTGTCTATTGGTATTTTCTATAAATGAACATAGTGGCAGGTACTTGATTAATTTATAGTTTGGGGGAGTTGTGCTTCTACTGAAGAATCTTTGTAAGCCTTTTTTTTTCTTCAGTAAAACTTTTTTCTTGTGATTCTGCTAAAAACCTTGAAATAAGAAATTGTATTTCAGAGTAACATTTTATATTTATTTCCACTGAAAGTGTTCACAGGCATAAAATTAAGCATGTGTAACTTTGAGGCTGTAATGTTTAGTCTGCTAGTCCCAATTGGATAGGGCTCTGTCATGCACTGAATGTCCTGGTGCTTCAGTTTGCTGCATGAAGGCACTTGAAACTGAGAGAGTAAAGGAAAAGTTTCCACTGGGAGAAAGAACTGCAGAAACCGGAAAGAAGTTTGTAAGGAATCTGTTTTCCTGAAAATTGCCAAAATAAGAATTCTGAGTATCTTTTCAGTTTTTCCACTGGCTCTTAAGCTTGAGTGCTAACTAATGTGATGTGCTTTTAAAAAAAGCTAAATGCCAAAGGAGTAAGGGAGTTTTAAGTTTGTCCTTTTATATTTTATCTCTGTAGATGCATATTGCCCCCAAACATTTCAATGAAAGTTGAGTATGATCAGGATTTTTTTTTAAAGCTTATTTTATCAGCATTAAGATACTGTCCACGTATGTGCTTTGCCTCTAATTTATGATTTTAAAATCATAATGTTAAGTAATCTGAACAGGAAATTGAGAACAGTTATGGAAATAACTTTCCAATGAAATTGCTTGATTTGCATTGCTTAAAATCTTTATTTCTGCAGTATTGGATAATATCATTGTAGAGCTTTGTTTCCTTCTTGAGCTCACTCATTTCTTTTTTGATTTTTTTTTTTAAGCAAATGTTAATCAAATTTTTGTTTCATTTTGTTTCAACTTAAAAAATTCTCTATTGAGAAAGTGCTGGTTGAACAAAAGAAATCCCCCTCCTCAAGTGTGGTGATTTAATGGAAAGAAATTGACAGAAGAATTAAAAATACAGTGGATGTGCTAGGGCTGAGTTTATGGACATTAAGAAGAAAAACAGATTTTAAGTTGTGTTTCTCATCCAGTGACTTGGTTTTGGAAAAGTCAAAGTATTTTATCATCATTGAATGCTTTTTCTGAGCAAGTTAGACAAATGACTTTTTTTTATCTTTTATAGCTGTCAGGTGACAGGCAGCTCTTGTTTCCTTTCATATTTGTCGTTATTTTTAATAGGGTATTGTTTATTTACTGTGTGCTCTGTGATGCAACTTAAGGTATTTTCCAGACCAATGAGCAAGAGGAAGTCTAAACAAACCTGCCCTTCAGTAGCTCCACTTGAAACTTTAATTAGGGTGGTTTTTTGAGTTTCTGGTAACATTTGATTTCTGCAATCTTAAAGTTTAGTAGTTTTCTTCCAGTGTTAATGTGCTGTGTGTCTAAATAGATAAAACTTTATCAGAACAAAGGTAGAACTCCCATTTTATAATTCTCTATTGGTTCTCTTCGTTGATTCTAATGAGATACCTCCTCCTTCTCTGCAGAATCTTGCAGTGAGATAAATGGTAAAATCTAAGAAAGCACTTCAAGAAATGCATGATTTTGCATATAAGCAGTCTTGTTGAAGGAAGTATGGGTAGTTGAT
Organism: Dendrocincla fuliginosa; assembly: GCA_035047845.1. Lineage (NCBI taxonomy): Eukaryota > Metazoa > Chordata > Aves > Passeriformes > Dendrocolaptidae > Dendrocincla > Dendrocincla fuliginosa. The sequence goes on along the minus strand of JAWWMO010000083.1, from coordinate 31,670,418 downwards.
AGGTATGCAAGCAGCTTTTGGTTTAGTTTAGCTGTGAAAGTGCCTTTTACTTCCTTCATGAAACTTCTGTGTAAAATACTTAACTACATACAGAATTACATAACTGATCAACTTTGAGATCATTTATTTGACAAAAAAAATTGGTGTGTGGGTCGGGCTTGTTTAGCTATTGTATTCCACCTCTCCTGAAGTGGCAGTCTGCCACATCTGTGGAAAGGAAGGTGTATTGCTTTCCATACCTTTTGAAACACAGGCACAATGATCTACTTATGCTGAGGGGTTCTGCATTCACTTGGAGAGTGCTGTGATCACCCTGTGGTGTCTAATGACCAGTATGGGAAAGGAGTTTTTCTGGAAGTTGTTTTTTTATTTTTCTTTTAATTTTTCTTTTGTTTGTTTTGTTTTAATCAAGCTTAATGAATTCTAGGTTGTTCTGGACCATGTCAGCTGGGAAGACTGCTCTTTTTGAAAACAAATTCTTTTTACCATCTTCCGTGTGTGGTAAAGGAGTGACTACTGAACCCTCCCTGAAGAGGTGTATTTTCAAGCCTCAGTGAGAAGATCAACTTGTAATTTCAAAAAGTTCATTGCTGAAGTGTCTTTTCTTTTTTTTTTTTTCCTCTTTCCCCTTTTCATAAAGAGGATCACTGAGAAATGCATAAAGTTTGCTTATGTTGGTAACTTTTAAAATATAGATGTCTTTAAGGTAGCACAACTTATGAGTTGCTTTTTATACGGGAGCTTATTATGTATACTATTGTAGTATTTATAGAAGAATAGCTAATTAATGGATCAGTTTTGGTTTTAGTATAGAGTAACAGAACATAGTATGAAGCAAAAATGATATAACTTCTCTTGTAAGTTTCAGGGGAAGTTGGTAGATTGCTGTCAAAACAGTGTTTAAAATGTCATCTTGTCCGTTCTCCTAAGTGAGATGTCACTAACTTGACAGTTTAATCCAGTGAACGTAGGCTGCTGCTAAACTCCTGTTTCTTTTTTGACTGCTTACATTTTTCTGTCCCCATACAGAGTTTAACTTCATTTATTTTTTTTTTTTTTTTTTTAGTTTGGGTAGGAGTTTTTAGCAGGATTTTTGGAAAGTCTGATCTCTCATTTTGCTGGCTTAGTGGTATTCCTATTCTACTTGTTGTCCTGTCCTTTTTTTCCTCCCCATTTATATTTCCTCTTAAGAGGGTCAAATGAATTTCACTTGAAATTTGTGTGATTCAGTAATTTTTTTTTTTCATTTCTTTTCCCATGCGTTGCTACAGAGAGCCTAGTTTAAACTTATTTCATTCTCTTTATTTAGCATCTCGCTCTAAATTTTGATAGCCTTTTAGTCACAGTCTGAAGTGGTAAGGTGTGAGTTGAGGTAATGCATGACAGAAGTTCAGGACAGAAGAGTAGTGCAAAGGAATAGTTTTTGGGTTCTTGCTTCTTTTTTTTCGCTTGAAGTTTTGTAATGGGGGGGATAAGTTGTTTTGTGGCTTTTTGGTTTTGTTGGGGTTTTCTGTTGGGTTTTTTCACCCTTATATTCTTTGTTTTTTCTGGGAAAAGTGGTTTTGGCATATGTACCATTTGTTTTGAAAGAGAAGTCTGATCTGATAGATATGACCAGCTTAGCTTCCTTTCCTGCAGGTTGTACTGACAGCAGATCTAGATAGTTTGACTTGCTGACAATGAGTTACCTGCCTATGAATTTGTAAGGGGGAAAAGTACTGACTGGACAGATGCGTAATAAATGCAAAGGTATTAAAATAGGTACTGCTTTGTAGGTTAACTCTGGGATGCCAAACCGAGTTTAAGCTGAGTCTCGTGTGGCACTTAAATGGCTTTGGGATCTTCAGAATAGAAAGATAAGAAAGTGCTCAGGATCCAGAGTGCAATTTTAGTCTTTTCTCTCTTACGCAGTATTTAGTTTCTGCGGTAATAATGGAGCTAAGACCAGAATGTATGGGTTGCTTAAAGACCAATACAGAATCAAGATATTTCAGTGCTGTAGATAATAGAGATGTCTATTTTCTCATGTTAAAGGTAACTACTAAGAATGCTAAATATTTTTGTCGTTCATCTTGCAGAATGGGTATAAATTGTTTATGAAGAAAAATTGGGTTGGTATAGACTAAGATACAGCTTGCTAATTGTTTCATTATAGTAGGAAGTAGAGGAGGGAAATTCTTTAAAATCTTCCTTTGTCACTCCTTGGAGCTCTGAATCTCTTAATCCATGCCTATAGTCTTTATGATATAAATCTTACCAGATAGTTTTTCAGTGTCATCCGTAAGTCCTTGAACTCTCGCAGGTTATGGTGATTCCCTTACTGTCTCCTTTTGAAGCTTTGTAGTAGGTATAAGTACGTGATCTGTGTTGCATCAGAATATGAGGTTTAAGCGCTAGCCAGTGACAGGCACAATGGGCAACTGCTATCAGGTAATCTCTCTTCAGCTGCAATTTACAGCTACTTGGCTGAGGAAATTTGAAATCTGTAGGAACTTAGGCTTTTGCCTCTGTCACTTGAGTTTTGAAGTTGTATCTTTGTGAGTGCAGCTCCTAAGGGTCTTAGATAGCTCCAAAAGGACTTGGCCTAGGTAAAGTGATGTAATACTGTCATAACTGGTATTATTAAAAACTCTATGGGTGGTAATCCTAAGATGCTTCAGTAGCATAGTTAAGGGCACTAAACTGATTTTTACATTATATGGGAGCAATTGGGTCCTTGGTGTTTTTGGCACCTCCCAACACTTCTTGACTGTGCAGTATCTGGGGAGTGGTGTGGGTGGTGATGGGTTGGTTTTGTTCAGGCTTCCAGAGTTCTTGTTCAAGAATTGATCCTCATGAAGAAGGGGTGTCTGAGGAGGGTGAATTCTTTGTCTTTTTATTAAAGGGTGTTTTCTAAATATGGTGTCACTTTGAATGGTTTTCTGTATTGCTGATCATTTTTACTAGGGAGAGAAGAAATAATTCCCAGAGAAAATGGCAGTTGTTGCAAAGGGTGAGGTATAAAGGGAAGAATTTAGGAGGCTAATAAACATTGAAGAATACAAAAACAGAGGCAAGATGATGAAAAATCATGCTACTGGTTCTAAAAGAAAAATCTTTTATCATGTATGGTGGCTTTCAAATGCAAAAACACTAAATAAAATTTGGTAATGTATAAATACATTTACATAATTTATTCCAGTGAAAGTCATGTAATTAGTGTAGGAGATAGCCTTCCTAATAAGGGTACACTATTACGCAGACCTGGTTATATCCACCTGTCACAGGCAAGCATTGAATTTGGTCTTCATAGTTAAAGTTTGGCAGGTCTATCATCCCAATAGGTGATATTTTCCTTGTCCTTTTTATTGAGATAAAAGGGAATGGTAGTGTGGTTCTAATACTTGTTAGTAAGGAGTCTCTTAGGTTTCATCTGGCAGATTTATGATCTTAAAATACGAGGATAGCATCCTTTGAAAAGAACTTCAGCCCAAAGTACTGAAGAATTTCAACTGCAAAAGAAAATGCAAATCTGAACATAGGTAGAGTAAGAAATAAATTGAGAAAAACATTGTGAGGACAGGCAGAGAAGAAATTATGCAGATAAACATGAAATGTAACACCTGTGGGAGGAGAACTTGCTATGTGTTTTTTTCATTAAGGATTTTGCCTGTTTCTGTGAATTTACAAATGTATATAGCATACTATTCTGTAGGGGATTTCATAGCTAAGCACCCTAGAAATACTGTGCACTATAAAATGTGAGGAAATCCTAACCTGCTCTTTGTTTGCTTGTTTTCCTAGTTTTTCTCTTGTGTGCCTTACCATGCAAGAAAAAATAACTCCTGTCTTTACTTTTATTGGATTGCTTTAACTGTACTATTCTACATCTTAGTTTATATGGATTATATAAGGAAAACAGGATAACAATGAGGAAGAAAAAGTAGGAAGAATAATAATTTATGTTGCTTATACCTGTGTGCATGTATTATGCAAGTAAGTATGTGCATAGATAGGTTTTGACTGGAAATCTTTGGCCATTCTCTTGAACTGAGAGTGTCTTAGTAATCTGTAGGAGTAAAATTCGGGATATTCAATACTTAGAAGTACATAGTTATTATTTTAGGGGGGGGAATCACTGTTATCAATACTTCAGTATATTTGTGCTAATTAGTTGTTAGTGTATCTTTGTATCTTACAAAGAAAATCTCTAAGGGGAGGAGGGTAGCTTTGCAAATACAGTAAAACACTGAGAACTCAGTAAGCTCATTGTTAGAACGTAGACACTTATACAGTTTTAAAGATATTTAAACAAAAAAAAGTTGTTTTATAAAATAGTTTCTTGCACTTTACCTGCTGGCTTTTCAATTTGGTAGATAACATCTGAACTCCAGCAGAGTTTTATAATCCCCACGTGCTTAAATATACTAAATGTTCTTTTTCCATTAAGGTTAATGTTCGTGAAGAAATTGAAGAGTTTTTTCCAAGAATGTGGAAGATAAATCAAGATAAAAGAAGGCTAATGAAAAGTATTAAAGATCAGAAAATTAAAATTGAATGGGGGAAAAAATTGAACAGAAGATTGGTCAGATAGAAGCACTTGAATATTTTTTTAAGGCTATAATGAATTGTTTGAATTGGGGAAGAATACACGAAGTATGAAAAATGAAAAAATGAAGAATGAAGAAAAGTAGAAAGCAAGAGTGAAGTAGAATTAAAAGAATCTGGAAGAATGAATGGGTCCTAGGTTAAGTAAATGTATGGTTTATGTTCAAGTGTCTGTATGATCAAGTTGTAGATGAATTTGCATGATTACTTAGTTAATAGACAATTGGTGATCTGGTTCAAGCAGGGACCTATTTGAGGAAAGCATACAATATTAACAGTGGGTTAGCAAAATGAAATTTGTTTTGGAGGGTATTGCCTAACCATTTGTTTTTCAGGAGCAATCAATATAATAGATTTACTGTACTTTAAATGTTAGGAGTTAGGCATTTATGCAACCAATACCATTTTTAATACTGTCTTTTTTGTTAGGAGTCTCGCTCCCAGTCAAAATCTCCAGCTGGGAGTCCTGCTCGTGTAAAATCGGAGAGCAGGTCAGGATCTCGCAGTCCATCGAGGGCTTCCAAACATTCTGAATCGCACTCTAGGTCAAGATCAAAATCAAGGTATGTCCAGAAAATTATTTGTGTCAACTCAGTGTTACTGGTGTTTTTTAGTAGATTGATGAGATTTCTTTTCCCCTGTTGTAAAAATTACAAACTTTCTGGGGTGTATTGACAGGGTTACGTTAATTTGCATGTTTGTGCTCATATAGAGGGATGAAGTTGAGGAAAGATTTCATTGGTATGAATAAAGTGCTGTAAATAGCAGTAGTAGTGTAGAAATTACAACTGAAATTTGCGGGTTTGTCTTCTCAAGAAGAGAGAGAAGAGATTGAATCTTAATTCAGAAGGGATTACATCTCAATTCTGTAAAGCTCCTGCCTCCTTACCTCAAAATCTTTCGTAGGGGAGTTCTTGTGTGGACCTCTCCTTCAGGCAAAAATAAAAATGTCCAGTGAGAATTACAGCAAAGGTAGTCAGGATTAGATAAAAAGAGTAAGCTCTCTTAACTGTTGGAAATACTGGAAAACACTGCTTGGGGACATTCTTGATATTCCTTCATTGGAAGCTTTAAAAACATAACCAAAACCTACATCTTAAATTGGATGTGGATAGGTTCTTGATTTATGAGACCTTTTAAATTAATTTTTTGATGCTGCATATGTCTTTCTCTGTCCTTTTCTATCCCAAGTATGTGTGTGCAGCTTTATAGCTGTCAGTTCTGACAGAACTTGTGTGAAACATAAGAGGAATGTCTGTCTCTTTCTCCTCACATATGTCATAAATACTACTTGCCTTATACTGCCTATCTTCTCTCTCTCTTGTGCTATCATACTGATGAAAATGAGGAGAGGTACCAAATCTTTCCTTCATCAACGAAGAGAAAAACCAGGAAACACCATTTGTAGCTCTGGAAGGGGAACAGGAATTTCATAGTCTTACGTTGTTCCTCCTCCCCAGTTCTTGGGAGAGATCAGATCTTCTCTATTTATACACTTTATACCAGGGCAGCTGAAAGAGAGTTGCTGTGCTCTGAATTCCGAAAGTTCAGGGTAATGTTTCAGTTTTTCTTGCAGTATTTATCCAGGTAATTACCTTTTTAAAACTGAGCTTATTGTTGGCAAAAGGTGTGCAAAGAAATGCTTGAGGAGTCAAGCAGGTGTTTAGGGTTTTTTTGTCTGAAATAATTTCTGTGCCTAGGTGAACTTAACTTGTAGATGTTGCGGCACTGTAGTGCTGCTATATCTTTCAGATTTTCAGTCAAAACAGCACTTCACAGTGTGGAATGTCTGGTTTCTGTATCACTGTGCAAGTGTTAGTTACGTAAGCAGCCAAGCTGATAAAAGTTTAAACTCTGAAATTTCCAAAAATTGCCGTGAATGTAATCCTCGGTGTATGCCAGAAGCACTGTCTCAGAGTTAAAAATGGTGCTGCTGAGCAGGTTATTAGGGATCTGTGCAATCTTTAGATGTCCAAGGTAGGAGAAGAATATTAATGATATTAATTGTAGAGATCCTCTAAAAGATTTTTGTCTAGGAAGTGTAAGGTTTGCAGTTCAATACATTTATGTGCTTATGTCCTAACTAAAGATTTTCTCTTTGTTCAAGATCCAGGTCCAGAAGACATTCGCACAGACGTTATACTCGTTCCAGATCCCATTCTCATTCCCATAGGAGGCGTTCTCGAAGCAGATCATACACACCAGAATACCGTCGTCGAAGGAGCCGTAGTCATTCGCCAATGTCCAACAGGAGAAGGCACACTGGCAGCAGAGTATGTCATGTTCATCAAGGCTAAGTATCAACAAAACAATTACTGCTTTTCCAGGTTACCTGCAGGCTGAGTTTAACCTACTGGCTTGTCCATGGAGGATATGGGAATTGGGTGGGAGTGGCGAGTATGTGTGAAGCAGTCTCTGTCCTTAAGGCTGGGCACTTATTTCTTGGGTCTGCAGTTGGCAGGGAAGTTGTAGAAATTCATGGGAAAATGTTCCATTGCAAGTCAGTATGTGCAGATAAGGTGACTCTAGAAGTTGAACCCTTCTGACTTTTTAGTTTGTTACAGTTCCAAGTACATTTACCTCTCACAAAAATGAGACCTTCTCTGTGTGTACTTGCAAGCTGACATTGTAAGATTGACTAGAGGATCCAAAGAAGAAAATGTCAGGTGTAAATTTGCTTATAAGATAGAGCATATTATGTTGCAGGTTGCTTGTGATTTTATGCCTCTGATTATTTAATTTGGTTCAACTTGAAGTAAACCCCTGTGTTAAGTAGGTAATATGTAAATCTTAATAGACTAGAAAAATTACAGTTACGAATAGGATCAGTAAGCCTCTCAAGATGGAAATGAGAAGGTCTCTGTATGGACAGGAGAAAGGATAGTTACACCATCCAAAGTCTAAGATATTAATCTTACGTCATTCTGGAGAGATACCTCCCAGAGTCCCTTGTAATGAGAATGGGTGGGCTTGGAGAGGTCCTCTGGAAATCCTCTAGTCCAACCCACCTGCTAAAGCAGATTCACACAGAGCAGGTTGCAGAGAATCACATTCAGGTGGTTTTGGACTATCTCCTGATTAAGAGACTCCGCAGACTCTGGTCAGCATATTCCAGCGCTCAGTCACCCTCAGAGACGTTTTTGTTCATATTCAGATGGAACTTCTGTGTTTCAGTTTGTGCCCATTGCCCCATGTCCTGTTGCTGGGTATCACTGAAGAGTCTGGCCCTGTCTTTGTGACACCTGCCCTTGAGATACTTGTATGCATTGATAAGATCCACTCGGACATCTCTTCTCCAGGCTAAACAGGCCCAGCTCTCTGAGCCTTTCTTCATAAGAGGTGCTCCAGTCACCTAGTCATCTTCATAGCCCTCCACTCCAGAAGTTTCTTGTCTAATCCATTTCAGTGCCTTAGCTTCTGGTTTCACATCACATCAGGCTGATCTAAATGAGTGCCATTACGTGCAGCTCTGTGTTTTCCTTGTTGAGGGCATTGTACTTCTCTGATCCTTTTAGTTTTAATCTGGTTTAGTCTCCAAAATTTTTTTCTAAATTTTGTCAAAAGGCATGTAGTTTTTTTGCAGGCTTACGCTGGTGAAGCAGATCACCAGAACAGGTAATACCAGTGTGAGGGAGAAGACAAGAATGTGTGGAAAAGGCAAGACTCCAGCAGTGCTAACATACAGTGGCTTAAGCTGTTGTAAAGTAATGTTCATAGTTAAGCTTTTTGTGGATTGTTGCCAGCCTGTAATCACAATGTAGTAAATATTAATCTAGTGTCTTGAAAAATTGGCAGAAATAACTGAACTTAAATGGATTAGCAGTTTTTCTGGTGAAAGGTGGAAGAATCCACTTTACTAGTTTAACAACTGTTAGGATGTTTTGCTCTGTGAAGAAGCCTTTCTGCCTTGGAAATGACTTTGTGAAACACTAAAATTGTTTTCATGGTGAATTTCACGTTGATTCTAAGGAGTAGTTCTAGTAGTGTCAAAATGAAACTCAAGTCAGCCAGATTTGGAATCCCCTAAATAGCAAGGTCCTAAAGATGCCAGGAACATTCATAGCAATTTTCTTCTGATCTTGTGCAGAGAGCTTGCACACTGTGTTGATGGGAGGCAGTACAAAAACCTAATATAAAAGCTGCCTTTAGACCTCCACAGTCAGTTTAATCCTGTCAGTGGTGACATAGCTGTCACTTGTAGCTTTGGGGTGCAGGCTGATCTCAGTACTTCACTTGCCTCAGAAAAGGTAATAGGGTTTAGGGGTTAAAAAACAGGCAAAAGGTATGAACTCTGTAGAGAGACTTGTCCAAACAATGATTAAAAGACAGATTTCATTAGACTCACAAGAGTTCAGTAAAGAAATCAGTATAGCTGCCAATACCACTGAATTATCAGACGGATTGAAATATGGAATAAAAATATGTCTAACCCTGTATAATTAAAATAGATTACAAACTGCTGGGTTTTGTTGTGCTCTTTAGCTGTAATAAGGAGTTGTGAGGATTCATGTCCTAAAACAAAAGTTTGAACTTTGACAAATGGAAAGAAAGGAGCTTCAAAGAGATGACTAGCTTGGGCATCTTATTTGCACAATAGAACAAAATTGCTGAAAAGAACATGACAGAAGATCTAAACCTGTTCACTCTTTGAATCAGACTGAAAGGCAAGCTCTGGGGCATAAATTACTGTGCATCAATGGCTTTGAAAATCTGAAACTGAAATAAAATTGTAGGTGTGTCAAATTCCAGTTGTTATTTTGGCAGAAATCCCTGTGCTTGTTGCTGTTTTAGATTGCTGCATCTAGTGTAACTGGTACCAGAAGCTTAACTGAAAAGTGTTTAATTTTGATTAAAGTAGTCTTTTGGTGGAATTGGCGTTAGATGAACTTTATGACATGTAGTGAAACTTGTTATTCTCTAGGTGAAAGAACCAGGTGACTTTCCTCCAGTTTACAAGTGGAAAGATAAATTTTCAAATGTAAATACTGACTCGCAGTATAGTTGGATGGGAAAATGTTGAGGGGAAGAAAGTTTTGGTAGAAGCTAAATTATAATTGAATTGTCTGTTCTTAGGAGCGCAAGTGCATTTAGTGTGTGCAGCTGGAGGCAGTGTGCACTCTTTAGAACCAGTGGTGACCATGCAGAAAGGCTGAAGGTGGGAATTCAGACTGTTCTTAGCACAGATCTTTATGTTGTATCTGCAGCCTATTGGCAATTTGAGTATGAAATACTAATAAATCGGGTTTCTTGTTGTTCTATAGCTTTTTCTGTAATCAGAATGCTTATATTTTCTGTTGGTGAAAAGCTCAGTTCATAAGTTTGTCTGGGTCTTTTTTCTGAAATAAAACCCATTGAAAGTAATCGCTTTTTTGAAAATGCCTTACAGTGAGAATGCTTTTTGAAAATACCCTACAATTAAGTGTTAAGCTTTATAATAATGTATGTCTAGTTTTCTTCAGATTAAATTTTTTTATAATTGCTAAATTTTGATATGACAATATGTAACTTTTCTGTATAAATTAATTGGAGTTGAACATTTGTCTTACCAGGCTAATCCAGATCCGAATACCTGTCTTGGAGTGTTTGGCCTCAGTTTGTATACCACTGAGAGAGATTTGCGTGAAGTCTTCTCCCGTTATGGACCTTTGACTGGTGTGAATGTGGTTTATGATCAACGAACTGGACGATCAAGAGGATTTGCTTTTGTTTACTTTGAGAGAATTGACGATTCTAAAGAGGTACATTCATGCTTTATTACTTTTTTACAGGTGTGCTCTTTATGCATTGTCTTCATGAATTCTCTATAAAAAAACCCCATGTATTTGAGCATGTGTTCTCACTGTGAGATTAGTTTAAATATTTTGTTGAAGCAGCATGGCACTTATAAACAGATAAAGTGTTTTAGTTCAGATGTTTGGGCAAATTTTGAGTAGGAACTGTCTGTATTGAATCACCACTGAGTATTGGACTTTGATTTGAATCTGTTAGTTAACTTCTCAAAGTATTTTTCTATATCAAAAATCTGGAGATTCTTTTTGCATATTCTTCTCTAAAAGCATGTCATCATGCATTTGAAAAATAAAGGTGTTTGTCTTGAAATGTGCCTTGGTTTAGTGGCTTTGCTACTTGTATGGATAGCTGTTCAAGCTAGACTTGAGTTGTTAGTATGATGGATCTGTAAGGAAGGAATCAAAGAACACTAACAGCAACCTATGTTATGATTCACCATGATAAGCAGTACTTTTTTTACCCTTACAATGACACTGAACTTTGCTACATTTACTGAAATTTGTAGATGAAATTGCTATTAAAAGACATACCCTAAAAAAAAAAAAATAAGAGAAGTCTTTAAGCCTGCATTGGGGGACTGTCTCTGTTTTGGGCAGAGTCACAGTCTTCATATTGTTTATGGATTAATAGGCTTGGACAAATGTTTCAGATTTGGTGTTTGATTCTATTTATATTTGAAAAGTTTATTTTTAAGGAGATATTAAACATTAAATATGACTTTTCTTCTTATAAATAACGTAGCATTGAAAGGAGGAAGGATGACAGCTGCGGAACCTACTACCATGAACTGAAAAATGAGAACACCGATGCTAGTTGATATTTTAATGAAAAAAATGTTTTGTGAATTACTTGATTGAACTAACTCAGCTCTTGCCTTTGATTTCTGGTGTGATCCAACTGAGAATCAGTTTACAGGAAGAGTAGGGTGTGTATATGTGTGATTGTTGCAGGTTACAGGGGTGAGTAAAAGGACACAACTTCCTTTAGTGTCTCTTCTGTATTTTCCTACTCTTACTGATAAGCTGAGAGAGATGTTAATGAGGTGGATAGGATCCATCTGTAATGGCCTACTCTCTTCCAGCTCTTAGCATGGTATTTCTTTGTTCTCTGAGTTTGGTGGAATTTTGAAAAAGTTACTGTTTTGTAGAACATTCAGCATCCAAAATACTTGCACAATATTTCTTGTCACATTTGTGTGCCAGTTTTGTCTGTTCTACGGCATCATATATCTTTAGAAGTAGTTTTTTTCCTGGTTGCCATGGGCAGTGGTCATGCATGACACCATGCATTTCATAAAATGTTCCGTGTAAATAGCATGAAGTAATTTGTTCCGTATAAAGCTGTTTTGGCAGATGCTACAAAACTGGAATGCAAAGGAAAAAAGTGGGATGTTCTTTGCATTCAGAAGTACAGAAAAAGATGAGCACCTTATGCAGGAACTGAAATAATTTGGGATGTAGTTAAACCAAAATTTTCTCCCCAATGGACTAGTGCATGAAAAGAGGGAAAGGATGCAAACTCTCCCAACATCTGGAACTCAGATAACTGAAATATTTTGGCAAAAAGGACAGAAAAACTTTGTTTATTTGACTTATTTCGTGGGCCTTGAGGACAAAGTTGAAGAGGCAGTAAGTGGCAGCTGGTGTGGAAAAAGAGGATATATATGGGTATAAGATGTTACTGAGTTTCACACTGAGAGCTAAGCCATGAGTAGAACCTTGAAGGACATGAAGCAATTCTCTGTGTTGAAGATACATCAAGTTTGAAAAGTTGAGTATGCATAAAAGCAATGACACTTGAATTACTTTTGTTCTGAGTAAATAACTTTCCCTTAAAAATAATAATTTAAGAAAAAGTAGCTGACCAAAACCAATAACAAAAAGCAAACCAAAATCCCCAACACCCTAAACATCGGTATGAAAGAGATGAGATGTTGAACTAAATTCCAATCCTTTTGAACATGGATGGGCTAATGAGAGTAGAACGTTACAGAAAAATGAGAATTTTTCATAATCTTCACTGCTGTCCTTTAGGAGAGGAAACACAGGGAAGCCTCTTGGCAGACATGCTCTGAAGCACTGGTAATACTAAAAGTTGACACTAAATTGTCAGTAAGTTGTTCTAAGATAGGTCAGTGACAGTTGAGTGTGGGTTCTGTTACAGCTGAAATCCCTCAGGATCTTTGTCATCCCTGATTACTTTTACAAACTGGATCAGTTATTGAACTGGTTAAAATGTTGGTGTGGGCCAAGATTGTAGTATGGTTTGTAGTTCCATATGGCAGTGAAGACATTTTGAGTTTTCAACTAGCTCCATGTGTTGAAAATCCGAAGGCAATGTAAAATAGCATTTCTTAAATGTGATACTTTACAGTTTCCTAAAAACAACAGGGACAATTTTAAAGTTTGTTTTTACTTTAAAAAATTTCAGAACTTCAGATTATAACCAAGATGATCACTAACAACAGTGTCATGAAGAGGGATGGAGGTTCAGCTTTTGATAACTGCTAGGTAGAGCAGCTGTCAGAGTATCACAGTAGCTTCAGTTACTCCACTTTAACAGAAGTGTGAAAGAAGTTTTCAGTGTGTGCCCAATCCAGGAGATTTCTTGTGGAATCTCTTCTGTTCCATTTGAAGCTCTACTGATGTTAAAATGAAACTTTAGAATCAGACAGAGGGTTGCTTTTCCATCAAATATCTTTTATTGCAATGGTCTAGTATTTGTAAGAGAGCATGTGACTGGATTGATAGGTTCTGACCCATACTGAAGATGCTTAAGACACTGTTGTTAGTTCAAAGTGTGGTAGCAGACAAGAAATGATGAGGACTGCTGGATGTCTAGAAAACATCTAATGTATGTCTGGTGGTTGTCTAGAAAACTTGAGTTTTTGCCAATGCTCTTGTCTGTGAGCTTGTTCGAAGCCTATTTTAAAGCTTATGTTATTATTTAGCTATCTTTTTATAAAAAACATTATTCTCTGTTATGGGTGTAGTAGGTTTCATTTTTTAGAAAGTCACGGTTTACTTTTTCAAAGAAAAAAAAAGTTAGTATTTGGTGTGCTTTTTTGCCTTGGTTGTTGCAGTGTCTTCTCTTCACCAGCCTTCTACCAAGTTTTCAGAACTATGTGCACAACATTGTGCAAAGGACAAGGTCTGTAAACATTTGTTGAAGACTTGCTTCTCATAGTCTTTCTTACACAGTTCTCAATATTGGCAATGCTGGCATGGAGCCAGTGTTGTAATGTTATTTTGCAATATTTTCATTATATTACAGAGGATATTCACCTGCCCATCATGCTAGGGTTTTCTTCCTGTGTTGGAGAATCACAAATTTCTCCGTACTAAGATGAGAAAAATAAAGTTATGGGGGGGAATTGATTATGTCAGGGTTAACAAGAAGTTGAGGAGATTGTGGGTGAGAAGTGTTCTAGGGACATTATTCTTACTACAGTTACTAGAGATTTCATGTGCCACTAACGAGCTTTTCAGAAACTGAAAATATGAGGTGTTAGTTGTTTAAACTGAGGCTACTGTGAATGTACTATCTGTAGGCGGAACTCATCTGAGAAGTGTCAGCTGTAGTAGCTATTGGCAATATGGGATTTTCTGATTTTTGATGCTAGTTATGCATTTCTCAGTGTTGACCATCTTTCAGAATTGTTTTCTGAAGTAGTATTCGTTAGCAATCAAGACAAACTAATAACTGAAGGGCAGAATAATAACAGGGTTTAATCACTTTGATTTGCAAAACATTTAACCTGGTGCAAGCAAACCAGCTTAGAACCATCGTTATTGAACAAAACTCCCACAGTTTGCTGAAGAAATGCTCTTGGTGTTGTTTGTGCTATCAAAAAGGACCCTTGATACACCAGAAAAGAAGGTCTCAGACGTTTGGAATTACAAAGTTACATGCTTTTGTATCTTAAACTTCAGCATGTAAATGGACTGTTGTTCAAAGTTGTAATGGACACTCGAATTCAACTTGACTGGCTACAGCAAGTGTAAAAAGCTGAGTTTCTTAATTTTTTTCATCCCATCAGAATATTTTTCCCCAGAATTTCCTTTCAATTGTCCTTGTTAAATCCAGTGTTTGGTATACCGGGGGGTGGGGGGACGGAGAAAATCAAGTTTATTGTCTCTTTCATCCCTTTCTGTACCTGTGATACAGTGGAGATGATGTTTTGATCAGTGGCATTAAGTACATCACAGAAAGGACTTCCAGTAAAAAAAAACAAACAAGCAAGAAACCTCTGAAACCACAGCGAACAGGGGGGGAAAAAAACCCCAGTATCTTGTATAGTTATTTTTAACTTGTGAAAATACGCTTTCAAAATAAGTCACAATAGAAATTGCTCGTGCTTGACTATTGAAGTCTATTCAGTCTGCATGTTGCGAACTTTTTAGTGATGGTATGTTACTGAAGTAATTCAAAGCAGTTAAAATGAAAATTCTATGTTCTTCTGTACATTACAAATGTTATTTTGAACTCCCCTGTGTAGTGTAAAGTCACACTGACATCAGCGCTGCCAAGTTCTCTCCTGTTCTCCCTTTTTCCTCCCCACACCCTTCCATCAGTGACCATGGTACAGGTTGTAGGAATTTCCCCATGTTGTTTCCTTGTCCAAGATGCTCTTTGTGACATTATCCAGACTGAAAGATGATACAATTTTTTTAGTGAATTCTTGGTTGCTCAACTAGTACTAGTCACCTGTGTAAGTTCATGCATGTACTTATGTTTCCAAACTTGTTTTACTCTACCTAAATGCTAATGCATTTAGAAAACATCTCATACTGTAAAAAATATCAAATTAATTTGAAATCTTTGTTAAATTTAATGCCTTATATCTAACTGTTTTGAGCCACTGGAGACCATGCTGCTGTAGTTTGAGAACTGCTTATTTTGTCAAAGTAACACCTTACAGTTAACAAGTTTTGTTATTATGGATAGTCTACTAAGGGTTTAAAACTATAAAGCTTTGAAAATGCAATAGAAGAATGAATTATTACCTCTACCATTTCCAATCCTACCTCTGTTTTCTGAGTGCTAGCATATAGATGTGTATTCTGGCCTACAAAATCAATTTTTCCATAAAATTTGCTACCAGAATGCTAACAGAATGAATAGTGCATGTTTATAGGAATCCTCTTGCAAAAGCCATGCAGGTATTTTTAACAACATTCACATATTTGGAAAAGAGTCCAGGTTGTAATGAAAATGGATTTTTGACAGTTAGACTCCTAAAAGGGTATTGTGTGTCTTAAACCCCAATATAATTTGATTTTTCTCTTCAAAAAGTTTCACTTGATGGTCTTAAACAGTATTTGAGAATGTCTTCTGCATTGTTAGGGAGAGTGAGCAGTTTTTTCCCTTTGACACTTACATGTTCTCACCACAGCAGTCATGCATATCCACAAACAGTAAGAAAAGCAAACTGAAATTTCATTTGAATAGACATCCAATAAAACTGTAGAATCCAAAATTTTGTTGTAAACTCTTTTAACTTCCAGTAAAGCACAGAAATGCCAGTAATTAAAATCATCAGTATATTTTTACAGCCTTCATGCAAAATAAATACCGTTGTATCACTTACCTGAACCTAGCTACTCAAATAGGCCTTTTGGTCATGTTGCAGCAGTCCTTGCCTGATGATGTACCTCAGATGTGCACATTAAGAGTGGTGCAGAGAATTTGGCAATATCTTTGGAAGGAATTTCAGTTTGCTAATGACTGAATGTGAGTGATCCATACCATTGATTATTGTTGGATTTATAATGGCTTATTGTAGGTTTTGGCTTTTCTGCATTTGGGGAATGCAGTCAGAACTGTAAAAGGCTTTATGTTTTTATATCTATTAAAGATTTTGTTTATTTTAATCCTTTTAGTTGGCAGTTATTCCTGGCAGCTGCTGAACCCTAAGAAAACTAAAGTTTTCATGTTGGGTAGGACATGAGACATTATGCCCAGGGTGCGGGTAGTTCCATGCAGTCTGGTAACCATGAACTAACCTTTATCCACTGCAGTGTAACACATCTCCTGGTATTTCTAAAACAAACAGCACTCAAAATTAACTCTTCGTCTTCCTTGCTGATATGCTGCCCTTTTCTATACTGCTTCCTCTGTCAAAGAACTCTTTGTCTTGAAGAGGTGTTTGTTGGTTTAACTTAAATAAGACATATATGCCAGATGTGTATTTGAGGTGACTTCTTGTTAGCTAAGCTTATTATTTTGCGCGTTGTTGATTGGACTTAAAAATGCCACAGAGCAGAGGATTTCTTACAGGTTAGTTTGAATATTGATGTATTTCCAGAAAGATGCATTTCATTGTGAAGTTCATTTTTCTGCCAGGTGTTTGCAGCCTTTTATTTTTTATTTGTGCAAACATACTTTCCTAGAGATTTATTTTAATTTAGATCATCCTTGTGGAGCACGACTTTAAGAATAACGGTGTCAAGGCAAGGAAAGTAAAACTGAGGAGCATGTTTTAGTCATAAAACATACTTGAGTGTATGTTAAAAGACTGGAAATGCTCTTCACGGTGCCTTGCAGTTGTCTCAATGTAGTTACAGTTTTGTATGGAACAAAATTCACTAGGTGGCGATATAGTACAGATACAAACAACATTATTAAAATAGAAACTCATTGTAATTAAATAGATTAGTGGTGCTTCAGTCCCTTTCCATTTGGGGACATCAGTTAAATCATGCGGGTGTCAGGTTTTTTTATCTCCTCCATAACTTGTTTGTAAATTCAGTAAGGTTCTTGTTGGAGTTGCAAATATTTAAATTTCTGAATAGTTGTTTCATTTTTTAGAAAAAGGAAAAAAGCTCTGCTTAAAGGTATCATCATGTTTTGAGGTTGGGTGTTGGTTTTGTGAAGATAAAAAAATAGCAAAGTGGTTATGTTCTTTATCTCAAAATTGTAATAGTGTCTCTTTTCCATTCATGAAAAATGAAAATAATTGATTAAGTGCTGTGTTTAGTGTCAAGAACTAAATGGTGTGTACTAGTATTTCATAGATCTTGGAGTAGATAATAAGAGCTATTAAAACTTGAAAAGCAAATACTTAAAAGTCCTTTTAAGTCTAGCATTAACAGTTAAATTAACTGTTGTGGGTTTGTTGGGGTTTGGTGTTTCAAGTTACTATAGCGTGAATATAATTTTCAAAAGTATGCTGTGCTCCTTTGAAAAACTTACTTTTATGATTTTGAGTTTGTGAAAGGCCATTGTATTGATTCTCAAAGAGTGGAGATTGGGGCTAGAACACCCAGGGAGTGTGTGCAGGGGCTGCAGGCGGGTCTGAAGGCTTGGGCTTCTCGAGCGCAGACCCTTCTGTGTATCGCTTTAGCGAGCTGCTATTGTGAGAGAGAGTGGGGAGGAAGGTTGTAATTAGGTATCCATGTAGGCTGAACCCGCCATTTTACTAAGCTCTGCTGAAGTAGGTCCTTGTAAGGGAGGTGGCAGGAGGCTGGGAGAGCATGAAATGGCAGCCGACTAGCAGTAATCCGGCCATATGCACCCTACAGGAAGCCACTGTTTTGCACGGCTTTTGAATCCGCCTGTCCCCTCTGGGTCAGACACGGCGGTAGGAAAGAAGCAGTTTTCAGAAAAAAGCTGTTTTGACTTGCAATTTACCTTCCTGATGGGTAGAAGAGAAAGTCTAGGGAAAGTGAGTGTGTTAGTGGTTAACACTGCTCTCTTAAGAAGGGATTGAGTGTCACATTAGTCCAGCACCTCAGTGCAGTCCTGTAACACCACTGGCAAACAGACCAGGGGACAAGAGATGAGCCATCTGCCACAGTGGGGCACTAGTAACCAGTCTAAATAAACCAAGCTCATCGCTCGTTCTTCTGATAGAAAATAATGTGTTTGTACATAGCCTTCCGTAGTTAACCAGTAGGTTGCAGATTACACATACCTGTTCCTTGTCTCTCCTGCAGGCAATGGAGCATGCAAATGGAATGGAGCTGGATGGCAGGAGGATTCGGGTGGATTACTCAATCACCAAGAGAGCACATACACCCACCCCAGGCATCTACATGGGCAGGCCAACACAGTAAGTTTGATGGATTTAAACTGAAGGCTGGAATCTGGTTGAAACAGAGCTTACAGATACTTGGAAAAAAAAAAAATCTATTCCACTTAGATTTTATCACAAAGTTACTAATATAAAGAATGTGTTACTGTGGTTCACATACACTGTTAAATCCTGCTGAGGTTTATTTCATCTTTGTTTATGAAAAAAACCCTGAATTAGTTATTTTTAAAAAAGGCTATGCAGCATGCTCGGTTAATGCATCTGTACCCTGCTGAAATACTATGTTGCCATTTGCCTTTGATTTTGATGGGAATTAGACTGAAATCACTCATGGGTTTTTTGAAGGTGTTTTTATTTAAATTTTTCATTTGTATATTGTTTCATGGCATAATATTAAGTGTCTGATTTACTACAAGACCACTTTAAGAAAGGTTTTATATAATTTAAATCAAGATGAAGAGGAGGTATCTAAAGAGGGGTTTTGTTTTTTTCCCCTAATAGCAGTGGAGGAGGTGGTGGTGGTGGAGCCGGTCGTCGCCGGGACTCTTATTATGATAGGGGCTATGACAGAGGATATGACAGATATGAAGAATATGACTACAGATACAGGTACCTAATCTTTATTTTATTTCTGTAGGAACAGTGGATTTGTTGAGAAAACTGAAAAGTCAGATGGCAAAAAAATGTTGCTCAGTTTGTAGCAATATTCTGCAGACATGCCTGTTAGGTGTTAGAGCCTCGTTCCTTTGGGTTTCGTGGGATTAAAGTAGTTGTAATCTTCAGTCTGTGTAATTTGGTCGTTCAGTTGGGCAAGGGGCTAATTTTGCTACCTGAAAGAGGTAGAGCATGTACTCCATGAATCAAGTGGACAGATAAAAAGGGAACTAGTTTTTCCATGCTGTATATAGAACCAGAGAACAGCTGATACACACTGCTGTTTAAAAAGGATTATTTGTAGATGGGATTTTTAATGCTTGACATTTCATAACCATCTTGCTGTTTTGAAAGTTATCTGGTTTCAGAGAATGTTGTTCAACAAGAATTGTAGGCATCTGGAAAAGCACTTCATGTGTTTGCAAGGCTAGTGAGAGTTTATTAAATTCTTTGTCTGGGAATATCTTACAGTTTTAAACACATCAAATAGAGAAATATAAAAGCATTTGTTAAATAACTGTAAGCCACAGCCAAATCAAGCAGAAATCATTCATGCAGGCCAAGTCTTTCAGTGCTAAGGAAATGGTTCTGTTCTGCAGAAGTGATGTGAATAAGGCTTCTTTCATAATGGATGTTGTTTGGTTTCTTTTTTAATTTCCTTTAAAGGAGACGATCACCATCGCCTTACTATAGTCGATACCGATCGCGATCAAGATCCCGTTCCTATAGTCCAAGTAAGTAAATATAAGTGAATAAATAGAATCTGGCTGACATAAACATTGTTGTTATATGAATTGATGCTGTGAATCTTAAAGCAAAAACACTGGGCACAGTAAATCTGGGATGATGTGCATACAGTTTGTTTATAGTAATCATCTCATCTTTTGTTTTTTTCCAGGGCGCTACTGAAGGTCTGAAGAGTTCCAGTTGAGGACTTGATTTTTAAATACAAAGTTCAGATCTTTAGCTTCCCTACTGCTTTCCCCTCCATCCTCCCTTGTCCTCTTTCCAGCTCTTTCACGAGTCTTTGGTTCGTTTAGAATATACATATTTTCAGTTGAGGTATTCCTTTTTTCCATCCCTTCTTATTATAATACTCTTAAATATTGTAATTGTTGTAGTTTTTGTGTAGTAAAACATCTTGAGCAAAATGAAATAGAGAACCCGAAGTGCTGATACATTTTGGAAGTCATTCCTATTTCGTTTTTGAAACAGTTGGACTCCTGACTAATCAGAAGAAAGCATTGATATTTTTAAAGCTTGCATGTCATATCTATTATACACACTCGGATACTTTAACATAAACCTGCATTTCCAAGTAACTTGTTAATCTTTCTGTTAAAATGTTTACCTATTACTTTGATAAACAAGTAATAACTTTGAGCCTTTTCTGTAATGACAAATTTGCTTAGATAGTCATGATCCAGAGGATTTTTTCTTTTTTTTTTGTCAGGTAGTTGCTTTGAGAGTAGACTATTTGAGCTAGAGCAAAATTTGGTACTTGACTGACTGGGAGAATAGATCCTTGTACACTCAAAATTAAGGCCGTGTTTTATAGAAAAAAGTTTCTGGATTGCTACACAGTGGATAACATTTGAAGTTAAAACTGTTAAAACCCTGGGGTTTTCATTGTACTTGGTTGGATATTTCCCCTTAATTGGTGCAGGAGAAAAATTATTTATTGAACATAGCAATTAGTTGTATAATTTGCTGTTCATTAAAAGAAAAGTCACCAACTTTTTGGTATTGCAATTATGGTTGAGCAAGTTTTGTTTCCAGTCCTTTTTGGAGTTTTGACGGAAAAAACCTACAACTATATGTAAATCTTTTTTCCCCTCAATAAAAGTTAAGTCCACTGATACATGGTTTCTTGTCTTTTATTCTGCATTTTGTGTCACCTTGGAATATAGTTTAAATGAGGTTTGATATTGCTGTGTGGATAATAAAGTCAACATTTATCTGTCGTCGCGAGAGCCTTGTCTTCCCTGAGAGTATGTGGTTATGTGGGATGGTTAAGCAGAGTGGGTAGTCCAGCTTTCTCTTGTGCCATCCTTGTCTATTGCTGGAGTTGTAAGATGGTTGAAGGAGTGAAGCACTGTTGACCTTGTTTAGATTTTTGGCAAGTGGCTGGTTGAATTTTGATGTTGGCCCAGCGAAAGGAATAGGACCACAAAGCCCTCGCAGCAAAATTTCAGCCCTGTTATCAGGGAATGCCCCAAAAGACTTGTGTTAAGTATTTTGCTATTGCATAAGTGTGAATGCCAGGAAGTATTACCAGGTAATTAAAAGAAACACTAGCACACATCTAACTATTTTAAAAGCTTGACAGAATATGCTATAAAAAATTGGTGACAAGTTCTAACTTACTGGTTATTGCTCACACCTTTGATTCATGATGTTGTATCTATAAAATGCATTTGAAAACTCTTAGTAAAAATCTTGCAACTCTGATGATTTTACTGGTATTTCTTTGTGATCCAGACAAATTAGGAAATGTTAAATTGTTTCTCTAAAAACCACACTGCCAGTATCTTAGGATAGAGGACTGTTGATATATTTCATTTTGGTTTTGTTCTTTCAAAACCTGATTAGCCAATGCGACACCCATCCACAAGAAGAACTGGAGGGAGGATTCAGGGAACTACAGGTCTGTTGGCCTGACCTTGGTGTCTGAACAGTTATGGAACAGATCATCTTTGAGTGCAGTCGCACATACAGGACAACCAAGGGATCAGAGGGATCAGGCCCAGCCAGCATAGGTTTTGGAGAAGGCAGATCCTGCCTGATCAACCTCATTTTTTAAGACCGGATAACCTGCCTAGTGTATGAGGGAGGAAAGGCTGTGGATGTAGTCCACCTGGACTCCAGCAAAGCCTTTGATACTGTCTCTTGTGGCATTCGCCTGGAAAAGCAGGCAGCCCATGGCTTGGACAGATACATTCTTCACTGGGTAAAAAAACCAGCTGGATGGCCAGGCCCAGAGAGTGGTGGTGAATGGTGCCACATTCCCATGGTGTCTGATTGCTAGTGGTGGTCCCCAGGGCTCAGTGTTGGGCCCAGTCCTGTTCAGTACCTTTATGGATGATCTGGATGAGGGGATTGAGTGCACCCTCAGTCAGTTTGCAGTTGACATGAAGTTGGGTGGTAGTGTTGATCTGCGGGAGGGGTGGGTAGGCTCTGCAGAGGGATCTGGACTGACTGAATCAATGGGCTGAGGTCAATTGTACAGGATTCAACAAGGCCAAAGCCTGGGTCCTGCACTTGGGCTACAGCAACCCCACATAATGTTACAGGCTTGGGGAAGAACATCTGGAAAGCTGCCCAGAGGAAAAGTATGTGGTGGTTCTGGACAACAGCTGGCTGAACATGAGCCAGAGGTGTGCCCAGGTGACCTAGGTGGCCAATGACATCCTGACTTACATCAAGGATAGTGTGGCCAACAGGACCAGGGCAGTGACTGTCCCTCTGTACTGAGCACTGGTGAGGCCACACCTTGAATCCTGTGTTCAGGTTTGGGCCCCTCATGACAGGAATGGCTGAGGTGCTGGAGTGAGTTCAGAGAAGGGCAATGAAGCTGTTGAAGGGACTGGAACGCAATTCCTATGAGGAGTGACTGAGGAAGCTGTGGATGTTCAACTTGGAGAAGAGGAGGCTCAGGGGAGACTCTACAACCACCTGAAAGGAGGGTGTAGCCAGGCAGAGGTCAGCCTCTTCTCCCATGTGACCAGTGATCAGACAAGAGGATGTAACCTCAAACTGCACCAGGGGAGGTTCAGGTTGGACTTGAGGAGAAATTTCTTAATGGACAGGGTTGAACACTGTAAAGGACTGCCCAGGATGGTGGTGAAGTCACCATCCATGGAAATGCTTAAAAAATGACTGGAAGTGGTGCTTAGTGCTATGGTCTAGCTGACAAGGTGGTGGGTTATTGGTCAAAGGTTGGACTTCATGATCTTAGAGCTTTTCTCCAACTTCAATGATCCTGTGAAAATGGTGGGGAGTAGTGTGCAGAAATAGCAAGGCAACTGGATGCAAAAGCATGGGAAATAGCTACAGGGCAGGCTGCGGGAGCCTCCAGGAATTAGGATAATAGGAAGTGAGAGAGAGAGGTGGCTACTTATTGCAGGTTATGGTATTTGTGGCCTGTAATTGCCAAAGCTTGAGAAGTTGCATTAGTCAGCTAGGGAGCCATTCAGCAACTCTGTTGCCTGAAAGTTAAAACAATGTTTCAATCCTTAGCTTAAGACAGTTTTTTCCAACAGTTAGATCTATTGGCCTAAACATCCTACTTACCACAAGCCCATATGAAGTACTGTATTATACAGTGTATTTTGTGCGTCACGTTCAGTGATGTGATGCAGTTCATGTCAAGAACATGTGAACATGGTAATTCTTACACTATTGGACATATTTATATATGTCTGAAATGCATGACTAATAGTTAGATTTCATTGGTCACCTCTAAAATTGACAATCCTAAAATGGAAAAGGTAATTTGCAGCTGTTTCCTCATTTGTGGGTGGGATTTTGGTTGGTTGGTTGGGGTTTTTATAACTGAGATTAGTTGAGCAGAGATCTCTGTGTTAGCATGTTCTTTTAACTTCTGCGGCTTGCATTTTCTCCAAGAATGGCAGCCTCATCTACACTTTGCTGTGAATGGATTTAGGAACACCGTTTCTTAAACTCCAGATTCTGTTTATGTAATTAATTAGCCCACGTAATTCTGATACTGTATCTGTAAACACAGTTACTGAAACAGATACATAGTTTGTTTAGTTTTAGATTAATGGCAAGCGTAGTCAGCTCTGATCAAATACTACAGTTTTGCAACAAAGTAAAAACAAGTTAGCCCAAGTAAAATAACATCATGTCGTTCTGTGGTAGTATGCAAGAAGCTGAAGTTCACAATGAACTGCAGGGAAGGTTTAAATACTGACTTTCAACTAACCTGACGTTTATCTGTCTAGGTTTATGAATAGCCTCTGTTCTACGTATAGGCTATAGAATGCAAGATAACACTTGCTCTTAAACATACTGCATTCCTAAAAGCTTCGAAGAAGTGACCACAAGAAATTCACAACAGCTGCTACACAGGCTAGTCTGAGACTATATGTAATGGAAAATTTGCACCCAATGACAACAGTTAAGAGACATACTGGTTTACATGTGGGGTCAGAGTAACTTCCAAGTGTGTGTATTTGTATAAAGATGACGTGCATAAGGTGAAGTTTATTAAGGCTGTTGCTTTGTCATTTGTCCTATATAATTGCACTTCAAATCTGTAATGTCTTTAAGCCTTTGTTATTGCAGTACTTGGCAAAGCATTTGACTCTGGTGCTGCATGATGTGAAAGTGGTGTGGCCCAGGCAGCTGGAGCATGCCTTTTGAAAAAGCACCTTCTGCTGCATGGTTTCACGACGTAGCAACAGTTTAGGCAGGCTTTCACTATTGCCACCCTTTACTATCAGCCAACTCTGCTTAGCTGATGCAGTCCTCTAAGAACTAATGTGAATAACCAGAGAAGGAAAACAAACTGGAATAAACATTTTCTATTGCTTCCTACAAAAGCAATTTTTGGTTTTTTGGTTGGACAGATGATGTGAATAAATTTCCTTCATGTTCAAAGTCATTGCCCTTGCCTTTTAAACAGCAGCATAAAGGAGAACATGAAATGTGAACTCGAGCCACCCCACCTGCAGTACCTGTAGACATACTTTCTTGCATTACTTACATTTGACTTCTGCATAAAATATTTCAGGTAGGATTTCCTCTGTATAGGGACAGGTAGGGACTGTAAGCTTCAGCAGAGGAAGGTTTTTCTATATTTCATACAGTTGTAAATACAACACTTCGATCAGGTTAAGGTAGCAAGTAATTTCTTTTAAGTAGGTCAGTATGTCGAGATGGTACAAAAAACACTAACATCACACTTCCTCAGTTTGAGTTAAACTTGTTATTAAATTAGAACAAAGAAGCCTTAATACTTTTTCCTTCTACTGTTTTAGATACACAAGTTGAACCATTCATTAAAACTGACAGATAAACTAGTGGTCTTGGAAAGGCTACAAGCAACTTCAGTGGGTCTGTTGCTGAATTTCCTGAGGAAGTAAGAGACCCCCTTACACAGAATGATTTCTTAACCTTTGTGGTAGCAACTGAGGCTACATTTTTTATATCTAATAGCAGATCTCTTTCACATTCAAACAACTACATTTGTTTGGCAAAACATGAAAGATCTTTGTTAACAAAGGTCTGCAAACCTTTCTCTAGGTCAGTTCTTAAAGAATAAGCAGTGATGGTACAAATAATTTTCCCATTGTGCAAAAGGCTAGTGGTGCTTCCTGTGTAAGTAGTTATTTCTCTGACATCCCCCTTTTATCTAATATTTCTTTCATTTTTGTTTGAGCTTTTCAGTTCTGGAGGTGTCTGATACATTAGGCATCAAGAGTGAAGAATTGTGGTTGCCAAGAACCAATACTGATGTAATTGCTCCACCAGTCCAACCTGAGGTTCTGAGGTTCCTTGCTCTCCTCCCATTACTGCGTTAGGACCAGGATGCATGCTCTCTGCACAGCATCTCAAGTTCAGTAATTTATGATCTGCCAAAACTTCCAGGCTTAATTTTTTTGTGCTGACCTAGCCCCATAATACATGGATTGTAGCAGCAGTGGTAAGCAGCACAGGCACAAAGTAACCTTCCAAGATGCTTCAGCATCTTTGTCTTTCAAGATTTACCTCAAATGAAAGTACTGACAGAGAATTCTTGAGTTGCATACAGGTATATCACAGGAGCTTGCATAGACTTTTATATTTGCTTTAAATAAATAAAAACAATAACAATAATAATAAAAAATCTCTAAACTGCCCACATATAAACTAATATAAACTACTTGGAGTAGAACAATGGATCAGTTCTGTGTGGAGTCTTTAGATGGAGGAACCATGGGCTGTTTGGACCACTCTTATTCACTGCTCTATTTTTCTTCCTGTTCTCAACATGGTGATAGTTGGCCAGTCTTCTGCCAGTTCAGTTTGTGGATGAAAGGTTATAAGAGAGATGCATATTTGCAGTCCTACCTCAATAGCTGTAAACTGGCCTTCTCTGTCTCATGGTAGAAACACTCTAAAATTCATGGGGATAAAGAGAACCTGGTAGAGAGCTAAAGGCAGCCAATGTTTTTACTCTATATATTGCTGGGGTTTAATAAATTGTTGTGACTCCGCTGTCTTCTACAGGTTCTGTGGAAGCAGACGCCTAACACCCACAGCAGTGCAGGAGAGAGGAACCACTGAGCATTGATTACTAAATCACTGTTGATGATACATGATTTCACTACACTGACAACACAGATCTTTACAAATATTGTGTAGTATCTAATCTTTCAACAAACACAAAATACTTTTTGTCAGAGAACATTCATCTCTTGACGACTGCTAGGATATTTTGGTGTGATTTGAACTGTGGCAGGATGGCACCAGAATGGAAGACTTTGACAGCAGCTGCTGTCTCCTGCTTCTCACCTTTCACAGTCTAACATGCTTTCCTAGTGCTCCTATTTCTTTCTACAACTTGCTCTATATGTCAGTTTTCTCTGTCTTCAAACTACTGGATTCAGAGCAGGATTTGGCAGGACCAACACCTAAGGAATAAAAAGGTGATCTGTTTCACACTGCAATATCCCAGATGCCAAATTCCACAGTTACTCTACATCTGACTTCTGCCTGGGTGAGGATCCTCTCTTTTGTAAGGAGCTGCCAATTTGGATTTCTAGGTTGTGGCTTTAACAGTTTTGAGTGGTAAATGCTTAGGAGCTGGTCTCTTAAAACAAACAAACAAAACCCAAAAAAACCCAAACCAACAAGCAAACAAAAAAACCAATCATTTCCAAAAAAAAACCCTAACCCCAAACAGAAAAGAACATCATCAACAAAAAACAATCCCGAGCCCCCAAGATTTTAACACTACATCAAATAAAACTTCAGTCTGACAGAATAATTAATATAGTTCCAAGAGGCATGATCATCTCTAACAGTTTTTCTTTTTTTCAGAGCAATTAATTCACTTTAGAGGAAGGTTAATTACAGGTAGTCAAGCTTCCCTTTAGCTGAACACTGACTTCCCCAGCTGCTGCCCCCAGCCAGGTATGGGGTTGCTGCTCAGCCACTCTGGCTCTCACTGGCTCTCTTCTCCCCCCACTGCATGGTGAGGTGCACACGACAGTGCACTGAATGCTCTGTTTGCCTTGGCAGAGAGGGGGGAAAAGCAGAGACAACAGGTCCTAACCTGCATTTCACATTCCAAAGCCTTTCCTCTTCATGTATCAGCGGACATCTGAGCAGGAAAGATGCCAGCCTCATCCTGGTGGACCATGTCCAAAGGAGCATCTAGCACACCTCCTGCCCCTTTAGAGCAGGTAAGGCAGGGTTATTTGCCAAGCTGAGGACTAGATTCTTTCTTGTGTCCAGGTGTTCTTGATATGTTGACAATGAATATAACTAATAAATAGAGTGGCTGATGCCAAATCTTCTGCTTGAGCAGTGACAGGAGCACAAATAACCACAGCTGTGGCTGGGGTGGCCCTGACCCACCAGGTTCTAGACAGCCTTATACACAGTGTTCTTAATTTCCATCTACTAGAGGCTAGAAGGGAATATGTGCAGCAACTCATCTGTGAATTTCATAGGAAGGAGTCGAGAACAACAGATCTTCAAAGTATAAAAAGACAATTGGACTAAATATTAATATAGCTGAAAATATTCCCTGTAAAGGAAAGTGCATACTGGGATAGATCACATGATGTGGTGGGAATGTAGGAGATCTGGAGGGGTGCATGGGTAAGATTGGAAAGACTACTTAATTTCAGTTTTCCATGTATGAAGATGAGGTTAATTAATACTCTTCTTCCAACATAATTTTTTATTTGGTGTGTTCCGGTTTTGGAAGGCAGCGGGTTATTTGCAAGATGATCTGTGAAAGACCATTAAACAACTTTATGCAATCTAAAAATAAGTTTAGAAAGTCTAAACTAATACCAACAGATGCAGAACATGTAAGAGTGGCCACATGTGCCCAAGGGTAGCCTTAAGGACTGGTTTATCTGGTCCCAAGCAGATGCTGCAGGAAAGGATGTGTTTTCAGAGACTCCAGTCCTTGAACTAAAAACACAAGAGGTTCCTTTCTGATGTGGTTTCAGATGACAAAGGAACAGACAACTTGCTTGAGTTTGAGGGAGGGATTGAGCCCCATGTCTCAGCCCATGCTTATCCCACCTCACCCACAATGTCCCCAGCCCAGCGCCCATGGGGCTGGTCCCTCCTTGCTGAGCACTTGCAGTGTCCGCAAGCTGCACATTGCAGAGCAGTTGGAAATGTAAGTTCAAACACCAAGGCTTTTTGAAAATATTACAGAATCCATGTTTTAGTATTCCCTTAAACTTCTAGGGTTCAGTGCGTCTTTGGTTGTACCATACAGTTAATTTAGGTCTCCAAAGCCAAAGAAACCTGAGATCTTAACTACATAATCAGAGTCATTCAAGACTCTGTTAACTCCATGTTAATGAAAAACCAGTTGTACAGCCCAGCCCAGAGACTGATCATACAGTCTAAACCTCTTACCCGTAGCATCCAAGTGGTTTAGGCTCACGAACAACCCCACAGCACAGCTGCTCACTGCGAACCAAGGGTCCCTGGGCTGCAGCTGTTCCCTGCCTGGAAAGCTGGGGGGCTCCACAGGCAAGACCTGGGAGCTCCCCTACCTACCCACAGCCCTAGGAAAGACAAAATGTTCTCCCATTTCTCTGCTTCCTCAGCTGAAACCAGGGTTTGAGGATTTCTAAGCTTGAAGACCTCATGCAGCTGAACATCAAGTGATACCAGCAGGGATCCTTGCTCCTCTGCCCTGCCACTCACAGGGGAAGGAGGAGTGAAAAATGAAGCTGTGGGTCAGCCAGAGATTCAGCAGCTCCATTGCCTGCTCTGGGGCAGCTCCCAAAACCACAGACTCTGCTGTTCTGCAAGCCCAGCTGCTCCAGTGGCTGTCTGGGCAGGTAGGGCTGGAAGTGACTTCCCATGTTTGGCTTGTGGGGAACAGAAGTGTTTAGAAAACTTCAGTTGTGACCACCTTGTTTTTTGAGTCCTGTGAAAAAAAAGGTGCCAATTGTGCTCCAGATTTTTATTTCTTTTTAAATGACCAGAGGAGTCCAGAGATGAATGAATAAAAAAAATTAACTTTTCCCTTGTGAGGGTCCCTGGTGCCAACTTCTGACAAGGAAGCACAGAGAAAGAGCCACCTCAGAATCTGTGTCTGCTTGTGCCAGCCAGTCCTCTTCCCTCTGTGCTTAAACCCTGTCTTGCCATACACCACCTGTTCATGCCTGCCATGCCATGCCATGCCTGCAACTTTTTCTTTTCAGTTTGAGAAAGATATTTCTGTCTTGCACCTGTGAGGAAGACCCAGTGGAACATTCATCTGAGGCACAACCATTCTACAGCACAGTACTCTCTCATGGCAAGCTTGCACAGTGGTCAGCTGGCATGGGGGACTGGACCCCACACCTGGTACTTCCCTCTGGGCTGTGTCCAGGTGAAACACAAAGTGATAGTTTGGCATCTGTCATGTGTACCTTGAGATGAGGAAGGGGTAAAGACAGTGCCATTGGCTCTCTGTGCCCGTGTGCATCTCAGTTATCTCCAAAAGCAGAAAAGCAGAGGTTTTCCCTCACACCCTGGTGTGGTGACACGACCAGGTTAAACCCTGTTCAGAGAGGACACATGAAATCCTGAGGGGAGAGACAAGAAGAGTGAAACCAGAAGGCTGATACCCAGCTAGAATGTATCAAAACTTCAAACTGGGAAAACTTTGGATGAAGTCATTCTACCTAAGTTCCCAAACAGCAAAAAGAAACAACTCTGGGGAATAGTGGGTTTCCAGCTACTCACAGAGAGGAAATCTTCAACACCAGTTAGAACAGCACCGCAAGAGGTACAAAGGTAACACCTCCCTGCCTCTTTGTCTTTCTCTTTCTGACTGTTACAGGTCTCCTTTGACTAAGAATATAATTAATCCATTTCATTAACTAATGGGGGCAGGGAAATTGCTAGACCTATGAAGGATATGCCTGGGTTTAAAATTAATTCCTCATAGTAGGCATATTCTGAATTACTTCCTCCTTTAGATTCTTCAAAGTATTTTTTCAGTGTGGGCGTTGTACATTTCTAACTTCTTGTGGTCCTTGCTGTGGCTACTAGTGTCCCTTTCTGAGATATTGTAAGCTGTGTAGGAAATGAAAAAGTGGGCAAGACTTCTCAAATGCATAGGAGGAGTAAGTAAGCAAAAATAATGAGAATTAAGTTGATAGTAGGACTGGAGGATCCACAGCAGGTGAAGTGTGGAAGAACAAGTTAAAGAAAAACTTTTCTAAAGTTTTCTGCAAAATGGGCAGGCTAAAACCTATCCAAAAGCAACCCTTTTTTTTTTTCTAACCATGGATCTATCCCTCTGCAAGGGATAGTGAGCCCAGACCCAGTGGAGAAGTGAGTAAAAGAGCTGATGGTTTTGTGATAACCTACCTCAGCACATGGGGATTCCTGTGCAGAAATGGGTCTTCATGAACCTTTGAGGAGTTGGAGAGCTTTAACATCAACTTTGGAGCATAGGAGGGAAAGAAACTCACTGCAAGAAAAGGAGTTTGTTTAATGAGAGGGTCACCACAAAGATCTGGAGGAGGCAGATCTTCAGCCAGTCATGGAGAAGACTCAAAAACTTTCTTTTTTTTATTGCTCCACTGTAACACGAGGAGAAAAACAGTGGTTCCTTTCCCCTACCCTGCATTCAGAAACCCGCTAATAGTCTGTAACACTTGTCCTCATCCTTCCAGGCAGGAGACAGAAAAAGTGAGTGGGGCAGCAAAGCTGTTACTTGAGTTACTGCCCAGCACACCATGTGTCACTGCTGGGCAAGACCACAGCTTTTGCCTGCCTGAGCAGGATCAAACTCTGCTCCAGCCTGGATCCAACCTCGCTGATCTTTTAAAACGCATCTTTGTCTTTTTCTTGACCAGAACTTGTGGTAATAACTGTTTTCTAAGGAAATGTTAATGACAACTCCCTTTATCTTGGAATAGGTGCAGACTCTGTAGACTCCTGTGACAGGTGTTTGCTAAAAGAGAGGTGATACAAAGAGAAAGGAGAAGGAGAAGGAGTGGGAGGGGGGAGGATGAGAGCAAAATGATTTGATTTCACCACTCCTGGAGACAACTGCAGCTTCCTCTGGCTCACTAAAGCAGTAGACTGGGAAGTGTGGCAAAACAGAGTGTAGTGTTTATTTACACTCTTTTTTTGAAACAAAGCAGGTGAAGTTCAGGCATCCTAAACAAACAGTTTTTTATTTATATGAAGTGTAGTAACCCTCTGAATGACAATGTTTGATTCTGAGTCCACATTGCCAGGAGTAATCACTCTTAGAGACTCATCTGCCTTTCCCTTCCCTGTCCTGAAAAAAACCCCACCAAATCCTATTTTTAAACAGTGAACTCCCAAGGTGTCATAGGTATTACCCTTTAAATAAGCAACCCAAATTAGCAAATATGGCCTTTGAGACAGTGTCACTGTGTCTCCACACAGATGGTCTGTGTTACCCTGAGGATGAGCTGGGCTGGGTTAGCAGAGGATAAAGTGGAGTGAGTCTGACAGATTCTCAGCTCTGCACTGTTTTCTGGGTTGGGACACTGGTTAGCCTCATGGCTTCTGCGCCCAGTTCAGCTACTGGTTATGTGATGGTAAGCAAAACCGCTTACCATCAGATATTTTACCCTAAGATATCCTCTTTGTAAGGTAAGATGTGCATTTTTCCATGAATAAATCCATTCCCTATATTAATATTTTGGCAGAATGATGAAGTGTAGAAATGTCTTGGAAGTGCTCTTCCTGTTGTTTGAGCACTGTGAAGGGGCCATTGCTACCCCCACAGGTTTGGAAACATGCTTCTTGTTTGAAGGTGACCTGAGTAAGAGAGTTGCCCTTTAGCCTACACACTCTTACAGGAACAGTCTGGTTCCAGAGGTGTAACTGGGATGGCTTATGACCACAAAGTTACTAAGGTGTTTGACAGGAAAATTATGCTTATCACCAGAACACTGTAAAAAATCTCTTCAGCTTCTATAAGAGCTTGCACCCTTTTAGGGATTGATCTGGGTGAATTTTTCCTGCAACACCTTCTGGTTTCTTACCATTCTCCAGTTGTCCTATAACGCACACAGAGGGAGATAGCTCAAGGAAAACGTCCCTGGAAGTGCTGCAGATAACTCATGCCTCCTGCACTGATGGGCTTCCTGTTTGCCTGGGACAGATCTACAGCTGCAACCCTCCAGCATCTGTTGTGTGTGTTGCAGTGATCCCTGTTTCACTCAGGAGCAGCATCTGACTTTTGCCTCCCCTGCCCTCCCAGCTTGTTCAGTCACATGGTGCCAAGGGAGGAGCTGCACTCCCTGTCAGCATGAGCTTGTGAATCGCCCCAGCGTGTCATCCTGAGGCTGCACGTGATAAGTGGTGGCTGCGTTTGGCAAAGTCTCTGTCCCAAAGCTGAAACTGACTCCCTTCTACAAATTCTGGAGGAAAAAATAAATCCTGGTGTTGCTTCTGTCACAGAACACTGCACGGGGAAGCTTAGCAAATTTGAGGGAGAGGGTTGCTATTGCCTCTGGTTGAACGAAGAGCAGCTGTCGATGTATCCAGTTCTGCGCTTCACCACCCATCTACCGTATCAGGACTGGTGAAATGGATATGGGAAGGTAACCAGGGTCTAGGAGTAGCATCTCTGATCATCTCTCACTGAGCCTGGTGAGTGGCAGAGAGGATTTCCACTTGAATACCTACCCGAATAGCTAAAATCATCCTCTGTGGCATGTGGAAATATAAACCTTCATTTTCCCGCCTGCTAAAGCCACCTGCTGTTGTCTCCTTCTGCCTTCCACTTTTAGCTCATTAGTTCCACCACGACTACACTGTGCTGTCTCCCTGCCTTTTACCAAAGGCATGTCAGAGGTAACTAAATGCATCCAAGCAGCTGTTTGACCCATTTGCTGCTGAAAAGCAGAGGGACCAGTGTCAAGTCCCTAATGAATAACAGCTTCAAGGAAGAAACAGCCCCAAATCTCTGACAGCTCCAAATACCACCAAGGTCTTTTTGTTACACTCACCTTTCTAGAAGTTGAATTCAATGATCCTTGTCGGTCCCTTCCAACTCAGGATGTTCTATAATTCTATGATTTCTAATTTGTTCTAGGTGAGAAAAATGAGCTTCCATGGCTATAGTGATAATTTTATGACCTAGCTTCTTAAATATCAGCACAACAACTGCTCACTGAAATGTGCTGCTAGCTTACTTTCGTGATGGTGATACCCGTGCAAAAACTTCACATAATCTTCTACTAATCACAAAGAATGTAAGCAGGACTCTGAAGAGGTACCAAAGAATTTCCAAAATTTCACCAGGTGCATTAGATCAAGCTTAATCAGGAACTTTGATTCCCTTCCTTTGCTTGGTCTTCGTCTCTAACAAGAGAGAGTATTATCTAAATCAGCACCACCTTTACAATCAAAATACAGTTCTTCCCTGGCAAAGATAGAAGAGAAAAAATGTCATGTAGGAGAGAAAGTCAGATAGGATTTACCAGTCATCTTGGTGTGTGGAAAAAGCTGAACAGCATTTGTGAGCTTCAGCAATAGGAATAGTGAATGCACCAGAAGTGAAGAAAGGAAAGAGGTGTAAGGCAGGAATTACTCCCTGCTACACTGGAATATGGACAAGGAGAGGGGAAGACAAGGTGCTAGGCTGAAGACAGCAGTGTAATCTGGAAAATTCAGAAGTTGCTCAGGAAGCTGGGAAGGGGGAAGGAGAAAGGGTAAAGGGGAAGGAAAGGGACAGGGGTCTGGAGAGAAACAGTTAGTGGAAAGAGGAATTTCTGGGACATACCAGTGGACAAACACACTGGTGAGAGCAGGTGGCTGTGGAAATTTTGTGACCTCTGTCTATGGAGGAGAGTGGGACTGAGCAAGATGAAAATGGAGATGAAGAAAATATTATGTTTGTCCAAGAATTTGCTTTTGGCAGTGGATGACTACCTGGAGCTGTCTCCTTGATCCACTTTCTGCAACCAGTGCTAAGAAATCTGCCAATCCTTTTCCATGTCCCCTCATCCCGCTGCAGCACTGAGAACTGTCACCTCCTCCCTTCCAGCTGCAGTGAAGGTTCTTATTACAGAAAGTTGGTTTGTGATGAATCCATTTGTATGGTATTTTGCTGAGTACAAACTATTAACATTTGAATCAATAACCATGGAACTTGTAAAATTTCATAAACAGCAGAGATTTGCAGGGAGAACAAGGTGATGTTTACAGTCTTAAAGGTCTAGCATTAGTAGAGAAGCAAAACTTTAGTTTCAGAGATAGTTTTATTTACAGAAATAGTTTTATTTTTCTTCTTGAAGCTAATACATTGTTCTTCTTCTGAAGTCAGACAACTCTTTAGTTACTGAGTGACCAATATGGATTTTTAACTGCTGTCCTCCTTTTTTTTCTTTCCCTTATGCTGGCATGAATTTGCTCTTCCTGTCAGACATCGGTTACTGCAAACCCACAAAGATCTCATCTCCTTTAACTTCCTCCTCTCAGCTCAGGGTCTGCACTGCTTCTTCTCTAGCATAGTGCCAATTTGTTGCCAGAAACCCTCTCTGCTGTAGCTAGTGTCTGTAGCTAGTGTCTCTGAGCTTCAGAGCATGCTGGCCCCAGATTCTGCATCAGCAGCATCTCCCCGAGCCCACAGCTGTTCCCCCCAAACCTCTGGTGAGATGTTATGACCACCAGAGTCCTGCTCACAGGAGGTCAGTCATCAGAACAGAGATGTAAGATATCTGAGCACTATTTTTTGAGAACAATCCCATGAAGGAACTGCCCAAGTATGTTATATTGAACTGATCTTTCACTGCCCCTTGGTTCAGTGTATTCCTTCTCTGCCCGCTCCAAAACCCAATTTGAATACACAGGGGTTCTCTAGAGCAGCAGTATGGCTCCAGGAAAGTCTGACATTCACCAAATCTGTTCTCAGAGGCAAGTGGGAACCCTGAAAATTAGGAAACCTACATGAAGAGTACTTTTCCCCATAGTTTCTTGCCTTAAGCACAATCATATTTGTGATGATGGAAGCAAGTGTTCCACCAGCTACTGTTCAGGAAAGTCTAAAAGCAAGGTACAGGTGGAAGGCAGTGCCCTGCACAGGGCTCCCCAGGCACAAATGTTCTATAGAAATCCTGACAAAAGGCTTCATCTTCTGACTTCAGCCTCCTGGTACGGATCAGTACGGTGACAGGACAAAACTCCTACCACTAGACAGAGGTACTCATGTACAACAGGACTGAAGTAAACTCCCCTTGAGGAGCAGAGGGATGGAGGCACCAAGTACTGTTTAGGAAGGATGAGAGGGAAGGGAGGCAGGTGGAGAGACAAGGAGACAGGGAATAACAGCTGGGGAAAGAAAATTAGGTGGGAGACTAAAGTCAAGATTTGAAAAGGGAAGGAGGGTGGAAAAAACCCCAAATGAAACAGGAAAGACATGGCTACAAATCAGGCAAAGGAGAGCAGAGACTGAGTAGGAAAACAAGCAGCACCAGAGGTTTGTCACGCTTTTCCTGTGTAAACACACATCAAACTTCACAACTTGCTGCTTCTCTTGAACAGCAAGGATCCTGTTGCCCTAAAAATGAAAATGTGAAGGAAAAGGGAGGATAGGACTGTATTTTATGAAAATAACAGATCCTGAACAGGTCTGCAGGGGCTGTACCAGTATCCTGGTTGAATCCAGCCTGTTTGTGGGGTACAGCTTCCACCAGGTGACTTGCACTCTGGCTTAGGGCTTGCTGCCCTTTTCCCTTTTGTTTTTGCTGGCAGAAAACATTCTGAAAATCATTGCCAGGGACATCAGTCTGTCTAAGATTAGATTTACCTATAGCACTTGGGAAGGATGGTGTGTTTTATCTATGCAGGGATGTGAAATCCACTTTCTTGGGAACATGTACACGTTCTTCTTCCTCTGTCTCCGCTATCTTCAGTTCAACACTATAGCCAAGGAAAATGTGAGGAGCCAGCGTCCCTGCTAAGGGCATATGTCTGAATAGGCACAAGCTTAATAATGTCCCTATTTAAATATGTATAGAGCCAATTGTGAATTGTTAATGTAAAGCACGCACATGCTCAAACATTTTGGGGTGGTTTGGCTTTCCTTTGACGGTGAGGCTGGGGCACCTTCCACGAGGTCAGTGTAAAGGAAAATATTGGTGTCTTCCCTTCTCCCGCTGCTTTGAACTCGGGATCTCTGTTGTCTTTATTCCTGGTCTTTTGTGGCTACTGCAAAGGAGCATCTTCCACAAGGCACCGTGTGCTTGTCCTCCAGTGGCTGTTGCCCTCCCGGCCCTTTTCCAATCGAGGGCCCCCCGCCGCAATCTGCCGGCCCTCCCCGACCCCGGCGCGGGCAGGGGCTGGGGGCGGGGGAGACGGGGCTGGGGAGGGATTTCGGTGGGGTGCGAAGGGACACCGGGCGGGGAGGGGGGTTGGGAGAGCAGCGGCAGGCAGCGGGGAAGGCGGGGCGGCGGGGCCGGGCTGGCGCCTCCCGGGGGTCTCCCGCTGCCGGCGGTCACTGCGCTGCCCCTCGGGCAGGGGCACCCCCGGCCATCCCAGGGAGAGGGGGCTCCCCGGCTCTGCCTGGGCGGGCGGGAGGGCGAAGCGCCCGGGCCGTGCGGGGGCTGAGGGTGCGGGCGGCGCTGCGGGCG
>JAWWMO010000083.1:31591995-31625990 GCA_035047845.1 Dendrocincla fuliginosa | reverse complement strand
GGCCCGCGGGGAGCGCCCGAGGGGGCGGCCCGGCCCCCGCTGCGCACCGCGCCGCAGCCGCAAGCCCACGCGGCAGCCGTCCGTGGGCGGCTGCAACCTAAAAAAACCCCAAAAAACAAACAAAAAAATCCCCCCAAAACCCCTACGCCAAGCGCAAGGAAGACATTTAATGGGAAATATCGGGGGTGCGGCCGGTCCGCCGCACTACGCAGCCGCCCACCGCGGTGGAGCCCGGCGGGAGCGGGGGCTGCGGGCGCGGAGGGGGCAGGGACGGAGCGCCCTGCCCGCCCTGGAGCGCGGAGGGGACACGGCGGAGGCCCCCGGAGTCGGGAAGGAGCACATGGCTGAGTTTTAATTCTAAACGGCAGAATGTCGTAAAAGCCCTTGCTAATTAAAGATTGGCTGTGCTTCCTTGTGTGCAATATTTATGTAAGTATTTTAACAACTTCTTGGCTTCTGTGGGCAATAACCACAAACAATTGAAATACAGGGAAAAAATTAAAATTTTTTATAATTTTTTTCTTACAGAAGTGAGTAAAAAAATACATCAGTATGTGGAAATGCTCTGATGTGTGCTCACGCATCTGATTTGTGATTGCCAAAATGAATTGCATCTCAAATTGTAAAGCTATATTCTCAATAACGTTAACATTCGGGAGTGCCCCATTGATCTGAACTATGTTCATCTGTACAGGGAAGTGGAGATTTGTCAGGCAGCATGAACAAGTTTTTGTTGTTGATTTGCCTTTTTTTGGCATTCAAGATGTGGAATTACTCTTGAAACCACTAACCAACCCACACTTCTTAACAAACAAAGCTATACATTATTTAGATTTACAGAAAATATTTCAGCTTATTAGCAAGAGGTTTTCAGAGTCTCAAACAAACAAAACAAAACAAAAAAAAGGTCTGGTGGGATTCCTAATAAGTAAGGGGGGGTTACTCCCAATCATCTGATTACAAAGTGGTTTATGATGTTATTGGACAACTGATGCATAATGTTATCATAAGCATTCAATCTCCATTTCTTAAAAAAATCTTCCAATAAAACAGATTATCAAACTAGAATATTAAATGAAATATATGCACCCTGTTTAGCAATTTATAAGGAAATACCAGACAACGCTATAGACCAACCATGTAGAAATGAGCACATGCAGACTGCCTTATAGATTCAGTACAAATCAAATTTATAAAGAATGTAATTAATCTGCAGGAGCAGTGACTAATTCCTTTCACAAGTTTAACTAAGAATTCAGTAGTTTTGAGGGGGCTGTTTTTAACTTGGGTAAGCAATTATTTATTTTAACCAGACTATAAAGATTTGAGTTATGAAATACAAATTCATTTATGAAAAAAATCCACATCCAGCATAGAAAAGTCATAAACAGGTTAAATCTCTAGGAAAAAAAAAAAAATCTGTCTATCCCCAAGATAATTATTTGCTAATTTTCCACAAAATGGAAGTTGTGATTAAATTCTGATTAGTGGAACACAAAACACTCGATTTCCTCAATCACAACCTGACAATTAAAAGTTCATTAAAATAAACCTGAGATTAAACAATGGATTGAAATTACAAATCTTAGGTTTTTGGTCAGCCAACCGCTTGGATGCACACAACAAAAGGGCCGTATCTCCAACTTACTGCAGCATTCACCCAGCCCCTGACAATTTCACAATGGTCTGGGGCTTCAGCCCTCATGGTGAGCCATGTCTCCTTGCATCATCATACCACCACAAGCGAAATCTTCAGAGACTGACTCACCCCCCGAGCACTGGGTACCACCACTACCACAGCCGAGCTGCTGCGGCCGCAGCGCGGGTAACAAAAGCCTGACCCCAGCACGGCTTCCAAGGAGATTTAAATCATCCTTCTTTAATTATATACTTGTTAGAAGTTTAGGCACAAAACTAGGAAGCGTTCCTCTTTACTACTGATTTCCAGACATGCTACAGGACATGTGGAAATCCAGTCACTGCCCACTAATAAAAGTATTTAACCGTTTTCCAAGGATAAACCTATTAAAATGTACCATAAGAAGCCTACCACGGAATAAATGAAACCTTCGGCTAAAGTGCGCTGAATTATTAAACAAAACCTACTAGATCGCTATATTAAACACAGTGCTGGCTTTCATTTCCGTATCCTTTCTTCATCTTCAGGCAACGTTTTGTTTGCACTGGAAAAGCTCCACACCCCCAAACCCCTCCCCCACAAGCCCACCATTGTATCTGTACGAATGTGGAGAATTATGAATGGTTCCTTAGACCGGGCAGGGGGAGGGGGGGAGGAAAAGAGGGGGGTCGCCAAATCCCTTTGTGTGCCGTTACCAGCCGACGGCAACGGTGCCTTCGCGTTTCCCCCCACCGCTGCCCAGATGGGCAGGGAGTGCGCCCCCCCCGCCCCTCCCCGGGCCGGGTAGCTCCCTCGCTCCAGGACTCTCTTCTTCATCATCCCCCAACTCTCCTCCACCCCTTTGTCTTTTTTTTGTTTTGTTGGGTTTCTTTCCCCTCTCCCCCTCTTTCTCCTCCTTTCCGTAAGGCTCAGCGCAAGGGGCACCGCGAGTAATGCGGGATCATTACCATATGGGGCTCCTCCGGGGCTGGAGGGACCCTCCGCCCCCGCCCCGCAGCCCCCCAGCACGCAGCCGCGGCGGCGCTGCGCGGGAGCGGATCCCGCTCTCTCTCCCCTGCCGCCCTCCCCCACGCTCGCACCCCCTCTTTTTCCTCCCCCTCTTCCTCCTCCCCCAACCCATGGTGCCGGGGAGCGGGATCGCCCAGGCACGACCCCGATGAATAATCCCCACCGCCTGGCACGGCGGGGGAGGAGCGGGGCGGGGGGGGCGGGCATTGCGGTGCCTTTTCCCCTCCCTCCCTGGGATCACACCCCGCTCGCACGGGGGGAGGTGCGGCCGCCCAGCCGTTTTTGGGCGGAGGGGGCGCGCAGAGCGGTCTCCCCCGGCGGAAGGGCAGAGGCGGTGCAGACCGGAGCCCACCCAACTCCGGTTTCCCCTTCCCCCGCCCTCCGGCCCTCTCTAAACTTGTCCTGTCCTGTCCAGCCTCCCCCCACCCCTCTCCCCGTCCTTCACCCCAGCCCTCCTCCTCCGTGAGTGTGTGTGCGCCCCATCCACTCGCTAATTGAAGAGCTGGGATTCCTCACGTGAGAAGTTGATTTGTAGTTTGAACACGTGGCTCATTCAAAAAGCCGGAATATTCAAGTAATTTTTTTTTTCCTCTTTCCCTCCGTCCTTCCCTCCCCCCTTCTCTTTTTTTTTTTTTAATACGGAGAGGCGGTGCCTGCATGCACGTAGTGTGACATTTTCATAGTCCGCCTGCTGCTGCCAAAGGGGCTTGGGGGCAAGACAAAAAAAGTAGTTTTTTTCCCCTCCCCACCTCCTTTTCCTCTTCTCAGCCCGCCATCCGCGGCCCCGGCGCTGGGTGTTTCCCCCGCGCCCCCCATGCGCCCGGGTAGCACGGCAGGCACTTAGGGCTCCCGTTTGGCTACGCTTTTTTTTTTTTTTTTTTTTTTTTTTTTTTTTTTTTTTTTTTTACCCCTTGAGAGGGAGAGGGAGGGACACAAGCTGCAGATCTGATTTTTTTTTCTTCCTCTCCCTGTCCTCTCTCTCTCTCTCTCTCCCTCTCTCTCTCCTTCCTCCATCGCATTTTGTTTTATTTCCCCCTTCCTCCCCACCTCCTCTCGCAAGACGAGGGTTGCAGCCCGCGGTGCGCGCCTCCCCGAGCCGCCAGGAAGATGAACAAGCTCTACATCGGCAACCTCGGCGAGAACGTCAGCCCCCTCGACCTGGAAAGTCTCTTTAAGGACTCCAAGATCCCCTTCTCGGGCCAATTCCTGGTGAAGACGGGGTACGCCTTCGTGGACTGCCCCGACGAGAGCTGGGCCATGAAGGCCATCGAGGCACTTTCAGGTGAGCGGCTCCGTCCACCACCCCCGCCCTCTCCCCGCAGCCCCGACGGGTCCCGCCGCCCGCCCTCCTCCTCGCCGCCGGGCTGGGGGCGATGTAGGGGGGGTTCCTGCCCCCTCCGCCCCCCAGGTGAGGGGCGAA
The DNA here is from genome assembly GCA_035047845.1 of Dendrocincla fuliginosa. Taxonomy (NCBI): domain Eukaryota; kingdom Metazoa; phylum Chordata; class Aves; order Passeriformes; family Dendrocolaptidae; genus Dendrocincla; species Dendrocincla fuliginosa. The sequence goes on along the minus strand of JAWWMO010000083.1, from coordinate 31,621,923 downwards.
CTGTTGTTTTCCGAGCGCGGCCGGAGCCGCCCGGCCTTCCCACGGAGCCTTTGCGCGGGGTTTGCGCTGCGGCGGCCCCCCGGGAGTGGCCGGGGAGTGGGGCCGGGGAGGGGCGGGAGCCTGGGCCCACGGACCCGCGCCGCGGCAGCTCCCATGTTTTTCCAAGCCCGACGGCCAGCCCTTCCCGGCCGGGGGCCCTCGCTGCATTGGGGGGGCGATGAGTGCAGTCAGGCGGAGGCGGGCTGCGGGCGCGGAGCCCTGCGCGGGGCAGCGGCCGCACACGCACGCCTCCCCGGGCACAGCTGGACTCCCCCGCAGCCCCTCGCAGGGGCCGCCTCCCCCAGGAGCGGGGTGAGGTCCCCCTCGGCTTGGCGTAGGCCGCGGGGCTGGGGGCGAGCCGCCGAATTGCTCCAAACTTGGGAGGGGGCAGCCTTGCCTGCCCCCCCCGCCCCGCGCTGCCCGGCTATTTATTTCGGTTTCTCTTCGCTGCTCTCACGCACCCATCACCGCCTCCAACAGCGCCGGCTCCTGGCCCCGACATCCTGTTTTTGTGTGCTTAAAAAAACACAAAAAATTCGCGTGAAGCGGGTCTGCGGAGGTCTGCCGGGAGAGGCTGCCTCGGCGGAGATGGGCTCAGGTCTGCCGGGAGAGGCTGCCTCGGCGGAGATGCTCTCCGCGCCTCCCCTCGGCTCCCTTCCCGCCCGCTTCCGCGCTGAAAGCCGCCCGAAGTTGGCAGCGCGGGGGGCTGCGGAGCCCCCGCTCCCCCTCCCCGAGCCGGGGCCGAGCCCGGCTCCCGCACACGACGTTTCGCGGGCTGTTCGCAGCGCGGGGCGGGGAAGGGGCCCCGCCGAGGGCAGCGCGGCTCCCCCGCGGCAGCGCCGCGGCCCCGGGCGCCGCCGGGATGTGTCGCCTTCCCGGGCGCCGCGGCCCCGCTCCGGCGCTGGCCGGGCTGCCGATGAATGGGCTAACGTGTTGCGCTCCCCGTCCCTGCTTCGTACCCCTGCGAGCTCGCTCCGAGGGATGGGAACGCACAGCCGCGCTCGAATGTTTTCCCCTTTCTGTTTATTTCGCAGGTAAAGTGGAGCTGCATGGGAAACTCATAGAAGTTGAACATTCAGTCCCGAAAAGACAAAGGTAATTTATTTTTATTTTCCCCCACTCCTGCCCCTTGCCCATAGTTACCCAGTGAGAAGCAATTTGAAAAATGCTTAGGTTTGTGTTTCTCTTCCCTGTAGACAAATGGACTGCTTTCTTAAACGCACAGGAGTGCACTCAGTGCTGTCCGAAAGGTTTTCTAGTATCACTCCATGTATTTCTAATGTCGTGTCTTGGCCAGGCAGCAGTGGTACTATTTAATTTATTTAAAAAAAAAAAGTGCCTTTTTGTGGGAGAGGCAGGTTATTATGGTCTGATGACAAATAATTGTGAAGATTTTAAAATTTAAAGTTCTGTGAGAAGAGTTAAAATAGCAGGAAATGAAATGTGGTGGTGTGAACTGTGTAACGGGCAAGCACGTGAGCTCTGCTTCAGCAACAAAAAGCACCTTGTAAATGTACTGATATATATATTTTTTTTTTAAACCTGCCATGTTGGAGTCTGCAGCATTTTATAGGCACGTAGTAGAAGTCTCATCTGCATTTGAGAGGATTTTATCGCTATTTTGAGCTGGTCTATAGAAGCAGCAGGAGAATGAGTCCTTCCCAGTAAGGACAGGATTTATGCATTCTTAATTTCTAAACATACCTTTAATTTTTGTGAGGCAGTAATTTTGTTGTGCCTAGCTTAAAGAAGCAATATGTGGAATAATGCAGGGTTGTATTTTTATGCTGTCTAGAGCAATTCAACCTGCTTTCACAAACATTTAGATTATAGAAAACCTGCTGTGCACTAGAGACTAAAAAAAAAAAAAAATAGATCAAACTTTCCACGTGCTTGTTCCTGTACTCCATTATTCAATCTGGGAAGTATGTCTGTCTGTGTAACTTTATTTAAAGGGAGTTTCTACTATTTCAGTATTTTTAAAACTAGAGTGTTTTTAAGATAGTTGATTGGAAAAAATGATCTAGCTGTCTGGATGGGCATTGTATCTTGGTAGTTTGAGAATTAGAAGTTTGATCACTATTTAGTGTTAGAAGAAAGCTTCACTTGAGAAAGTATGGAGGATTTTTGCTCTAGTTAAAAGAGGGGACAAACCTTCTCTAGACTAATTCATAGCATGTCAATCTTCATGGTTTTATTTATTTTATACTTTTCATTGGAGATTAATATGCTGTATGTGCTCTTTCTAATTTAATATGCAAGGTATATGGTTTTGATTTACAGTAGCCTACATTTCAGGTGTCTTATATACAAAGTTGCTGTAGATGGAATATGTTTTTAGATTTAAGAAGAAAAATCCATGAGACATGTAAGAATTGATAATTTCCTGTTAGTCTCTAATAAATAGTTAATAAGCACAACAGTAAAGCATTAAGCTTGCACAAATAGCAGTCTATTTATGCTGTTTAAAAGAACTTCATTACATTAATATAAAGATAAATCTAAAATCACTGGTTCTTCCCCAACCTTTTTTTTTTTTTTTAATCACTGCTTCATGTCTTTAAAAGTCTTTTCCTGTTCTTTCAGCTGTCAGCTGAAATGGTATAAAAGTCCATTCTTTCTGTTGGGTAGCACGTCCTCCTATTTGTCTGTGAATTAGCAATTATCAGAAACATTCTTCTGTCCATGACTTGTTGAAAATAGTTCTGTACTGAACTTAAGCACTTTTGTAGGCATGTATTGCCTACGTATAGGGATACTGAAAAATTGCAAATGTAATTGTATCATCATACCCGTATTGCTTCTCCCACAGCCCTTATTTGTTAAAACACTGTTTTATTGTGTGGTATCATATTGGAATGTATTAGACATAGTTCAGATTTAGAGTGCTGTTTAACAGAAAATTAAATTGCATTTCTCATAACTGCACTTCCTTCCCCTTTGTTTCCGCTCCCCCTCTCCCAAAATCTAATATAGAAAGCCACTTAAAATTCATTCAGTGGCCTCCATATGTAAGTGACTGTCATTTTCCTTTTATAGATGTCTAATATTTTTCTTTTTTTAAGGGAGGGTCAAAAAGTTGGAGGTTTTTTCCTTGTTTTCCTAAAGGTTGCTTACTGGGTGCATATTTAGAGTTGCTACATACATTTGAAAGTAGAGCTTTCAAATGTTGAGTATTGTTGGTGAAACTGTTTATTAAGGTACTTTCAAAGTAACTTATTTGAAGTCTTTGTATCTTTTTGCAAGAGGGAAAGGTGTAGATGCAGCTGGGGCGGGGGGTGTGTTGCTCGCCAGGCCCACCCAGTGTGTTTTCAAGGCCAGAGAGCGCTTTCCAGACAGCCCTGTGGACTCCAGCATGTGAGATACGGATAGAGAAGTGACGCCATTTAAAAAAGACAAAAAAGTGGATGCGTCAAGTCTGTCTTTCAGCATGAGTGTACGATTAATAGTTTGGTCAAATGATTACTTCATAAGAGCAAAAGTTGTTTTGTAGTGCACTGAAATTATTCAATACATTGTATTGACCTCTGCTGCTGAGGCTGCTTCATGAAGAGTCCTGGCTCCCCTCCTCACAACCTCCTTAAACACAATTATTAGGAGGGTTTCTGGGTTTTTTTTGTGTGTGTGTGTGAGGTTTGGGTTTTTGTTTTGGGGTTTTTTTTGGGGGGGATGTTGGTGGTGTGTATTTTGTTGGTGGGGGTTTTGTGGGGTTTTTTTGGGGTTTTTTTGTTAGTTTGTTTTCTTTATAAATCAGAGTGTGTACATTATTGCTCCCAAAGGTAGTTTGTGGGTATCCTTCTCCAGAGGTGGCTGAGGTGAACAGGAGGAAAGGGTAAGGGTTTGGTAATCCATATTGTTGTCACATAAAGGAAGGTCAAGAGGTGGTGTCAGCTAGGGTTGCCATAAAGTTGAGCTGAATCTAGAAGACATGGAGTGTGCCTGGCTTGTTATTCAGGGCAAAATTCTTGGGCCCAGTAGTCACTGCATTCCAGCCCTTTGCCGGATCTTCTGATTTGAATTGGGCACACCCAGGTTTGAAAATTGCCTTCCTACCTGCTGTGGAAGGAAGGAGAGAGACTGTGTGTGGCTTTCTTCCTCCCCGCACCCCTGGAAGCATTTAAAAACAGTCAAAGGGATATACTGTGGTTGAAAGAAGGGGCCTGGTCAAGGTTTCCTTGATTGAAGGGTGGGGAATTATTTTGGGGGAGGTGTGAAGTATTTAATAAGCTCAGAGTAGATTCCTGACTTACTATTGAAATCTCAAGGGAATGCCAAAGGAATGCAGCATTTCTGCATTCAGACCCCTCGGTTTGGAAAAAGGGTACTGCAATATTTAAAGGTTTAGGTCACTTCATGCAAAAGTTAGAGGAAGCATTGTAACGATTTTGACTGGTAGTCATGCTCTGAGAGGGAAGGCAGGGCACTGTTAGTCACATTCATTGCTTAGATGGGTTTTCTCCTTGCAAACCAATGGTGTGGGAGGAGAACGGCGGCAGCCCATGGTGTACGTGAAACTTGTGGTGCAAGGCTTCGGTGCTACCTCACAGCAATCCACGAGCAGCTGGTATCTCACAAGGCGATATAGGCTGCAATCTGATTATTCAAATAGCCCTGATGTCACTTGTGCGCAATGAGGGGGGAGGGCAGGCACTAACTCTGAGCACCTGGGATGTGCCTGGTGCAGCCTCCCAGCTCCATGTCCAGGTGGGATAACCACCCAAACCTGGTCCTCTAGGCCTGCTCCTGGGGCCTTCAGGTACCTAAAATGCTCACAAGTGCCTCAGTTGTGGTAATGACAAGGTATTTTTCAATTTAGAAGGTTAATTATCTTTTTTCCCCCTTTACCTTGAGGGCTCTATATTGTGAAAATAAATTCACCATGTCTCTTCTCAGGGGTATGTTTGGGAAGGGAGCAGAAGAAATGGCTAGCAAAGGTAATGCTGCTATGGCCAGAGCAATGACTTGCCAAGCTGTGCTTCACCTCTGATACAGAGGTATCTGAAGGCTGATTTAAGGAAAACAGGCCTCAAATCCCCCTCATGCAGCCATCTCTGTTCCAGGGGTGAGCAGTGGATGGAATTTGGATTGTGTTGCTAATTTTCAGTATAGTAAGGGTTTGTATCTTTTGTGTCCAAGATGGTAGGAAATGGTTTCATGAGGCTAAAGTATGTGTGGTGTCTGCAGTGGTCACAACTAATAAAAAAAAAAAATCAGTGGCATTGATTTGTCATTTTACTTCTGTAAATATCAAGCAGGGAGAAACATGCTCAAAGTAAGAACACAAGATGGAGAATGTAATTTTTTAGCCGTATTTGTTCTCTTTCCTATGCCCAAACTTAGAAAATTTTTGGGAGTAAAGAGCTAAAACTTCACATAGTGATTTAAGGTTTTTATTCTGTTTCTGCATTTATTTTTGTAGATGTAAAGAGAAAATTTTTTGTTTTGATCTTTGAAAGCTTACAATTAGAGTGGAAACACTAATTGTGGTGAATCCTATACAGATGATGAGTCCTTATGGCAAGAACAGATAATTCTTTACTAACCATGTTAACTGTTACGTTGTTGGAAGTTGAATTTTTATGGCTTCTCATACTGTTTGATCATTAAAAAAGAAAAAAACCCCCTTCTTGCTGCAGTTCTTAAAAATCAGCTGAAACACAGCTTTAAATGCATGTCTTGAAGGGTTGGTCCTGTTCTTGCTTTGCTTCCTTCAATTTATGGAAGGTACCCTGAGAACATACTTGTAGTGGACCTTAAATTGTGCATAGATATGGTAAATTTTGTAAGCATGGAATAAAAAAATAACATTTTGGAAGTGTAATTCAAGGGTAGTAAAAATATAATCAGGAAATGTTTAAGATTTTTTTTATTTCTCTCTATTTTTCCCCTTCAAGCATGGGGTAATAACATTTTCCACATTTCTGAGACCTTGAAGGTGGTATTTTTGTAAAATGGGACTGTGTTCATTTCAGTTGCTCTTTTAAGTGCAGAGCATAGGACTCTACAGTGCTGGAGTCCTTTCATGGCTTATGACTAGCTACTGCGTGGACTTCAAATGCTTAGTTTTGACCTGAAAAATTCTTAAATGGCCTGAGATTTACCTACCTAACAGAAAATGTGAAGCTTCCCATAATGGCTGTGAGAGACCCAGAAGTAAAATACACCTAATACTAAACCATGGATAGGGCTAGTCCTTCAGGGAACTTCATAAAAAAGGTTCTTCACTCCTTGAACCTGTTCATCTCCTTAATGTCATCTTAGCTTTTAGGATTTTATTGTTTTGGGATTTTGGTAAAAAATACATAGTACCACGGACCACAGGTAAACACACTCTCTCTTCTAGTGATTTCATCCTTACATGAGCCCCGTGAGTCAGGCACAGGGCAGTATTGATGCAGGACCCTTTTTCTTGTAATTTAAGAGTAAAATTTATGGTTGAAATTTGATTATTCAGAATTAGCAAATGGATGGAGAAAATGTGCAAAAATTTAATGCTCTAAAATCCAAGTATGGACAATAACTCGTGTTTTATATACTGAGATGGATGGGTTGAAAAGTTTTAATAGTTTGATGCACTTAGCAATATTGAGGTGCTCTATGTTTTTTCAGGGTTGAAGACAGTTCTCTTTGAACACAGGTTCTCTTACATCAGTCCATTCTTCTCTAATGATGCAGAATATAGAATTATAGTAAGCTATATGCTAATTATTGTTGAAAGCTAGGACAGGACCATAGTTTTCCCTTATTTTGTCTAGAAATGTGCCATGATCAGAAATACTTGTACATTATTTTAGTTTTAGTCTGAGGCTTCCATACTACTTCCTTTTTTTTTCTCCTGGGCATGTCAAGCGTATGCACTTATATATGCCTTTTTATTCTGCATCTTTGCTGTGTGAGTGTTACATTTGCTGTCCAAATAAAGAAAATATCATTGAATGCACCATCCAAAAGTCTCTCCAAGTGTCCATGTTTGGGGTATGCTGGGGAGATCAGTAAGCCCAGTGCTCATTGGTGCTACCCAGCCTGTCTGGGCATATTTATCCATCTGGATACTTCAGCGGCAGTTATTCCTTGTCATCATCTGGAATATGTAATTTGGCTTTGAAAAATTTCTCTGTAGCAGCAAGAGCTCCAGTGTGTTTGGGCACATTTCAGGTAACTAACAAAAATAGAATTTTGTATTGCCTCCTAGCTTTTCTTCTTTGCATATCTGCAATATATTGGCCACTCAAGCAAGCTGGATCCCTGTGGGGTCTTTCCAACTCAGAATAATCTGTGATTGCCTTGTGAGCGTGTGTTGAAGATACATATATTTAACAAAGAAGGAAGTCTTGATATTTGTAGAGGGACACTTAGGAAATGTAGTGCATTACCCTAATATTGACCCTATTAAATGTTAAAATACTGTGTGTGTAATGATTCTAAAAGAGTGGCACCAAAAAAGGTGGCATTTTCAATTTTTCCCCCCCCAAAAGTGTGTTGAAATTTCAAAATGAAAAATTAGAATATTGTTATTTTGCTGAAGTGTATCATCATGATACCTGGCACAAGAGAAACCTGTAAAATTAAAGATATCTCCTGTGCAATGTAACTTTAGCATCAATGTGCCACCCCAATTGCCTGCCTCTTTATGGTGCAGCGGAATTATCAACTCAAACTGTCCTATTGCAAATCTGAATGGATGGAAAACTGTCACTAACAGGTAAAATTAAGTATTCTTTACTTTTAAATTAAAAATTATATAGCAACACAGATAAAACAATGATTTGAAGAGGGATCTGACTCTTCTTGGGTATGGGACTAAGTACAAAAATGAAAATATTTTGAAATTATAGAACTTCTGGGAAGACCTTTACTACATTTTAAATTTTTTCGTGTCTTGATTGTTTTGTGACTAGCCTCTGCAGTATGTCTTACCAACCACAAGTGTTCCAAAGAGAATGTGTATGTATATGTGTGTATATATATCCGCGTATGGGTTTTGAAAGATTATATTACCATAAAATTTGCAGTTTAAGAAGAAACCAGCTAAAAATATCTGGAGAATTTATACAAATAGTAACATTGGAGGGCTTTTTTTTTTGGGGGGGGGGGGGGGGAGGGGGCTGTGTTGTTTTTTTTTTTTTTCTCACTAGTACCAGTACTCTTGAACACAACTGGAGCTGAATATTCACTTTTGAAAGATTAACTTTCATGCTCAGCTGAACTTTAGGAATGCTGTTTTAAAATATGTAGTCCACACCATGTGTTCAATACATTTTTCCTCTTTGAAAATAGCTGGGCTTTATTGTTTTGGTAAATTGTCTTTTAAATGCTAAATGTGCAGGTCTTATAGCTTTTTTCTCAAAAATGGAACTTGCTTCATCATAATGGAGCTTTAAATATGGTAGTGCAGAAATCAAAATTTCTGATAAAGGGAACTCTATGTGAACAAAAATTTCTGTTGGAAAAAAATAATGAACTTAAGTTATTACTGGGTTTATAGTTACTTATTTTTCTGAAATTTCATGTTAAAGAGCAGTTAGAGATGGAGTAAAAAGCTTGTTGTGTTTGGATTTGAAATTATTCATTCAATATCTAGCACACAAGGATCAAGGTGGTACTGTAGTTTTCTAGGAATAAGCAGAGCAGGAGGCCTAGCCATGAGAAGGAGGAGGGATGGGGGAATCCCTGGCTTGAGCGAGTTGTACTGTGTAGTTGCTCCACGCAGCTTTCATCTTAGGGCCTGATCCTGCAGACGCTCTGCCCCTTCTTCCCTGCCTTCAGAGGGAATCCTAAGGGTGCTGTGGGGAGACTCTTGGGAAACAGAGTTGGCAAAACTGCTCTAGCTTTTACAGGGAAAATGCATCTAGCAAAGGCAAAAGACACAAGTTTTGTTTGCATTTTTTTTAAAAATTGTTTTAAAAAACCCTGTAGTTTTAAAATGTAGAACAGATCATCCAGAAACTTAGTTTTAGTGATAGAGTGGGTTATTTGGTTTATATGCATCAGGGAGATTCTTTATGCAGTGGTGGCTTCCTGGTTACTGTGGAAGAATAGTTCAAATTTTCTTCCTACGTCTAGAGTAAAAGTTTCAAAACAGTGTCTCTTTAGGACTGTCCTTGAAAAATATGATCTGTGGGATGTTAGAGGAATTTAGGTAGCAGTTTAAATCATGAAGTAGGTTACATTTATAGCATGAACCTTATCTTCATATGGATTATTATTGTGATATACAAGGTTTAAATATTCTCTAGGCAAAGTTTTGTGGCAAAGTTTAGCAGGTAGTGGCTAGAAAAAAATCATTTTCTGTCTGGGAATATTGTTGCTAATTTAGAAATAATTCTTCATATTACTTTCCTACTTGTACACCAACTTGCACAGGTTCCCCTTGCCTCTGAGATGTGGGTCTGTTAGAGATATGCACTGCTATGCTGTAAAGAGCACATGGGTCTTTCCTACCAAGGGAACAGGATCCCTGACTGAACCATGTCTTTCTTTGTGGAAAACCTGGTGTGCAGAGGGAGCTGTTCACCAGGGTCAAGTGAGAGGGATTCGATGCTAAGTGTCTCTTAGTGGTATCGATCACAGTGGGTGCCGGGGCTGATTAATAACCAGAATTCTTACACAGTGAGGTTTGTGTTAGTAGAAACCCAGTTATTTAAGCAAGTTCTAGGTGGTGGAGGGCAGCAGCAGAACTTGGTGTTATGCTAACTAAAAGCACTAAAAACTGCCATTGCTAGTCCAGAGGCACTACTGTTGACCCAAGAGAAATGCCAATGTATGTCAATACTTGTTTGTTATCTGATTGTATGAACTTTATACCTACACAGAAGCTGCTAATGTAGGATACTTCTAAGAAATGTGCAACTTTTTTTTGTACTCCGAACAAAATACATGAGAAATGGATGGTTTTTTTTAAAATATTGTGTACTCAATTATTAAGTTTTTCAGAGTTTAATTCTGGAGCCCAGTAACAGCGGTGTAAAATTGTTCTTATACTGCTAATACTAGGTAATTATCACCAAAGTGCTTATTATGCTAAAATAGTTTATTTAAAAATAACCCCCACCCCCCCCAATAAAAATCCCTAACACCCCACAGAAAGTTATGATAGTCAGAGTAGACAATCCTCTATTTATTAAATATTAAGATTTTTTTCCTCAGCGATGGTCTGAGCCCTAATAACAAATGGTGAGGTCCTGTTCTCTTCGATAACTTGCTCTGGCTTACTGCTTATTATATTTGTGTAGACTGAGTTAAATACCTCTATTTAGAAATTTTTAGTTTTTTTTTTTTTTTAATGCAGTTGAGAGGGAAATTATTCTTCTTCCATCCTGGCTGCTCTCTTGAACAAGAAGTGACTGTTGACATCTAAATATACCCAAATTCTGCATTTACACAGAACAGTCAACTTTTATCTAAAGTGGTGGTATACACACCCTTTGTACAACTGGGCTTTATGACAGTTGTTCAACTAAACTCAAAGCATGAGCAAAATTACATTTTCAGGTATGTAGTATGTGTTTAACCTATATATAGTTGAAGCTACCCATTGTTCCTTGAAAGCAATCTTGGGAAAATAGTTGGAAAATTTGTCATTATAATTTCTAGAGCCTGTCAAATTTTAGATTGAGTTAGATACTTTTTGATTTTACTAGCTTCACTAAAATCACAATTGCATTCATTTTCCATGGTTGGATTTTGCCTGCCTCTGTGGCAAGTAATAAGCTTATGTACACTGCTTTTCTTCCTGGCCTTCGGGCTCATGTCACCTGTTCTACACAGTTCACTTAGTATGACTGTTACTGGTTTTGCATACATTTAAGTTCAGCATCTTAACATGAAAATGCTACTTCTGAATGCATGAAGGACAGTTCAAACCCAGCACCACACGTGTGGTTGTGTCAGTCTCCCGCTGTATAGCAATGTTGTGTTTTGTGCTGTAGCACTTCAAAAAAATGGCCTTTCAAGTGAAAATTGAAGATATCCTAATTTTTTAGTTAGAGTGGTGGTGGAAATCCGTGAATGGTTTTTGTATTCCAGAAAGCCTCTCTTTGACCTAGTTCTAACTTGTGTCACTGGATGTTTCATTTTGGGTGATGCTTTGTGGGGTGGGGGTGGGAAGGGAGGTAAAAGGAGGGGGGGAAGGGGGGGGAGAGAAAGTCAGGGCATGAATAAGTCTGTCCAAAACTTAGTCATGTTTCACGACAATGAAAGCGTGCAAATTCCAGAGGAAGAAATGGCATTTGAGCAGTAATAGTTTTCCAGAGGTATCTTGGGGTGTGCCTTACCTGGTGAGAATGTGGCTAGATGAGGAGAGCTTGGCCTGATTTGGGGGAAGCTGAGCAGGTGTCCTGACCTGTTTCTCTTCCCACTAACATTCAGCTCAGTGAACTTTCCTTGCACTCTGTGGATAACGGTGCATGTGGTTACAAACTATTAAAGCATGTCGTTGAGGTTTGGGGGAGGAGAGGGAGGGAGTGATTGCTTTGTTTTGAGGCTTTTGGTAGCTCCAGTTCTGGTTGTTACTGGTAGTTGTCTCATTGTGTAGTCCAGTACTAGGCACGAAGTTGATGCCAGCATGGTTTGAAATGAGCTGAAATTTTGGGGGATGAGTGTGGGGTAGATGCATGAGGAAGACTTACAAAAAGTAGTGTTAGCAAGAAATAGTTAGTAACCCCTAAAGAAGGATGACTTCTTTTCTGTGGTTGAATCTTATAAAATCATAGCCTTCCTTAAGCCTTTCTTTTTAAACTGGCAATTTTAGCTTTCTCTTTTCTTTTTAAAAATGTTCTTAAATCCTCAGTTGTTCATCATATCTATATGCAGATGGAGCAGTTGAATTTAAAAGCTTTGAAAGGCATATTTAAACTATACTAAGCTGTGTTCTCAGGTAAAAGCAACTGATCTACTAGTGGGAGCATGTATCACCTAATTTAAGTATCTGCTTATAAATCAGTACCATATGATTGTAAAAAATACTATAGAAATTACTGCCTTGGTGTGATAATAAGCTTGCACATCTGTATATGAACTAAATTTGAAGTAATTATCTGCTAAATAATTTATTAAACTTGGTCAAAATTATCCTCTTCATTGAGGTGAACTTTGTTCCTAATCTTGTTTTAAATACATAGCAAAGTGTCATGCCTTTAAAAACTGTAAGTCACTAAATGCAAATAATCTTGATGCTAATGATGATTAACTTGTAAATTATACTTATGATTTAACTTGTTAGCTGTAACATGAGGTAGGCCTTTTTTCTGCTTTGAAACTACCTGATCCAAACTTAAAATTTTGCTCAGTTTAATATGAAGTAAACTAAAATAGTGCCATTGTTAAATCCTATGTAAAGAGTGTAGTTACCAGTATAGAAATGTGAACTCTTATTTTTCTCTGGTTGTGGCAGTATATTCAAATTTACAGTGACAGTGAAAAAGTCAATGCTTGCTGTGATCTTCATCCTCAAAGCATATGTTATATTCTGTTTTCTGCGATAAAGAAATGATTAATAATGGAGTTATTTAAAAGGTGATAGTGTCTATCCTACAATTGCTGTATGTGCCACTATTTAAAGTCAGGACAGATTTTTTTATAGTATTACTAAATTGGGGAAAATTATTAAATATTAACTGGAAAGGTTGTTAAAGAAAATACACTTATACCTCTTATATATGAGAAATTTTTCAGCATAACTTGCATTTGAAAGAAATTGTGGAATTGAAATGTTGCATAATTTAAAGTCAGTGAACAATTGAATTTTAGTTGTTGACTTTTCCAGTTGAACAGAATGAAATGATACTCTAAGGCTTTAATCAAGCCCTGGTATGAAAGCTCAGGATCGCTTTCATATATTATACCATGTAAGCCTGTGTGCACTAATCAAAGCTTCTATGACAAAAGCACAGAAGATTTGTTTTGGTAATTCTTAAAAATAAAGTTTAATTAAAGATATAATTAACAGTATTTCTATTAAGTAAATATAAAAAATTGCAAGAGACTCTTTACACACAAGCTGTGATGCCTTACCTATGCCAATACAAATTATTTACTGGGCATATGGATTTACTAGCATAGATTTAATTACTCTGACAAAAATTAGTGCTCTAAAAAAAACATAAAGGCAACCTTACATGGTGGTTGTTTATAAATCATAAATTTAGCTTCTTAAAACACAAATCAAAAAGCTAAATTTTTAGTCAGCAACCACTTTTTAAATCCAACCTTTAGACAGAAAATATTGTTTTTACTGTTTGCAAAGTGTCTGTTATTTAGTTCTATATACCAGCTGGAAGAAGGTGCATTCTATACTTCAGGGGTATAACATTTTTTGAGGGGAGATTGCAAGGTCTTCTGAGTAACATGTAATTTTCACTGAAAGTACAACTAAGAAATAATTTCATTTGGTGCTCTTGTCTCCACACAGTTTGTGTGTAATTGAACAGGATTTGGTTTTGGGGGGAGAATTCTTGAGAGAAAATTAGTGAACAGAAATGAAATTTTCTGAAAACTGTAAACTGAATTTTTTTCTCTTTGCAAGTAACTTAAATATAGAAAAAGCAATGTCACTTTTTAAAAAATTTCTGCATCTATTGATATTCAGCATAGAAATGACAAAGCCAAACAATAGTGTTCACTTCCAGTGACTTTTGGATTTTGAGAGGGCAAGATAAAGGAAGGGAAACTATTTGGTGGTGACAGGGAAAACCCCACATGTTCTAGTACTCTCCTGGTGAAGGTGTTATATCTCATCTGATTTAGGTTACTTAACCAGTTTAAGGCCATGTGGAATTGCCATTAGTAAGGGCCAGCACTCCAGTGTGGGGTTTTTTTTCTCTTGTTGGTATTAATTCAACAAAGTGTACTAGTGAAATAATTGCTGGAGTATCAACATGAGATTTGGTATCTGCGCGGTCTTAGCTATGGTGTGCATCAATTTATACTTTGAAATTCTGTTCTGTTTTAAACTTGTGTGAATAAGGTTTATTGTACTGAAGCTATTGAGATGAAAGAACTTATTTTAAAGCAAAGATGATAGGAAATGTACAGTAGATTTGATATCTCTGTTGTAAAACTGGTGAAGTATTCCACCTTATTCCTGCTAGTAGGTCTAGAAGACTTGAAAGAAAGTATTTGTTTTTTAAATTTTTCTTGTTTTGTCTTGAGATTGAAGGGTAGAAATTTTTTTTAAGTTATGTTAACTGCTGGTCTTTGTTAGGCTTTCCTGGCGCATCAGATGAGGAGCACAGTATATCTTTTCAATTTTCAATTATTATGTCAGTATATGCTCTCCTCTTGCAAAGGTGAGTAATATATATATTTTTGAAAAACAGTAATAAAAATGGAAGTTTCAGTCAGGATGGATGCAGAGTGAAAGCCATGTATGCATGTGCACACACATACTCTGCATTCTTTGAGTGTCTCTAAACACTGGAAAATAGCCTAAAATTGTGGCTGTACATTTGAAAGTGTTGATTTACTCTGTGCTTTTAGTTTATTTTGTTCTTTTAAGCATTAGGATTATTCGTGTTTTTAGACACTGGTGTATAAACAGTTGCCTAAATGAAGTAGCTTACTTCTGTTAATATCCTTTCATATCATGGAAGAGACTTGAAAATGTTAGGAAGCCTGTCTGGTAGCTGAACTGTACAGATACACTTAAAATCAGACTAGAAAGATTTTTCACTTATTCTAGTTACAGCCTATAAGCTTCTTGAAATTAGATGGTGTTTTCAGCAGCACGAGTGTTTTAATGTTTCCATTTCCTAAACCCCACAGGAATCTTCATTTACTGAGATCATTTTAGGAACTGGATGTTAATTTGTGTCAGTTTTTGTAAAGTAGCCTGAGAGAGGCAGCAAAGAGTCTTTTCTTTAAAAAGTTTGTGTGTGGGGTGAAACAGCAAGGCAGCAGAGAATTGGGATGAATCCCTGAACTACCCTAATGCCATGCTCAGTTTAAGTTCTGAAGTAGCTTGTTCTCAACCTCAATGTTTTAAATTGGGTATTTAATAGCAAAACAAAAAGGTAGCAAATAGAAGTTTCTGCTTGCTGAGACAGTGTAACAGAGGTCTTGCAATTAAATATGCTAAGTGTAAAGGAGGAACAATTCTTGCTAATTTGCTAACCCCCCAGCCCCACAAACCAGAATTGGATTTGTTTAATCTGGGGCATACAGTGTACTCAAATTGAGTATGAACAACCTTAGTTCCAGTTGAGCATGACCTGAAGGAGACCAAAATAGGTTTGACTCCCTGTCTATTGCTGTGGTGTATGGAATTTGGAAAGCATTTCCGATGTTCTTTGCAAACACAGGCTCGTGGTTGAGCAGTTGGTCTCAGCAGCATGGTGGCTACTGAGTTTGTCTATGAGTGCTGCTAATTTTATTTAGATATTTCAGTCTGAGAAGGGTGAATCACTGAGTTATTGTTAGGTAAGATCTAATCTGGTGCCATACCTCTCATACAAAAAAAATGTTGCCAAAATTTTGCATAGTATATTATGTCTGTCACTTATTTCCATTGTGTTTCTAGCTGGTTTGCAAACTTCTGTGGAGTAAGGGATGGCTGTAGGGAAGATGTGCAAAATAAAACCACTGTGAGGGTATATCCAGCAGCTGCTTGGAACAAAGTACCTTGTTGGCTTTTTATTATTGCAGT
The DNA here is from genome assembly GCA_035047845.1 of Dendrocincla fuliginosa. NCBI lineage: Eukaryota > Metazoa > Chordata > Aves > Passeriformes > Dendrocolaptidae > Dendrocincla > Dendrocincla fuliginosa. Next base: position 31,606,244 of record JAWWMO010000083.1, on the reverse strand, counting down.
CTTAATACCCTTTTTTGCTTCAGAAATGGCACTGAGGTATCCTACACCACACCATTTCTTTCTCCTCCTTGGGCTCTTTAAATGGAGTTGAATTCACTGGAAATTAAACAAAAAAAAACCCAAAAAAACACAAAAAAAAACCCACAAAAAAACCCAACAGACACCACCACCAAAAAAAACCCCAACCCTCCCCAAACAAACAACAACAAAAAACCTCAAACAAACACAGAAAAGGTGTATTTATTTATTCTTTTTAATATACTGCTCCTCAGATTGGCCATGTATTGCAGGGGTGCCCTGTATGCAAGTTTCAGTCTGGAGCTGCCTCTTACAGCTTAACTTTCACAGTTAGTCTATAATGGAAAGAGTGACTGGTTCAAGCAGCAGCCCCTGTGGGCTCTAGGAAAACAGGTGATGGGAGAGAAGAAGCCTTTAGCTATTTTGGTGGCTGAAGGAAAGGAGGGGTGGGGAAGAGAGAGAAAAGATGAGTGTTGTGTCCCATCATTAAAAGATTAGTAATTCATACTTGTTAGGATATTATGTAGAGAATTTTTTTTTGTGCTTAGATGTACTTTTGCTTTTAAAAGTGTTACTTTCAGTCTTTCACATACCTCTTAAGTGTTTTCACTGTTATTCACATCCCAGTTAATATCAAGTTAGTGGTGGGGACTCTAGCTTAAAAAAGTTTGGTCAATAAAATCAGCTCAGTAGTACAGTTCTTTAAGGTGTAGAGACACCTGCTCAGAGGAGGAGGGAAAAAGAAAACGAGGCATTTAGAAAAAAAAACACACAAATACCCCACCCCACATCAAACAGGGAAAGGAAACAAAATCAACTCAACTTCCCCCCCCCCCCCTCCAAAAGCCCCTCAGTTTCTCCAAAGAGTTTTGTTATGGGGGAAAAGGCCATAAGCGTCAAAAGCTACAAAGGTAAGCCCGTTTGTTTAAAGGACACTAAAGGTTCCCATTACATTTAAAGCAATGCCTCATTCTTTAATTAAAAAAAATTCTTAACAGCCTTCTCTCATTAATAACACCTGGAAAATGAAAGATTTTTAAAACAAGTTCAACATTAATATGGTAATGGCAGAGTCTTTCAAATTTTCTTCTTAAAATGCCTTTATGGTCCACTCAAGGGAATTTACAAATAATGAATATAAGCTTTTAGTCTAATTAGTTATGTGAAGAATTGTCAAGCTAAAATCCTAAAGCAAATGGTAACAGGTGAAAGCCTACTTCCAGCTAATCTACATAAACATAAGAACTACACTTGGGCTTACATTCCTTGATTTGCTTATTTTGCTTGATATAACTTGGATGTATCAATATAAATCTTCTGGTTGTACTTCTTGAGCCATCAGTCTGTCCACAAATACAGCCTCTTTCAGAGTATTCCAGTTAATCCTGCAAGGAGAGTGCAGCTCTGTGCCCAGTTGTTCAGCTGGTGGTTTTAGGCAGCAGAGCTGCACAGTTGTATTGGCCCTGTGTGGATGGCTTTCTGATTGTTCATCCTGGTGAAAAATAGTAAACAAACCCAATGTTTTGTGGGCACTAGTAAGAAATTTGATCTTCAGCACAGAGGGGTCTGTGAGGTAATCCGAGAGTCGTATTTTCATCCTGAATGCTGAAACAATGCACCTCTCCAAAGCGGCTGCTTTGGGGGTTTATGTGCAGAAGATGAAAGGGAAACAGTGCAGTTAGCAGTCAAATATTATGTTTTGCATGAGCTTTGAGAAAAAATATTCTTTGTCTAAATTTTACAGAAAGTCATTACTCTGAGTTGTAGGACAGAGTGCTTTTAAATCTGGGTCTGGGATTAAATAATGAGTAAATACAAAGAGAAATATTGCTACAGTTTGCCTGTGGCTTAGCCAAGCTTTGTCTGCTTGAATTGCTGAATTGGGTCTGAAATTGGAGCAATAACATTTCCTCTTCAAGTATTCTGCTGTCCAGATCAGTATGTAGAAATAAAAAGTGGTGATGCTTAAGTCTGTATTTGAAACCATTCTCCTTTCTTCTGTAAGGTAAGTTCATCAAGAGGAACCATCTGCTTCACAAGCTAATGGCTTGATTTGATAAAATATAGTAACTGTGTCATCAGTGTGCCTTGTAATACATATTGGAAATTAATTATCTTTTAAGAAGAGTGATATAAACACCTCTTTGTGACTTAACTGAACCTGAGTTAGTTTTTAAGAGGAACTCAGAATACCTTCTTTTTAGGTAGGAAGTGTGACCCTTTAGTTTTGTATTTATCAGAACTACTTGTTATGAAAAAGCTAATTGAGATATATAATTGCATGTGCATATACGCATAAAATTTTATATATAAAAAGATGGCTTTGAATGTGCAATCAATAGGCTTTATTTCACAGAATATGCTGAGTTGGAAGGGACCCACAAGGATTGTAGAATCCAGCTCCTGGCTCTGCACAGAACCATTCCCAAGACTCATGCCATGTGCCCCAGAGTATCATCTAGATGCTTCTTGAACTCTGTCAGGCTTGGTGCTGTGACCACTGTCCTGGGGAGCCTGTTTCAGCACCCAGCCACCCTCTGGGTGAAGATCCTTTTTCTAACATCCAAACTAAATCTCCCCGACACAACTTCAGGCTGTTCCCTCAGGTTCTGTCACTGGTCACCACAGAGCAGAGATCAGTGCCTGCCCCTCCTCTTTCCCTCACCAGGATAGTTGTAGAGTGCAATAAGGTTCCAGTCAATAGACTTATTGCTGTTTGTTAGGTACTTTCAGGAATGAACTGTGAGCAACTTAAAGAGTTAAATGATTGCTTAAACCCACAGAATTTCAGTGTGAAGGCAGAGACTGCAGCACCTCTTGCAGGACAGGTCACTCCAGTGACTAAATCAGTATTGTTACCTACCTTTACCATGAAGAAAATAATGAAAACCCCACTCCTTCACCTTCTAAGTATCAAAGTGCTGCTGTTTTTTTCCCCAACCATATGAATATGAATTCAGAGTTAAGGTTTATTTATTTTGTCCTGTAAACATGCCATTTTTTTTTCTTCTCACTAGAAGAGCATTAAAAACACTGATTCACTCTGTTGTGACCAGGCATCAGCTACTTGAAGCAACCTGTGGGGGAGAAACTAATGAACTCTTTGGGGAGGGGGGTAGCTTTTATGTGGGTTTATTCTTGTCTGTTTTTATTTTGCTGTCTGCAAGTAAACAATAAGACACCTCTTCCCCTTCCCCTATAAAATCAGTTGATTACCAACAGTTTTTCATTTGGTTATAGGAGTTGATAACTTTGTTTCTATGGCAGTTCCTGTTAGGACTTTTTATGTAGAACTTATTTCTTACTGTGCAGCTTTAGCCACAGTTCATAGAAGGTTTTTTTGCTGTGTGGTGGGTTTTTTTAATATTTCTTCTCCACCTGTCTATGTTCAGTTTGGGTTATCAGTGAAGTAAGCCCGAGAACTAGCTATTTTTATCTTCATGCAGCTCTTTGGAGCTCTAGGAGAAAAATTATTGTTTCAGTGAGTACGTTTGCAGTGGCATCATGTGTAGCTGTCAGTGGACCATGAACTGAGAGGCAGTATAGGGGAATACCAGCACTTGGTGCTGGTGGATATTGGCATTCCCTGCATCTGTGCCACTGGTGTGAGGTGCCAAGGCTTTTCACAGATAACCAGCATAGCAGTATCTACCTAGAATGGATGAAATAAATAAGTGCTTGCTCCTTGCACGTTCCTTAGAGTGGCAAAGGTAGATCATAGTTCAAACAGTTGAATGGACTAACATTGTCAATGGTCACTTGATCTCCTTTCTAACACGTTTAACTCTTTTTCCGCAGGCTCTTGTTTAAAAGGAGCATGTTTGTGCTCTGTGGATTTAAGGCATTAAGGCTGTGTGTAGTTCATATGGCTGCTGAAGTAAGAGTCTATTAAGTGGTGCTATCATTGAGAAATGGGAATTGAGGAGCAGCAGGCAACAGGTCTCTGGTGGGAGGAAGGATGGTGAAAAGGGTCTGGTAACAGTGTAGGTACAAATGCGTGGAAGTGTAGTCACTTTGATACCTGTGTATGTTTCCCTCTGAAAAACTTATATTTTGACATTTCTATGAGATACAAAAAAAATTGGAACTGTGAACAAAATAATGATACTTTGTTTTTTTACTTTATAACTATCTTTTGTTATTTATAATTTCCCCTTGAGGGGATGTGTGGATCTGACCTGATTTGCCTTTGCTAAATATCATGTGAAACAGAGTGAGATTCTATTAGTGAAAGTATATAGTGAGATTTTATTTAATGCAGGGATGCCAAAATAGACAGTTTTGAGACTCAAGAGGAACTTGAAATGTTGAAGAAAAAGGAAGTGATGTATATAGTGAGGGCAGAGAAAGAAGGAAAATGCTTAAATTGTGCCTTTTCTTCCTTTCTTTCACCACCTTTTTCTTAAGGTCTGTTCGGTACTGTTTCACATGTGCAAAGGGTTCTTGTGGGTGGGGAGCTCTGGGTGTCCCTGTGCATATGTATGTTCACTGTATTTACATAAGAGAGGTTACCCCTTCAGAGGTCACTAAGATGGCTTTTAGTAAATTATCCATCTCCATGGTACTTTGCCCTTTCTGTTTCTGTGCACACATATAGCACAAATGTGCTGCTTTCCTTCTGAAAGGGTGCAGTGAGGGCTTTTTGGTTTACCTGCTTTCAGTGTTGTAGAGACACTCATTTCCCCAAACACAGTGTTCCATGTCTCAACATCCCCAGAATAAATATGTTGGCATATGCTCATCAGCAGTGGCTTAAAGTAACTGAATCCTGTTACCTGGATAGTACCTGAAAAGAATTAGAATGTGTGCAGTTCCTCCTAAGAAAAGTAAATTATTGCCAAGCAATTGCTTATGGACTAACCTTATACAGAAACTAGAGAAGTCTGCTTTCTTCTTGCCCAATAGGAGGTGTTTTGAGTGTCTTTGAAAAAGAGGAATGAGAGGGAATACCTGTTCACATGCTATGAACATAGGTAGCTTTCAAAAAGCTTCATATGATACAGAGCACAAACATCATTTGTTCAGACTTTTTTTTCAGTTGACATCTATTTGCGATGCCTATTCAGAATGGGAGAAACAAACTCAGAAATCTGCTTAACCTGGGAAAACTGCATACACAAGGCTTACATGAGTCACATTGAGATATACTGGTAGTATTTTTCAACAGGATTTATCAAGACTAGGTGAGCTATATTTTAAATGAAACTATTGTAGTAAAATACTGTCATGATGTGAGAGAAGACTATTTCTTGTTTTATGCACTTAGTGTGACTTCTAGTAGTTGCAGAGTAACAAAACCTGAGATTACTTCAAAACAGAACATAACAAAACCCTCTTTAGTATTCTGCTGCCTTGGATGCAATAGCTATAGGATCTTTGCGTAAACCATACTTTGCCAAAGAAAACAGGGTCATGAGGAAGATGGAAAGCATCCTAAAAAAGCTGATAATGTCTGAGATGGGAGTGTATTTCCAGGAAGATGCTCCCATACTTTTTTCTTTCCTTTCCCCATCTACTATATGGAGTTTTGACCCTGTGCAAAAGTGTACTTTCTGAAATCAACACCCATCCTCGTGGAAGCTGTTGCTGCTCTGGTAAATCCAGTCAGGACCCAGCTTTGTCCCTTACTCTTTGCTATACACTTGCATTTGATTTGGGATTTTTCTGTGTGCTCACATGCAAGCAATAGAAAGAATGCCTGAAAAAATCAGTCGTGCTGCCTTGCAGCGAGGAGATGTAAAGAGCTGCTAAAGTGCAGCAAAAGGATGGGAGGGAGTGTTCTCTGAGTGGAAGCTGTAGGTTATTGCAGCATGTGGGAGATTTAGTCCCGGCTTGCTGCTTGTTCAGTGCTTGTTCTGGTCCTGGGAACAAAAAAACCCTTGGTCATTTCTAGCTGTTCTTTCTGTGCGTGGAGAAGAGCAGAGGGAGAAAGGGATTATAAGCTTTGTGTATTTTTAGGTAATTTTAAGGGATATATTTAGACTTATTTTTAACAGGGGCTAATAGTAACTGAAATGGTGAAATCTCAAAGGTGTTTCTGATCTTATGCTAGTTCTAAGTGATTCCTCTCTTGGTCATGCAAAATTTTCTTCAATTATATTTTTTCCTAATGCTAATTGTGATACAGAAATAATGTAAAAAAAATAAAGTTTTCACATGCATCAGTAAACACCAGATTTCAAACTTCTGCATTGGGTGACAAGTTAAAACTACTTACAGCTAAGAAACTGATGTTCCTAAGTAGTACAAATTAAATGGTGTATACAGCTATTCTTGTATTTTTGAAGTGACCTTTCAGCTTTGTACAATAGGTGTCTCACTATTGCCATAAATTGAGGTGTACAGCAGGACTGTACCCGTTTTGTACTTGGCTTGCCATTTTCTTTGGCTGTTTGAGTGTGGTAGAGGAACTGGTAATTTTAAGGTGGCATTTCTTTCTTGCTCATCTCCATTTCTCCTCCTTTTTTGGATGCTCAGGTTATTTCTGTGCTACAAATGTTGTCTGGCAAAAGTTTTAAATTGCATCAAACTTTTCAGACCCTTGAAGTCCTGGGGAAAGGAAAAAAACCCACCTCCAAACCTTGTGTTAGTGCTCATCAATACATGAGTAAAAGTAGATTGCTTTTTTTGGTCTGTCTTTCAAGTGTTAGGCAGGAGAGAAGATACACAGGTTTCACACAACTACCTCATATTTCATTTCAGAAGGAAAACCTACATAAGTGCTTTTGGAAAGGGCTTTGCCCCCCTCCCTTTCTTACCAGTGGGTATACACAGCTCAGTGTGGCCAAACTTGGTGAGGAGCTGGGGTGAGACCTGTTGTTGGTGTGCTGGCAGGCAGGGCTGTTGGGCTTGGATCCTTCTGTAAGTGGTACTCCTTGCTATGAAACTCATGAATTTTAATTTGAATCTACAAGTGTGAGAGAGTCATGGCACAACACAGTTTGAAGCACATTGAATAGCACATTAGCTGCCAATTTTGTGGTTTGGGGTTTTGCTGTATTAAAACTTCCCAGTATTTCTAATATTGAATGAATATCCCCTTTTATATTCTACTTCAGGAGCCAACTTCCAAATTTCAGGTCGCTGTGTGAGATTATTTTGATATTTTGGAGCAGCATATCGCTACTTTAGGGTGATTCTTTTGTAGCAGTATTGCTAGCTGATGTTACAGTTTAAAGAAAACTTTGCCAACGTCAAGAAAACTTTCTGCTCTGTTACAGTGAAGCAGCTCTTGACTTTCCTTGCTTTAGTGAAAATGAAACCTTAAATGGGGTTGTGTGTGGTTTGGGTTTTCATTCTCCCTTCCTTGCCTATTTATACGATCAAATGCTGAAATCTGCTCCTACTTGCTTGAGAGGGAGTGAAAACAGCTGAGAAATGCTGCACAACCATGACCTGTTCATCTTTTCTGGTGAAAGCACGCTTGTCGCTTGATATCTTGGTTGCTGTAGTGTTGGGGTGACACTGCCACCTGAGGAGCTCTTTGGGCAAAGTGGTTTTGTGCTGTAAGTGCTGGCTGTGCCTTGGACAAAGCCTGTTGAGAAGAGCATTTCAAGATGCAAAACACTCACTGTAGGCCTGGGTAGGTGGTGGTGTTAGGGAAAGGAGTGTATTTTAGAAAGATTTGAGGGGGAAAAGGGAAAGCTTTTGATTTTATTGCTAGACAGGAACATCTCTAAACTTGTTTTGCTGCAAGATTTCCCTGGCCTGTATAAGTTTAACTATTATAAAAAGTCCATAAACTGTGAAGCATTTTTTACTGTGAGAGGTCAGTATTAAGTAAAACATGAAGTAAAATTGTTTGAACACAAAACACTTATTTTAGATGCTTTGGTGAACAGAAAGGTATTTGAGACCTTCTAAGCTAGACTTCTCTGTTGTCCACTTTGCTGTCCCCAGAGCTACCCAGGATGGTTAGGCTGACCCTACTAGATCACACTACCTGAGCCCAGCTGAAACTGTGTTAATCTACACATTCTTGTAAATCCCAAGGGGTTTGTGGCATCTCTGGCATTTATTTGTTCTCTCACTTTGGGGGAAGGGAGAAGACAAAGGCCTTGGCTGTGAAGGCAGCCAGCACACTGCCAGGCTTTGCAGTAGCACTTCAAAGTGAATGTTTTGTTTACTAGATAAGTGAAAACCTATGTAAATTTGGGGTGAAAATACAAGGAATTTACTGACTCTTACCCTCTCTTCCCAATCAGTGAAGAAGAATGTTAGTCATGTAAGTGTTAGAAAATAGTCCATCATTAGATAATTGAAAAGCTTAATATCAAAGCCAATGTATTAATTCAAATTTGTATTCCTTACCTTGAAGGAATGTAAAATCCTGAAGCATGTTCTCACTGAATTCAAAAAGCTAACAGCAACAAGAGACTCAAGAGTGTGTGAAGGAGAACCCAGTACCAATATACGGGATTATCACACCCATTTATAACAGAGAGAATTAGATACTGAAGGCCTTAAAGCTGAAATAGTCTCCAAGAAAAGTGGAGACTTCATGAAATGTAACAGCTGTCAAATGTGTAACAAGTATTTCTGTAACAGCTCTTTGGACTTGAAATGGTTTTGACCTGGCATTCCCCCCTCAGCGATCTGTTGGGGTTTTTTTGAGTTGTGTATTTGGTTTTCCCCTCTTAGTATGACAGATGCTTAAATGTATGACACTGCTATGTATAGTCTATCTTGCAATGATGTTTTCTTTTTTCTTCTTTTTTTTTTTTTTTTTAAATACTATTTTCTTTAATTTATCTGCAGGAGTCGGAAGCTTCAGATCAGAAATATCCCGCCTCACCTGCAGTGGGAGGTAGGAAGTTACTTTTAAAAAAATTGTATCTGCTTAAAAACTGTGTTTCTGTCTTTATCCACAGGACTTTTCCCCTTCCCCCACCTTTTACTTGCTTTGCACACACCACCCGTTCTGTTCTGGAGAAAAATCCTTTGGAAAAGGGAACAATAGAGCCTTCTAAGCAATTCAGATAACTGCCTTCACTTTTGCTCTCTGAGCTAACCATAAAAAATGTTGAAATGGATTCTTTGGTGAATGCTGACTTCCTGATGCAGTCACTCTTTGACTGAAAGCTTGTCCGTTTTGGACCTTGCTGGTGTTTGGTGTATGAGTTCAATCAACTTCATACAAGTTCATATTCAAATACTTGGCCAAACCTTTACAGAAGCAGAAATTTAATGCTAATCTTTTTTTTTTCTTTTTTTGGGTGGCAGATTTTTGTTTTTGTATTTTCCTTGCTCCTCTATAGTGGTGACATATTGGCAAATTGTTCCGTCATGCTCTTATGGTTATTGGCTGTTACCAGTATACTTGCTGCACTACACAAATAGTGTTCTAATTTTTACTGTAGATGGACTATTGTGAGAACAGATTAGTTTTCTTGACTATTTTTTCTACCTTGTTTGTGTTTAAAATGTTGATTCATGTTTTATTAGTGATAAGTCATCCTTTTGCCTGAGGGAGATTAGAGAGTGGAGGGTTTGAGGATGCAGTTCTCCAGCAGGTTTGGTCTGCCTTCATCTGCCTTCCCATCTGTAGCTACTTCTTTGTTTGCATTGTCTGATTGTTTCCTAATTTTGAAGAAAAATGAAGGCATTGGTCTGTCCAACTTAGGCTGTCAAACCACAGGGTTTCTGAAGGTACCAGCATTCACGGCTTTTCATTGCTTTGGCCCGCCTTCCTGGTGTTTGCTGTCCATGTAAGCTTTTCATCTGCACTTTCCAAACCTCATGTAGCCCTCAGCTGAACAGTATCCACCTGATACCTTTTATTTCAAACTATTTTTTTTGTCAATCTTCTGGGAAGAGTAGTTATAGAAAAGGCTGAGGGTGACTAATTTGAAGATTAACTTATTTTTTGGTACAAAATTCCTCTAAGGATTTTGTGCATGAACAGTGAGTATCAGAGCTGAGGCATACAATTCAGAGATGAGAATAAACAGGGTTTGTAAGCACTGTTAAGCAGAGTACTTAAAAATGCTTCTACCTGCTTATGCCTTCTTACACATTTGTAGCTAATTCTGCTAGTGTATTGCAGGTATTACCTGTTTCCTATCTGCTTCCTGATTTTTAAACAATTTCCCTCTTCTCTATTGCTGCAGTTTGTGTGGTGACATCTGGGCTCAGACAGATGTCTTCTCTGCTCACCTTTTCAAAATGCTATCTTCCTAACACTCCCAAGGAAGAGTTAAAATTGTCCCTGTTAACATAATCTCAACCTTGCCTAGATGTCCTCAAGTTACTTGTACAGACTTGACCCTTTGAGCACAGAATTTAGAGACCCCAAAATTTGTACAGTACTTTGGCATTCTTTTGCAACATGCCAAGTATGGTTTGTCTATTAACTTCCTGAAGTTTTTCTGTGTAAGTGCTGGTGGTCTGGCACCTCTGCACTTAAGCAGGTAAGCTTTTGTATACTCTCAAAACAGTGCTGATGATAAAATACAGCAACTGATTAAATTCATAAGGGAATTCTTATGTCAGTTTACCTTGGGCTATATTATCTTTTTTGGTGCTAAAAATCATCAAAAAAATTTGCTTTGAGCTCTGTAAGAAGTTTTTGATTCCTCCTTAAAACAAGTCTTTCTTGGTAGGGAGAGAAGAAGTTTATACATAGAGACATATTTATATTGATGCAATGTTTCTTGTAGGGTATTTTCTGAGGGGGTGTTATATGAATGCACATGTGGGGCAGTTGGAGTGATTTTACTTAAATTGCATTTTATAGTACCCTGTGCCACTTTTCTTGCCTCATCACTTTAGTTAATTGCTTGAATCAAGACTGACTTCTCATGAGTGTGAAATCCTTAAAACCAAACTAAAAAAACAATTGATGAAAGGGGTCTCTAGGTTAGCTAATCAACACTGATGTATGTTCAATATTGAAATACAAAACACACCTAGGACCCTGCAACACCCTTCCTTTTACTGTGACATGTGAAAAGAACAAGTTATTGTTCTTGTGAAATTTCTTCCCCTAGTACAGCCATTGTTAGTAAGGTTACAGTGTGATTCTTTGCAAAAGTTGAATTAATAGTCTTGTTTTAATACTTTATAGAAACAAGCTTTTTATGTGGGAAGCCCTCTTAGTCAGTGTGCATGCCTCTAGTTCAGTGCTCCACAGCTGTTCTTGTTGCCAGTGTGTCACACAGTGCTACCTGTATGCCTTGGGCCACATGGGACTGGGACCCAGAGAGCATCTCTGTGCACAGAGATGGTCCTTGGCTTATATATAAAACACCCACAAAACTCTTATAATGAGGAAGGCATCCATAATATTCTCAAATGCAGCTCATCAGGTTTGGAGAGTGCAGGTCTGGAAGTGTGGTAGGGATGCTGGTCCCACAGGAATGTAGCTGAAGTGCTTGTAGTGTGAAGTGTAACAGAATTTGGTAGTAGCTTCCACTCCTGAGCACCACAGACAATAGTTTTGCCTCCAGGTTTAAAAAAAAAAAACCACTTTCAGAAACACTTTCGGGGACTATTGAAACTTGATTTGAATTGAGAATGTTTTGAGAGATCTCAGCTGAGGACGGTACCCAGTTGTTGATATAGCTCTTTTGTTCTCCATGCAGAGGGAAGCTGCCTTTAGAGATTCATGAAATGCTGGAGTAGATAATTTTCTGGTGAAAAATCATGAAACTGTTCCACTGATGTACCCTCTTAACTTTCTAAGAGATATGCATGCTTATTTAGTAAAATCTAGTGCCTTTAGTAGCACCAAAGAGAGAAAACATTGAACTTTAGGGATAAGAAAACTTACCCTTTGAAAGTAACTGGGTATCTTGAAAACTCATGTGGTGGGACACTTGACCCATAGTTATTCCATATAGATTGGAAAAGATTGGGAAACAGTGGTGTAAATGGCCACAGAGTAATGAGCAAGACTTTTCATGAACCAAGTACACAAATTCAGATTAGCTATTTGCCTTTCTGGTTGTCTTTTTTTGAGAAAAGTATTTCAATGAGTGTTCTCCTTCAAACAGGTTGAAGTTACTGAACAAAATATTGACTCTTACCATAGCAATTAGACTTGTAGTTGTTTCCTCTGTGTAATGTAAGACCTCACTGTGTACTAATCAGACCTCCATGGTGTAAGTAAAAAAGGTAAGATAACCCTTTTAGACCACGTTCAGGTTTAAGTGGTGGGAAAAGAGGCAGATAATGACCTGCTGTAATCTGCTGAGTTACTGCTTTGAAACAAAATCGCAAGGTTGCTATCCTGAAGAGCTCACTTGAAAAGTGCAGCTGTAAAAGATAAAATTCTAATTTATTCTAAGTCGTTCAAGGTTAAGTTTGTATGAAACTTGTCTGGTAATTAATGTGAACTTCACAAGATTTTTGGCAAGGTTCTGCAGGTTTATGTAAGTGTGGGTTGGGCACTCTTGTACTCTTTGCCCAGCTAGGAGAAATGAGGTGGAGGAAAGGCAGCATTTCTGTCTGAATTAAGAAAATCTAGAACTTGCCTCAGACTGCAGTTGCAGCCTGGACTGGGGAGGGATTATCCAGGATCATGGTCTCTACTCATCCAGGAGGTCATTTGCATATTCCCTCTTCCCTCACTGGATGGTCTGTGTTTGAGGACTCTGATCAGTGGCTGAGTTCCATAAAAACATCATCACTTTTAGCATGCATGTTCTTCCTTTTGTTTTGCTTACATATAATTTGCCTATGGAGGTTACTGTAATTTGTGGAGGTGTTAGTAATTTGGAGAACATGTACGTGATCAGATTTTATTTTTTATATCATTTTATCTTGTTACAAATTCTGTTTTCTGAAGTAAGCCCTCAATCAGAGCATCATTTTTAGTGATATGTGGGTATCATTTCCACCCCCCCCTTTCTTTCCTAATTTGTCAAATACAAAGTCCAGACTGATGCTAAGCATCATGACTAGTGAAGGATTTGACACATCACCTTTTTCCATTCTCCATATACACCAGTCTAATCTCTTTCTCATTGGAAACAACTACCCTGGCTCTATGGTTGCCACAGAAAAGCAAATAGATCTCTCTATTACTCTTTTCTGAACTGCAGTCTGTAAGATGATGGTTTGACTCCTAATTTGTAGTGGCAAATACTCTCACTTGTGTGTATTCAGCACTGGAGGTGTATTTGCAAGACGAAATTGTCTTCTGGAAGGACATCTACATGTGGTGATTTAAAACTGAAGTACTTAGAGTTTGTTTCTGTTTTGACACGATGGGGATTCAAGTAGAGCCCTTCTGAGAAGGAACTGTGGTGTGCAGTGTCACAACCTTTTCTTTCCTTTAAAACATTTTAAAACTAGCATCTACAGTGCACAAGAGTCAAGAGATTTTCTTTCAAATATTTTTTCCATGTTTAGTGAATAAAACACTAGAGAACAGACTTTCAGGACACAGATGGTGCCAGAAATGGCACTTGCTGGCTCAGCAGGTAGGTAGCTGTTAAAGAGTTCCTACTTATCTTCTGTGGGCTTATTTCCTTATCAGTTTGGATGGAGCAGATAAAACAATGGTGATGAACTTGGTGACAAAAAAGGTAGACTAGAAGCCCAGCCTGTGAAGTGTGAACCTGTTGAGTGAGCACAGAAAGCAAGAAAAATGCCGTCAATGTGTATTCCTAGCTTTGTTGTGAGACTTGCAGGTTGCTTTCAGGGGCAGAAATGTGTGGGAATGGGAGGTATGCTTTAACTTTTTCAAAGGCAAAAGGATGTTGCTAAACAGGGCTTGCTTTTCCTCACTTTTTGATGGAAGTGGAAAAAGAAGACTCATAGTTCTGTTGAGACTTTCGTTGTTTCAGATTCCTCAAGCAGAAGTAGTAATAGAAAATGATTTCTGGTTCAGCGTTGCAAAGTGATTTTGGGTTCTGCATTGAGATTTGTCAACGTAAGAAAGGTTTAAGCCATCTTCTCCCAACTGCAACTTTCAGTTTCTTTAAAAGAATAGAGACTGAGTCTGACTGTGGGCAAATATATGTAAATCTTAAAGTGCACAAAACTGTTTGTTCTGAGGATCTGTAGTAGCTTGTCACTGCTTTGAATAAAAGAGCTAAGCTGTGTGGGGTGGCTTGTTTGTTCTTTAAACTGGAGACACAGTGTAAAAACTAATCTTGATGAATGGTAGGTGCTTAAGATGTAGCTTGTTTTAGAATACCAAGGATATGAAGAGGACAGGTGGGGAACCTGTGGGTTTTAAGGGGGGGGGGGGGGGGGGGGGGGGGGGGGGGGGGGGGGGGGGGGGG
>JAWWMO010000083.1:31499356-31591985 GCA_035047845.1 Dendrocincla fuliginosa | reverse complement strand
TTTGAAGAAAGTCCCCCCCCCCCCCCCCCCGAAACTATTGCAATTAAAAATAAGTTAGGATTATAAATATTTCTTATAAAGCGAAGATGTAAAGAGGAATGAGCAGAAGCTACATAGAAAAGAATTCTAGAAGTAAGGTGAACTAACAGCAAGTACATTTAAAATATATTGAAATAGATCCTTTCACCTCAAGCATCCTCCAAGAATCCTAACTTAATGTAGTGCTATAAAAAAATAATGTATAGCTATAAAAATGCTAGCAGAATGCTAAGGATGCACAAATCTGCTACTGCCTGCTAGATATGGGGATCTGGTAGGGATCTTTGAGAAGGAAACATGAAATGGTGTGCTACACCAGGCACTAAGCTGTACTTTTTGCCAATTACTACTTGTCCTACTCAGCAGGTGAGTGGAGAATGTTTTTCCATTCTCTGCAGCAGTCATTTATGTATTTGAAGACCTATGTTGCTTAGGGAGGGTTAAGCAGGGAGTTTAAGTTCTTTCAATCTCTTCTCAGGACTCTTATTTTTAGGCTATTGATTGTTCTTAAGTCTCTCACCTTGGAAGTATCTCATGAGGCTTCACCAGAGCGGTTTCTCTAGTCTCAGATCACTTTGAGCTCTTGTGCTCTGCCTTATTGTTGCTTCATTTCAGCCTTGTGTCATCTTCAAATTTAATAAACACAAATCTGATAAACGTTCGATGGAATGGCCCCTGCAAACCCTATGAAACAGAGCCCTTTATTTTGACAGTAGCTGGTAATGGCTGTTACCTGACAGTAATCACAAGGTCAACTTCTCACCTGCTGTTACACTGTCGTCAATGTTTGCCTTAAGCCTGTTGTAGGGGATGGTGTGAAAAGCATTTTGAAGGGAGGTTCCCCTCCCTTCCCCCATTAACTCTGTTATAATGAGAAACTGGAGAGATTCATCAAGAATTATACATGTCAAACAAAGTTTGAATATTGGTCACCTGCTTGATTCCTAACTACAGGATAGAAGGTAAAGCAGCTTCTGGGGCAGTGCAGAGCCTCAGAAAGGCACTACTTCCTCTTGGTCTTGGATCTGGCACCGAGGAACATGAGTGGTGGGGGCGTGGGCGCCCTTGCTTCTCTTCTGCCAAAAAGAAAAGAGGATGATCATTTTTCCTTTGTATTGTCTGACCTTGGACCCACTCTCTGAATTAACTTTTTTGCTTGAGCTGCACGTTTCCCATCATCTGTCTAGGCTTAACTGCAGGTGAGGCAATCTGATACAGGAAAGTGATCATGTCTGTGGCAGACCCACCCACTTTTGTACATCAGACCACATACTGGCTTACGTTGGGATTTTAATTGCCTGGCTTAATTATAGGGGATGATATTTACAGGTATATGTGAGGTAATAAACACCACTTGCATGTGTTTGAAATACAGGGTGTGGGAGCAAAGGTCCTGAGATAAACATGCAATAAGCATATTTCTCACTTGGAATTACTTATTCATACAACTGTGTTGGTTATAGCACTGTTGATAATTGTTAAACAGTTGTCATAAAAGAGGTGAAAAATTTAACAAGAAAAGTTAATTTCCTTACAGAACTGGGCTACAGTGTTTATTTAAATTAGCAGTTAATAGTGATACTTTTATCAAACATCTGCCCCTGTGTAGGAATTAATATCCTAGAAGCCCCCACTGAAGATATTTTGCTGTTCTTTTATTATGATTGTAAGCTTAGAAAAGTAGCATTGCATTGCTTAACACAAGTTTTTCTCTAGGAAACTTGTATTGCAGCAGTTTAACCAATGAAAAGAGAGGTTAGAGGTGAGTTCAGGGCTCTGTTGTGCTAAGCACCCAGAAAATACAGAAGGTGGTCTTCCAACCACAAGATCTAGACATAATACTGCTTCAAAGAAATCTGAATATCCACCAGGTCAGAGCTGGCTTGACTGACACAGTTTAGAGGTGTGAAAGTTGCTCTTCTTCCTCCAGGTGATAAGTTGAAAGATGAGAAAGTAGAAGATTTTTGGGCAGTGCTTCAGGAAATGTGGTGTTGGGTGGTTGTTCAGGCAGCCACTTTGACCAGTGTGGCAGAGCCAAGAGAGTTGGCTGAACAACTTTTGAAGAAGGTGCTGTGAAGTGCCACAGCTTTTTGACCATGATCTTAACCTAGCTAAGTAGTTTGGGACATGGTTTGTGAGATGTGGTTTAACCCTGCTGTGGAGGGGGAACACTAGGAGTGGAGGGAAGCTTCCACTTGGACCTGAGACTTTTGATCTGTTGTCTCACCTGAGCCACAAAGCTTTGTGATTCAGTCTGTTATATAGATACCTGTGTTGGAGTATGAGCTGCTTTTGGCTGTGATGGGGTTTAATTGTCAAAGCACAGAGAACTGTTAATTTTTAAGTTTTAAATGTGGCCATTCCAGATAAGGCATGCAGAATCTTTGTCTTTGGAGACTGTGTTTATGACCCTGTATCTTATTTCCCTTTCAAAATTCAGTGGGAAAAATAGCCAAGTGAATGGTTAAAAAGAATATTTTTTTTCACTGCAACTGTAAAGTTAAAAACCTTCTCCCCCCCCATCCAACTTTCTTCCTTTCTCCTGTGCTGGAGATGAGAAAAAGTCTGTTTTTATTACTGGTTTTTGATCTGGGATAAAGGAAAGCACAACCTGTAAACCCTTAACTTTTCAGAAATATTCTAATACTTAAAACAGCTGTTAGTGTGCAAGAATTTTGGCAATGTCACCAAGGGGTTGCTTGGCATTGTTAAAACAATGTGCTGCTCACAAGCCTAGAATAATATAGTTACTTGTTTACCCTGTCACTACAGTGATTCCAAAACTTGAGAAATCTTAACAGACACACAGTTTGCTTGGTTCAAAACACACTTTTTGGGAATCTAGCCACCAAATCTTACTTTTTATTTGTAATTCTAGAAAGTTCTCAGTGAAAACTTTTGTTCAAAGGCTCAGTTGCCAAAGTATTGACCCCCCCTTAGCTATAATTTTTACTTAATGAATCACTTTAATCATGATGTATCCTCTTTCTCCAGGATTGTGACAGGTTTTTTCTTAGAATTACAAAACCATTCAGGTTGGAAGGGATCTTTGGAGGTCTCTAGTCCAACTTTCTACTCAAAGCAGCACTCTGTATTGAATTTAAGCAACACTGCTTAAAGTTTTGTCCAGTCTTGGAGACCTCAAGGAATGCAGTTCATGCAGCCTTTCTGGGTGACCAGTTCTAAGGATTAACTATCTTGTTGGTGAGAATTGTTTTCCTTGTACCTGGTGAGAACATTTGTTGTGTCAACTTAAGCTTGTTGTCTGTTTTCCCATCCTACACCTCTGGGAAGAGCCTGGGTCTGTCTGCTCAATGACCTCTGGGGCAGACTGATGCTATTTTCTCCCTAAAGCTGTCCATTGTTGTGCTCAATACGCCCATTTCCCTCAGCCTTTCCTCAAGGGAGAGGTATTCCAGCCTTCAGTCATCTTGGTGACTAAATCCTTCACTAAACTCATTCCAAGTTCCCAATGGGTGTCTTGTACTGTAGGTCCCAAGACTGAATGAAGCATCTACATGGGATTGGTTATCCCCTTTAACTCATTCATCAACTTTCCTCCATCCACTGCAGTGCTTCTGTTAATACAGTCCAGGTTGTTTTTGACCTTCTTTGCTGCCAGGACACAGATGTGGTTCATATTTTGCTTGCTGTCCAACACCACCCTGTGTTATCTTTTCAGCAGAGCTGCTCTCCAACCAGACAGTCTGTACCATGTACCCATGGGCAGGGGGTTATTCCTTCCCAGTGCAGGACTTTGCATTCATCCTTGTTAAATTTCATTAGGCTGCTCTTGACCTTGCCTAGGTCTCTCTGTGAGGCAGCCCTGCCCTCTGGCATGTTAACTGTTTAACTTTTTCCCTCAGTTTGGTCACATCCCCAAACTTGAGAGTGTGCTGCAATAACTCTTTCAGGTCATTGACATAGATGCTGAGCAGGACAAGCCCTGGGACAAAACACTTGTTACTGGCCTCCAGGTAGAGCGTGGCCAGGTAGGGTACTGTCCTCTGAACCCAACTGTTATTCAGTATAGCATCCTTATTGGACATTAACCTGGATATGGAACCTCTGCAAGTCTGTCACCTGTATGCATAGGAGGGCAAACAAGGCTGGGAGGGCAAACATCTCTGCAGACAGAACTTAAATCTCTGTGCTGTGGCTGGCTAAATTTCCTTAAACATCCTGATAAATTAACCTATTGTTCAAACCACCCTTAAAACTGAAACAACCTAGAAGTACAATAAATAGCACTACCACACTGCTTTCTTCATTTCACATGTAATCAAGCAATCTTGTTTCCCACTGGTACTCTAATAGTATAAAAACCAAATTGCCAAGGGACTACTTGGTGAAAACTGTAGCTTCTGAAAACTTGCAACCTCAGATTACCATGTTGTAACAAAAATACCAAAATACATTTTTGACCTATAAAATAATATACTTTTCTACAAGAAAAATGTACTCATCTTTGTTAAAGGTATTGACAAAGCTTTTCCTTGTCTTTTACATGGAAACTTACTCTTTGCTAGCTATTCATACTTCCTGACATCTAAATCTTGCTCAGTTAAGTCTTTCTCTGTGAAATAAGGAACAAGTATTTCATACTGTTGTTGGGTCTTCTGCAGAAGTGCTGGTTTTAGATGCTGGGAGTGCAGCTCAGAAATTTCTGATTAAATTAGATGTACCTTTTCTCTTGGCATGTATGAAGCTGTTGGTAAAGCTGTGTGCTTTTATAAACAAAGATGCACTTATAAACAAGTGGTGCAAGATTAATGTGATTAAGAAACAAGTTACTTATCTCCTGATCTTAGAGAATTTCTGAACTAATTTCAGTTTCCTGCTTTGAAAGAAGGCATCACTAGCAGAGACTGCTGCTTCAGACTTACCTGTTGTATAATTTGAAAAGAATTGAAGGAAAGGCACGAGCTGTTCCTCAGGCAATAATAGGAGAAATGTTATGAGCTCATGTTCACAATAGCCAAAGGAATTGAAAAATGTGAACTTCAAGTGTCGTCAAGGATTCTTAATCCACTTACCTGGCTTGTGCATAAAGAACAAAACCCAGCAACATTGGGTCAGAAGAGAGGTTAATGTAACCCACCTTTGCTGTGTCTTGGGAGGGACACAGGAATGAGGGCAAGGATATAGCAATAGTTCACCAAAGCAGTCTACTGGCTTTTGGCATTTTGCAGCCCTCACCCAGAAGAGTGACTTTGTGTTTGAGGAATCAATCTAGGGTTTCTGTGAGCGTGTTCTTGAGCCAATGCAAACTCCTGGCATCTACAATACTGCAGTGAAGTGGCATGGTTTTAGGGCACATTGCAGGAGGAACCATCTCATTTCACATGCTTTGAATTTCCACCTCCCTCCCAGTTCCTGTATTGGAAACAAGAGTGAATAGGAATAGAATAGTAATAGGTCTGTTACCTTTTCTCCCTTTCTATTTTCCCTTATTATTTTACTGACCTTTATTCTGCAGCCATTTCTTTTTCTTGCTGAAGAGCTAGAGGCTTCTGAGTTGCTAGCCTTCTGTGTTGTTTTTGGAAGCTATTTCCCATTCTTTGATTATCTTTGTCCATTCTTGGAAGTTTTAATTGATTTGGAGTTGAGGGACCAAATCTGCACACAGTTATATCATTTATTTTATATTATTTCACTTTATGAAGGTAGCTGCTGTCAGAGACATCTGTGTATGTCTTGGGTTTTGTTCCTTTAAAGAAAAAAACACACACACAAAAAACCTGCTGTAAAACTAGTGGAAAGCTAATCAGTGGAATGGGGTTTGCTCCTTATGTCTCAAGAGATGAGCAGACTTTTCTTTTTTATGATGGCCATGGGAAAAATTGACATTATCAGTAGTGCAGATCCTCCTCTGGGCATGCTGCTGGTTGCCAGGAAATGTTACATTTGAATCATGTGTGTACCACATGTTGACCTAACTTTAGGCAACTGACTCTTGTGTGGAGGGAGAGAAACAAAATGTGATTATTTCCAAGGGGCTGGCTAGTTCCAGTCCAGCTGGTTCTATAAAGCAATGGTAGTCAGCATATCTCTTCTCACAGTTGTGCTTTTAGGCATGTGGGACTTTTGTCTTGTTTGCTGGCCAAGCAGAAACTGGCTCTGGGGCTACCTCTCCAATAGGCAAGTCTGCTGTGGTATTGGTCCTGATTATAGACATTCTACTTCATTGCCACTTGTACAAGCACACTGCTGCATTACCTCTGTGTTCGTTCCCACACTGACTGTTTTGGTTGTAATCTTGAACTTGGCCATTCAGGACTGGGACCCCATCTGTGTCTCTTCTTGTACCTCCTGCTTGCTTTCATCTAGTGAGACAGAAAAATATTGAGTTATTTCTTGGATGAGTGGGGGGAAAGGAACAAAATGAGCTCAGCTGCAGAGGAGACACATGATCGAGGCAAGCAGTGAAGCTTACCCTTACCAAGGAAGGGGGAAATGCCACAGGCATATGGGAAGGCAAGGGACACCAACACAATCTGCACCTGCATGCTGACATTTTATCCAGCCTGCTAGTGCTCAGTCCAAGAGCCTGGATGCTGCAGGGGTTCAGGTGCTGGCTGCTGGGCTGAGACCCTGAAAAGCAGCAATGAGAACATGAAAAATAAGTAGGAGATTTTTAAGATGTAGGTGAACACCAACTGAGCCAAATCTGTTGAGCAGGGGGAAGAGAGTGAAGTTCTGTTAATGTGTTTTCCTTTTTAAGTTTTTGTGTTATTCTAAAGCCTGAAGCTCCCTCTGATCCCGTGTCCCAAATTGGTAGCCAAGTACATGTGGGCAGGGAAAGAAGGGAATGTAACTTGAAATAGCTCCCTTATTTTCAGACACTGAGTGTTGTGGCAATCAAAAGGGGGGATATGACTAAAAGCCATCAAAACCACTTCCAAGCACATGCCTTTTAGTGAAGTAAATGAGCAGGATTTTTAGAATATAATGCAAACAGGAAATCAGTCTGAAAATTGTAGTCCACCATTAACTTGCAGGGGGAAGGGAAGATAGATTAAAACTATCCTTGCAAACAGTCACTGTGCTTTAAAGCCTGATAGAGGATTGAATGCATGTGTAAGAAATTAATCCAAATCAACATTTCTTGGATGTTGGTGGTTTTTTTTTGTTGCTCTTGGTAATAGAATCAAGCTGTTATGTGACTAGTAGATAGCTCTTCATGCAACAATTTCACTTATTTGCTCCCATAGTTCCCATACTGAACATAGTTATCCAGTACGAGCAGCAACAAGGAAGCCAACCTCAACTATCTACCTTGAAACAGGATTATAATGATATGCTAGTCACTTCTAAGAGTGTGTTCCTCAGCCCTTCGTTGCATTGGATGTATAATTAAATCTGTAGCCTTCATGATTGCCTATAGCAGCTGTTGCCCTTTTGGATGTGGTCTGGGTTAGGAACCAGTTGCTTGTTAGCATGCACTACTGTCCCTATGTAGATCCAGGAGGTTTTAGATCCAGAAAACTCTTGCATCCTACCTTCTCAGTACACATTACACTTTCTGGGCATGTTGTTTTCTGGTATCTCTGCTTCTCTGTCTGCATGCGTAGAAATTTACAGGAAACATTCATGTGAACTTATAGTGAAGTGATGTGTATTCCATCCCAACTGCAGCAGTTTGTTTGTTCGGTTCTTCTTTTTGAGTATAGGACTTTTGTGGACTAGTAGCATTCTTGCAGGCAGTGTGGGCAGCTCATTACCCCTAACTTTGATTTGTGGGTATTGGTTGTTGCAGTCCAAATGGTTGCTGGCTTAGGTTGCTATCATAGGCTAGGATGACTTAAGTACTTGAGTGACTGCATCGTTATAGGAAATTTTCTTGTTGCCCCTTTGTTTCAGCCTCTTTTTAATGTTCAGTGTTTAGTGTATGTGTCATCCATCAGTAGGTTTGGGTTTCATACCCAGGAGGCATCTCTTTGTGGTGACATCCCAGTTTTTTAAAATGGAATAGAAGAAACAGCGCTATGGAAGTGGTGGTGAGGAGTACTGCAAACCTGAAGTGGCTTCATGTCTGGGACTGTAGTGGGAATGTGGAGGGGATTCATGATAGTGATTGGAATTCTTCCAACTGTATGATCTTGAGTGAGTTGTGAGTGACTAGGAAAAGCTTTTGCAGATGCAGATGGCTGTATAGCAGATATGAACTTCTCTTAGCTATGCTCTGTACACTCACTACGATCAGCCTCAGATACCTAAGCTCACTGGCTATGAAATTCATTGTGGGCTCTAGGAGGAGGGTGGAAGAATTACAAAACAATAACAGAAGAAAACAGACTTTCATCAGCTCAGGTGCTGGGAGGAGGGGGGAATAAAAAAAAAATCAGGTGTGGCTGCTAAATGTTAGAGACAAGTGCCCACGACTTTCACTTTACTATGTGACAGCTTTTAGTCTAAGCCAGTGTCTGGTGACACCTTTGGACCCTGTAGAAATGCACATACTGGTCACTGTTTTATGTGGCTATATGTTACAAAAATAACTTCCGTCTTCACAAAACAAATACGAGAGCTCACAAAGTGGTGTGCAAACCCGACTAATATCTTAACTTCCTTTAACTTGGAAGTCTGGTTTTGTTGCCACAACCAACGTGTTCAGTGGCCACCATTGTGTTCTGTTGTTCGTGCTTCCATTGTGAAGTGGCTGTTAATTTCTTTACTATTCAGACATGCAACAATGCAGACTCACAGAGGTGAGGCAAGCAATGGGTCATTGAGACTTCACTGTGTAAGGGATGTCAGAGCTGCAGCCTCCAGTATCCTTGGATTGCATTGACTACTCTGCATTGCTCCTGATTCTTCTGCATGGTATTATATTATGAGCTTTGTGGGATTAAAACCACTGCCCTACTACATGTAACTTGTTAGTTGTCTGTCTTCTCCTTGACAAAGAAGGTATAATGCTGTCATTTTGCTTGTATTTTTGATGCAGTGAGGCCAGCTATTTTAGTAGTTGATAGGAGCTTCACAAATGCAGAGGAGACCTGACCTTGAGATTAGAGAGGGAACTCATCAGGTCTGTTTGGCTGTATGACCTTTCTTGTTCTGGTGTAGTGGCAAACCTGAAAATCTGCTGCTGGTGATGCCAGGCTGCTGATGCAAAACTGCTTGGAGCTGACCCCAGGATTCAGCAAGGCAGGTGGTGTTTGTCCTGGGCTAGAGGGGGCAGCAGGTGTCTGATGGCAACGCGCAGAAGTGTCTGGGCTGCCCTTCTGTTGGAAATCACTCCTGAAGCCTTCCCTTGTACTGCTTTGCATCAGGAAGGATCACCATGTGCGTGTGTGTTACCCTGCTAGTGTGATCAGACATGATTCTGCAGCATGTGCATATCTCCACATAACTTTAAGGCCTTAAAAAAATATTTCGAATAAATGTGAACACAACCAGATCAAATATATAAATGGAAAGACTACAAAGCTTCTGACTTGCAGCAGTATTTGGCCCCTTCAGAGGAGCATGTGGATAGGTTGTGTAAAATGGTGGAGTGGAAGTGAAGTAATATGCTGTTTTCTGTACTGACTTGGAAAAAATCGTGTTTGAGGAGCAACCAGGTTATAGACTGCACTGTAACCAGTGGAGTGATAAATCTTCATCCTGCAGTGGCATTTGACACTTTTTCTCTTTGGATTTTTAGTTTCAGTGGAAGTAAATGCAACCAGAATTGATCAACAGCTGTTCCAGCAGCACTTTGCCTAGTTTTCTACTCTGTATGTGGTAGAAAATCTCTCCTGCATTCCTATATCTAACCAAATTCATGTGGTTGGGCTTGGGACAGAAGAAACTTGTATTTTGAAATTAAGAGAAAAAGTTCCCTTCAGTCTCAACGGGAAACTTTCAGAGACTAATGATAAAGGTAGTGTCTACTGCATAAGAGTGGACACCACTGACTTTTCTACCAGAATGCCCTGTGTGCATGGAGGGAAAAACCCTTTAAAAATCCTATTGACTTCTGCGGCTTTTTGGCTTGGTTCATTGTCACTATTTTGGGTCATGGCAAATACTCTTTAATTGTAAAAGTAAAGAGTTTGAAGATTTTGAAAGTGTCAAAAAATAAATACTGCTCAAGAGTATTTATTTTTTTTTATCTAATTGGAGCGGATAAAGGTACCAATTTACTTCCTTGTGAGTTTTCTCTTGTTCAGGCAATGGTAAGTTTATAATCAAATGAGGGATCATTTGAATACTAGGTTTCAGGACATTGATGCCATCACATTCAATTTGTGTCTAAGAAGTTAATTATAGATACTGGATATTAGTACTGTTTTTCTTTTTGACATCTTAAACTTGGCAAAAGAAAAATGTACATTATAAGAAGGTTGAAAATTAAAGTCTCTAGCTGAGTTCTACTATCTCATGAGCAGTTATTTAGACTTAAAAAAATGCTTTTAAATAGATCTTCCCAGACTGTTAGTCTGATGCCAGATGAACAGTTCAAGGGTATTTATATAAATCAACAAAACAAAATTTTACCATGAGATGAATCCCACTTTTTGCAAAGAAAAGTTAAAAGCCAAAATCAGACATCTTCCTGCCAACTAAAATAATCCAACAACAAACCCACACCCAGCCCTTTCTCTGCTTGTTTTCAAACCCACTAATAAGTTTTTTCATAACATTACCTGAAAAAAGCCAAAACAAACAAAAGCCAATCCCTCCCCCAAAAACAACTGTGGTTCTCCATGAGTTCTCTCATTTGAAGTCTGTCTTCCTCCTTACAAAAGTATTTGCTACTCACAAGTTTGTCTGAGCTGAGCAAAAAGTGAGCTAAACAGTAAGCTTCCTTTATCTTACCTGTTTTCTGCATCTTCTGGTGTTCATGTTAGAAAAGTAAGTGTAGGTGCTGCACACAGTCGTGCTGCACACAGTCCTGCTGCCTCCTGGAGTGTTTGTTTTCAGCAGGCAGTTTAGACAATTCCTTCTAGGCTTGCTAACTGTTGGGTGAGGCTTCATACCTGGAGACTTCCTGCCACAGAAGGAAACTCCTAGCCTGTGAGCCAAGGGCCTATCCTTTTTGGCAAATAAGAGTGTTTTGTAATTCCCATTTTATTTCACTTCAGCTGTTGGAAGAAGCTGCTTTTCTTTTCTCTCCTCCCTCCCATTACACCTTTCCCCATACTCTAACCATAGCAGCTACACGGTAACATCCTTATGTTGTATTCCCTGGGTTCTAGAAGGCCTCCTGGGATTTGTAGGACACACGGGTTTCCTGGGGCTGTTCCTTCCATCAAAGACCAGCACAGAGGTGAGGGCAGAGGGCATCTTTTATCTTCATTGTCTTTTCCATGTACCAATGTCTGGTGACATTGGTATGGGGAGGGTCTTTTATGAGCTTGAGCTAAAGAGCTTGGAAAATGTGTGTGGATTTTTTTCAGTTTTTGTGTTATCCTGATGCCAAAGATGTTTTGGGTTTTTTTCTGAATAATTTGATAGCCAAAGGTTGGAGGATATAGAGACAGCATTCCAGCAGTGCTTGAAGATACATGCAGAAAAGGGGTGGGAACTCTTAAACCTATTCTTTTTAGGGAGTATTAGGAATAAGTAGTTGGAACTATATAATTGTGAATATTTGTTTTAAAAAAAAGTAGGGTTTTCAGAAGTAGGTTTTTCAGATGCCTTTGGTTTTTCTTGTAGTAGTGAGAAAATGACTTAGTTATAGAAACACTGTAATTGTAGGCATAAGAAATACTGATGGGTGATGTTGCAAACATTACTTTAGAATTAGACTACTTCACTTGAAGCTTTATGGGTGCTTTGTATGAATTCTGTCTAAAATCTCTGCTATTTCATTTTAAGGAAAAATGAGTTAATTTTCTAAATAGAAAAAAAAAAAAAAACAAAACCAAAAAAACCCCAAAACTCCTCACAAGTCCTGTATAGGAAGTTTTATATTGTGCTGGTCCAATGAGGTATTCTTAATATAAAGTCTTCATGCTTTGTGCTAACCCACAACAACTTTTAGCATCTTTGGGAAATGTCAGCATGTGTATCAGATGCACACAGTATCTTAAATTATTAAGACTTTATGTTGTGTCTGTCTTGTATATAAAGTTACAGCCTATAGAATACTCAGCTTCCATCAACTATTTGTGGCTGTTAAGAATGCAAAAATCTACCAAATGGAATATACAGAAGGGAAGTAACCATACGTAATCTTAGACTTCCTAATTTCCTATCCTTTGTTATCAAGTCATAGTGGTCTATGGTTTTAGAAGAATATTGAATTTGGGAAAGACTGATATAAAATAAAGGTTATCAGCACTGCAAATGCTTCATACAGAACTGATTGTGGATTATGTTCTTCTGCCAACCACTTTTGAAATCACATTCTGAAGGCATTAGTTGTGGTTCTGAAGCTTGCTTTTCTGTTCAAAGAAGTCTGAGCAATGCTTTTCTTGTTTATACTTTTGAAGATCTCCCATACCTTGTTGAGTTCATAAAACTGCCTTTTTCACCATGCTGCATATGTTGTTGCCTAACTACCTGTCAGCTGATTCTAAGTAATTTCTAGTGATCTGTGTTATGTGATGCTTGTGGTTTTTTTCTTGCCAAGGTATAAAATGATCACCTGAACAGAGGTAACTATTGTTCTACTGTGCATTAGCTTCTGTCCTTTATTTTTACTAACAATTCAATTCATGTCATCACTGCCTCTTGCATGCTTTTGTGGCTTTGGCTTATCTGAGAGCATATCTTGCAGAAGCATTGCTTTTCATTTCCTTTGGAGAGCGATCCAGATGTAGCAATGCTGTCTAAGGAAATCCTGCTGCTTGACTCCAGCTGCAGCTATAACGGGGTCATTAACATGGTCTTTGCTCTTTCCTGCTGGCCCATGCTATTGTAGCTGTTGTCTCCTCTGCTGTGTATCTGTTAAATCTGTTAGGCAGCCTAGCCCTTCACAGTTTTTCGGTGAGCTGATCTTTACTCCTGGGAGCAAGAAGAGAGAAAATTGGAGAGGAAATGTGGGAAAATAAAAGACATAGTTTCCACTTTTCTGTTTTCTTGTGACATAGGATATATATGGTAACTTTAGAGTGCACCTGAATGTTAAATTTGTTTTTTACTCCTAATGACTACTTCATCAGTGATCACTGAGTAATGTGAGAACATGCTCTATCACCAACATACACAACCCACAGAGCCAGCACTCTGTAGGGTGCAGGTACCATGATGCATACAGCTCCCACTGAAAGTAATGTGATCCACTTTAAAGTCTGTTTTGAGATCATCAGAGTCATTTGCATGAGCAGAGCACTTGCTCTTTAGTGTGTGTCCTGCATATTTCAATGGTTTTAGTGAAATCTAGATTTGTGTGTGGACGTAAGACCATCACAAGTAAATGTATGTCATTTGACTTTCTAGTTTGGTTAGGTGAGGAATGCAATTTCTTTTAAAATATCCCTGAAGTCTGTTGTGTACTGTCCCCTCTTGCTCATGAAGAGTTTGCTTCACGGGGTACAGTATTTTTGAGCTCCTTCTTAGAGTACTTGAGGGATATCTGTGCTCCTCACTTTGTTACCTGTGATACTTCATTACAAAGCTTGCCCATGTCACCCTCCTGCTTTCTCTGGGCTGTGCTGTAGTTGGTGGGGCTAGCCAGGGTGTAGAAATGTGGTTTCCATCTTGCAGGAGTCCTCTGGGTGAGTCTTGATGAGTGTAACCCTTCCTGACGCTGGCAGGCTCCCTGGGTTTGGCTGAGGCAGAGATGTTCCTAGAGTGCAAATGCTGTATTTTTGTGTGATCTGGATTGGGAGACTGCCCATTTGGCTACACCCCTCCCTCAGTGAGGGCCCAAAATAAACATTGTGCAAATCTATGTCCCTCAAACAAGCAATCAGTGAAATTGCTGCACTTCCACTAAGATTAAGACTAATCAAAGTGGGCAGTGATGGCAGGAGTCAGTCTTTGCTTGGAGTTTGCTCTAATGAAGTCTTCACTGCCCCATGAAGGCACGGAAAGAATATGAAATGACACAACCTACAAAAACTTTACCACTAATTGCATTTTATGGTGCTCTGCTCATTTATTTTGGTGGAAAACCCTTCTGGTAAAGAGGAAAATTTTGTGTAGGCTAAGTAAGTAGGAGACACTAAGTTCTTGCTATGAGGTGAAACAAAAACTCTGTGGTAAATGTACTTCAAAATGCAGATCTAAAAAAAAAGAATAAAATTAAACACTCTTAAATCAGTGGATTCCTGTGTCTCTAATTAGTTTAAATGAGAAAAATAGAATGTATTGAAAATATATGTGGTTTCATTTTATGAAGTCTAGTTTACTGTGGGAATAATTCTTTATAAATGTAGCTAGTGATTATTTAAGTGATGACTCATTAATGGTTTAAAAGCAGTATAGTAAAAATGAAACTTAGGTTGGGTGAGAGCTATTTTTATGGGGTTTTTTGTTTGCTTTTTAAGTTACTTTAGGAGTTACTTTCAGGGGACTCCTATCTGTTCTCTACACCATAACTGTGATTGCCTACCTTGCGGGGTGGTTTTATTTTTTTTTTGGCATTTAACACAGTGGGAACAAACTGGGAAATGCTGATGTTAGGAAAGTTAAGCATGGGCAAATATACAGCTATAAGGAAGGGCTAGAATGGATCTTATATTAAAATTATGGTAACTTTTGCTACTTGTTGAAGTACTAGATTGTATTCTGTTACTGTATTGAAGTCATGACTAAAAACCAGTAAAATTCAACATTCTTGTATATTATCTCAGTGATCCTTGGTTGAACACTTCCACTATATGCAGGAAGATTCTTCTCCTTGAGCATTGGTAGTAATCTTAACGAGCTGGAAAAGTTTAGCTGTCATTAAGCTTGGAAAGACTTAAAGCTCTGCATTGTTTCTTATAATACTAGCTCCTTAGAGTGAGGTTTCTTTTTATTATTAGTTATATAAATCCCTGTTTTATTTAGCACTGTACTGAGAGTATTGGACTTAAAAACAGTGTGCATACCTCCTAAATTTGCATCAATATTGGAACTAAGTTAGAGATTTTAAAAACAAAGTATTTAAATTTCAGAGAGTTGTCACTACCTGTCCATATCATTACAAAGGCTTGTGTATGCATGGAGTTGCAAGAAAAACAATTAATGGAGGTGGGTTCTGCACTTGAGCAACGTGCTACTTAGTAATATTGTTGCATTCACATCTTCCAATTAGCAAAACTTAATTCTAAAGATAGGTGTTTAGGCTGAGCTTAAAGTAACGGGAACTCCAAATTCAGTGACTCGTGGGAGGTTCTAAACTAGTCTGCTTTTCTCAGCCTTGCCTCTTTATGCGTATATAATCAGGTCTTGAAATCCATAGCTTTTTTCCATTATCTAAAAGATGTACATGATTTTTGAGGAACCTTCTGTCAGACCCTTTGCCCATCTGAAAAAATGGCAACCATACTTTCAGAATACTTCCAATGATGAGTTAGAGTATTACCTGAAATATTAAACACTTGCCTCATATACCACTGTAATATTTTACCACTGTTAGATTATAAACACTCAGCCATGATTTATAAACAAGCTACTGGCTTGTTGGACACTTTGTCTGACAGAGTTTTAACAGATGTCTCTGAAAAGTTCTTGCACTTTATATTAAGACAGTTCTTTTACAACAATATTTGCTTTCATTTTAGGCAAAATAATTCAGAATTAAGAGTTCGAATTACTTAATTGTTTGAGGCAAAGTGATTAAAAGCAAAGTGATTAAAAAAACCCCAGCAAACCAAAAACCCTGATCATAACCCTGTTGCTTTCAATTTTTGCCACTTTATGGCTATTTTTCTTTTTTTTTTTCGTTTATGTGGCTGGTTTTTTGTGTTGTTGTTTGGGTTTTTTTTCAACTTTTCCTGCTTTTCCCCTTTGCTGCTGCTTCTTTTCATGAATCTCACTTGCTCTCCCTTGTCCCTTTCCAATAGTGCAGCCAGCTGAATCTCAAGTGCAAACCCCTGTTTCAGTGAGGCAGTTCCAAAGGGTCCAAGCTTGGAGGCCAGTGGTGCAGACAGGCTTTGCTGCTGTGAGGTTGGAAATGAGGGTTAAAAGTGGCCTGGGGTGAGACTGTTTTGCTTTGCATGACCAGGAGAGGTAGGGGAAGAAGGGCAAAGGTAACCACAAGCCATAACTGAGATCAAGGTTTTTAGGTCAACGTGCAGTAACACAGTAATTGCTTGGGCTTGGAGGGCACATTACCTGTGCCCTTTACCCCTGGGCTTTAGGGTTTAGCTGGGTGACTTCTTTTTCTGCAGAAGGGCATCCAAAAAGCTTCAAAGGTGTGCTCTCTAAACTGCAGTTGCACGGATGCTCCCAAAGCAGCCATGCTGGACTTGTTTGTGAAAATGTAACCTGTGGTTTGCACAGATTACCTGAGTAGTAGCACAGGAGTGTGGTCACATTTATGTATATCAGAGGAGAAGCTGTAGCATGGGGATTAGGCCCACATCCTGCTTTGTTTAGACAGACACAGAAATATCTTGTAACTGTGTTTTGTTTATTCTCTTTTCTTTATTCTTTTAGTAGCACGTTTTGTGACATATTCTCTATGAGCGAGTGTTGAAACTGAGGTAGTGTTAGGCAAACATCTGTTCTTATGGTAAATTAATGGGATTTATGTTGCTCAGCAGCTTATTTGCTAATGCAGCCAAAAGAGATGCATGTCCCCACTCCTTGGTTTTTTTTCTTCCCACCACCCCCCTGACAAAATTGTGCTTGTTTGCTTGCTTTGCTGGCAACACTAATTTTACACACTAGTTCCTGTGCTGTCCCTATTTACTGCCCTAAGAACAGCAGCGTGCAGACCAGTTACAGCAGCCAAGGCTGTATGAAGCTGTTAAAGCAACACTCATTGTCTGTCCACATCATGTGCCATCCACTCTTGCCTTCCAGCCTGTTTGCTAGTTGACTGTGTCTTCTTTCCTGAACTCTGTATGTATAACCCTGGTTGTAGTTGTCATAGGTACTTGCTGTTGGAGTATCTGTATTCTGGGGACCATGCTGATCAGCACACCGTGTTTAAATATTTCATTCTCCGCTGAAGTTTAAAAAGAAAATAGTAAAGATATTTTTGAAAGTCTGACAT
This sequence comes from Dendrocincla fuliginosa, assembly GCA_035047845.1. NCBI lineage: Eukaryota > Metazoa > Chordata > Aves > Passeriformes > Dendrocolaptidae > Dendrocincla > Dendrocincla fuliginosa. Next base: position 31,574,857 of record JAWWMO010000083.1, on the reverse strand, counting down.
AAAATTTCCTAAAATAGAACTTAAGGAAGTATCTCATACTAGTGAAAACAGATGATGAAGTCAGTGTAGTTGTGAAGATTTTCTATGCAAATAGAAAATTCAAGTAAACTGACTTAGGCTGTTTTTGTTTTCCTTCAAACTTCTGTCTTCTGACTTCAGTCCTCATAACAGCTGAGTTACTTCTGCTACAGCTCTGGAGAGCATGTGGCAGCTAATCTTGATCTTTGTGTTCAGAATGAGCAGAGTATTACCATGGGCTATTGATTAGTACCTGCTCTAGTATTTCTGTTTCTTGCAAACATGTGAACCACATACTTGCTAAATTGTAAGGCTTTGTGGTGGGATAGGCATAGACATAGCTTTAAATAACAAAAGAACTTCTGGGTACAGAAACTCTTTTGTAACCTTAGGCAGAATGCTGTTGTCTAGCTTATTATACCTTTGTCCTGTTAAAATCTTACTGGTGTGTCTATTGCCATGTTTCAGGTGGCTCAGTGCTTCATAGTTGCTCTGTTCACTTACGTGTGGCATATCCTTTCCCTGGCTTTCTTGTTCAACTTGTGAGAGTTTGGTGATCTGACCTTGCTGCTGGACAAACATTTATTTTTTTTAATTTTATTTTTTTTTAAAGTTGCTTGTAGATAGCCTAAGCACAGCTCTTGTGGAACCCCTATGCCACTAGAGTGGGGAAAGGAATCCAGTTTTCTGGAATTGTATATTTTCTAGTCCTTGTTGTCTTCCTCACTGCATAGCTTATCAGCAAAGTGTAAGGATACTCTGTGAGTCTGCCTAGTGCCTCACAGTAAAGAATTTGCTTGAAACTATTCAGATGATATTTCAAATAAAGGACACCTGCTAATGAAAAATGCAGCACCTTGCCTATGAGAATGGCCAGAGATGGTTGCAGGTATATAGGTATTAATTGAAAGCAGAGGGTCAAGCATTATATGTGTTGATTAAACCTTTGTTCTTTGATAACTATTCTTATTAAGGCATGAGGGCTACCATATAATGTGTGACTTTACAGTATTATGTGCCATGGTCTAGTTTTGGAAATACTGAATAACGTTAGAAATGGTGATCAAAATAAGGTTTCTTGCTTCCTCTAGATGACTCTGTAACGGACTTTCATCCACAGATAAAATATTTTTCTGGTTTTTTTTTTTTTTGAACAGCTGATGCTAGAGGTATTGAAGAGTTTGAAAACTAATCATAGTAGAACCTAAAATAGAAAACCAGTGGGGAATGCAAGGCCTTTGACAACAGTTCACTTTTTTATTTTTGCAGACCCTTTATGATTCTTGCCTGTCTGAAATATTTACTGTCCAATTGAAAGAAATTAATGTAGTCCATTTGCTTCCAGTTTACTGCCCAGCCCCTCTTATTCTTCTTGGGGATTTTGAGTGCTCTGTAGCCATTTCCTTCTGACAGTGTTGAGCTCAGGGGCAGTGTCAGGAGCCCTGATGCTGCCCCAGTGAGTCATCCAGTAAAACCAAAGTAGTCCCATGTGATTATTCACACATAAGATTTGGGCTCATCTGTCTGTAAATAAGCACGTGCTTGTCTACCTTGGTTTTTCTGTAAAGGCTGAAGCAGTAAAAGTACTTTCTAGGCACGTGCCCTTGACACACAATGCTAAAAATAGGGCAGTTTGACATTGCTACAAACTCCCAGGCTTTCTAGTTGTCTAAAAAGTTGCTCCCCTATTTAAGCAAGTACTTGAATGGGCACATTTTCACTCAGATGTTCTGGTTTTGGTGGGTTTTTTTTCTGTGTTCTACTCTAATATGTAGAGATTCCAAATTTATTTCTTCTGTATATGAACAAAGTTAGGCAGCATTTCTGTTTGTAATGCTCTCAGTAACTTTTCATAATCTCATTGGAAGAGAGCAGAGGTGGGTTTTGGTCTTTTTAAGGCATCTGTGTGAAACTACTTCAGATGTGGTTGTGACCTTATTAGAAGAATAATCAGTTATATTAGCCAAAGCTGGTCTACTTTTATGACTCTGCTTTTGTCACACCTATCTTCCAAAAAAGCTGAACTAGTTCAGCCCCTGAAAGCATTTCACGCTGTGTTTTACCGGTGTGACCCTGCACACTGTGTGAAGGTTCCTGTAGCTCCCTCAGATGTGTTCCACGGAACTTGTGCCTTGGACTCACATGCTGTGCTGTGGTGCCATGTGGCATTTCCCCTGGTCATGCAGGAAGCAATTCCTCAGAGCACAGCCTGGGACTGGTTGAAGCACAAAGCCTGCATTGGAGCCTGAACCCAGGAGGCAACTGCCTGTGCTGGGAGTAGGAAGGGGGATGTTTGGAGCTGGGTATGTGAGGCCTGGGGAAGGGGAGGGGAAGAGAGATTTATTTTAACTAACTGTAAGTTTAATGTAGCTTCCTTCCTTCCCTGCTTCCTTTGCCCCCTGCTTTACCTTTACGGTAAGCACATACAATAGTCTTTGTGGCTTTACCTCTGCTGCCCGGCAGAAATGTGTGGTTTTGCCCCAGACTGACCCCCCAGCATGTCTGTGACATGTGGTGGGAGGGTGGCACAGGCAAGGGCAGGCTTTGGGCAGGGGACAGTGCTGGGGGGAGGTTGCTGTGTGAGCAAGGACTGTGTTCACTGTCCAGCCCTGTACAGGGAGAGTACACATGTCAATCTGGCAGCTCTGAAATCTTTCTGTCAGTGGAAACATGGTGTGCGGGGAGTGGGGTAGACTGAGCACGCAGCATCCATGGGCCAGGGACAGGCTGTGGAAGTGTGGGAGACGGGACCAAGTTCTGATTTTTGGCTGGGCTTTGCATTGCTAGATTGGTGCTGTTGTTGCTAGTAAGGGAGCAGTGGTGGATTTCATGGTCTTCTTGCGTTGCCCTGCTGTCCAACCTCCTGTTCCACTGGTGCAGTTGTAGCCTGCTTAGAGTTCAGCAGATCCACTGCTTGAGGTGGAGAAATTCCCTGTCATCTCTCTCCACTCCCTTTTATATGTCCACAGGCTGAAGACTTCCCTCAGGCTTCTTCTCTCTTGTCACTGGTATGAGTCTTACAGTTGTTTCTTGGAGGTCACGTTTTGTGGGCTTTGGAGAGCTCCTGTGCTGCAGCTGCCTTTAAAAGAGTTAATGTGTTTCTTCAAGTGGTGGCACATTGAGAGCAACCGGGGCTGTGGGGAAAGACTCAATGGGACTAGTCAGGTAGAGGGAAGAGCCATTGCAGGTTCAGTGCTGGGAAACAACATTTGCAGGGAGTCTTGTCTCTGCAAATATAATCTAGCTTGTGCCAAGGGCTGATTGCCCTTGCAAACAGAACAGCTCTCTGGGATTGCATGGTCTTCTGCCTTATACTAACCCTTAATCCTGCACAGTATTCCTTGACACTTATATCTTTCAAACTCATGAGTGAATTTCACTTTAAAATAATCTGAGATCCTTGGGAAAATTAATGTTTAGTCTCTGTACTTCATCACTCTCTATTGCTTTAGAAGCAGGACTGAGGAGTTTGCAAGCTGCGATTAGTTTCTTTCCCAGCTTGAGGCACTATAAAGTACAAGTTACTCAGCATTAAAAGACAGAGACCAGGCTATAAAGCAGTACAAATTAAGCTGTGCATTTCTAAATCATGAATAATTCTCTCATACAACAGAGTTTTCAGAAATGCATGCCCTTGCATTTTTGAATCAGATGCAGTAATGGTGTATTGCTTGGACAAAGAAAAGGGGAGGAACGTGACTCATGATGCATGAAAATATATAATTTTCTGCAATCTTTCACTGCTCATAAGCAAACATCTAAGAGAAGAAACAAAGCTTTAAAAAAGAAATTAAAATAGAATACCTGTGGGTGAAAGGTCTTCTGTTGGGACCCAACAGGTTGACATCCTAACTCTGGTGTCTGCACAGCTGCTTTGTGAGCAGTGTCTGGGCTCACCTGATGAGGTTTGGGGCCAGCCACCCTTGCCAGCCTCTTGCCCCAATGTCACTATCTGCCAAGGCTCTTGACATTTGGCCCTTCTGGCTTGCCTGAAGCTGTATTGTGGAGCCACAGTACAGGAGAATATGGGCTGCGGCTGGTGAAGCTGCAGGCACAGGTCTGGCTCCCACCTCAGACTTTCTCTCCTCTCTTGGTTACAAGGCATGCATGCTTGCTTCTCACGTCCCCACTTTGCTCTGAGGTGTGTGGGCAAAATGAAGCTCTGCCTGCTGCAGCCACTACCAGGTGTTCCTGTGTGGGAAGCCTTGGGGTCTGGTATAGCTCGTGTGTGCTGCGAGTGTGGCCTCCTTGGCACGGATGAGTGTTGCAGGGCATGAGCTCATTCCCATGACACTTCACACAGCTGCATGAGGCTGAACTGCTCTATCTTGTCGCCAGCTTTGCGGTCTTCTGAGCTCTTCTGGGGAAGCTGTTGTTGTAAACAGCCATGTGCTTCACATGCATGGCTTTGTGCTGGTGTTTTTAATGAGGGAGGGACACCACACACTGCACCAGTAACGTGTGTTGCAGTCATTGTACAGATGGTCATATCTTCACGTGGTTTGCTTCATACCAGATTTACAACTGTGTGTTCATTATTAGATTCGGAGCTGTGCACAAGTGCTGTTCGTATAGTTGCCTGAATATTTAAAGGTTGAGCAGATAAAAATCTTCTTGCTGATGCCTAGTAGAGAACAGCATACTGTTTTTTTGGGTAGCAGCTGACATGTGGAAAAAAAATATCCCAATATACCTGTTTTGAAGGTTTGTTTTCTAAAGCCAAATAAATAAGGCTGGACTAACTCTTGAGGATCTAAAATATTTACTATCTCTGCTGAGAATGGCAGGGGTGTTGGGCTCTTCTGCTGACTTGTTCTGGATTAAGGAATCTAAGTTTTGACATCCAAGTTGGAAAACTGTGCTCTTTTTGATTTGATTGGTGGTTTGTAACCACTGTTACAGCACAACTTATACTTGTCATGGAGTAGTTTAGAGGTATACACAATGGAGTATTTATTCAGTTTTATTATTATTGGCCAGTGTGAAGAGATGATTGTATTTTACATGAGAAAACAGAATATTTCAGCCTCTCCAAGCATAATTTACCACTTGGAATTTTGTAATTATGGTTCTAGTTAAGCTTGCAGTTGCTAACTCCAGAACTTGAACCATTTGTCTTCTCTCTAATGGTTAGAAAATGAATGTTTAATTGAAAGGTTCAGAGTGACTGATGTCTGCTCTTTCCTCGTGGTGTAACAAATGAAAGACAGACATACAGATAGTTTCCTGCCTGGTATTCTCATAGCACTTCTTGGAGATCATGTGCTGGTGATGTGTACTTGCATATTGCAGTTAAAGCTTTTTGTAGTTTTAAAGGTGGGGTTACAAGATTTCCTCAAACTTTTTAAAGTAAATTTAATAATAACTTTATTTTTCAAAGCTGATTATGGTTAAGCATTAATGGATTTTGTAGTTTGTGCTATTGTGTCTTGATACACCTCTGTTACAAACACAGGTTGTTGCCTGTTGTGTTTGTGACATTGACACAAGTGGTAAGGGTGTTCTTGTGTTGACACTTGCTGTTCTGCAGTACTTTGAGTGCTAAGTTTTCGGTGGTCAATCACCATTGCCATATTTATAGAATTTTTTCTAAAGGCAAAAAATTAATACAAAAAACCTCAGCTGCCACGCCTTCACTAGCCTTTACTATTTACAGCTGGGGTCAGCTCTATATAATCTTAGCATTCACCAGGTCTAGAGCTTTGGTTTCACTTTTTCTTCAAACCACTGCACACCTACTTAATACTACTTCTATAATGCTCTTCATTTTCATTTAAGAGCACAATTGAAAGTAGATTTGGAAAAAATAAAGGGAAGAAATAAGTAAGTTCTTGTAATGTTGCTTTTTTTCCTTACATATTTTTTATTTTAAGGGCAAGTGTATTTACACAGCTGTACATGTTTGCTCCCCCAGTATGTGAACTGTATGTTAGATGGATGATAATGTTTTGTGCCCATGCACTTATGTACAGCTTTATATTAACAAATCATGTTTTGCATTACAACCCCATTTCTGTCTTAATGCTGCAAAACTTGCACTTCAGAGTTGGCTCAAACCGAGAACAAAACTAAGGAGTTTGCAAACACCTTGGTACTGTGTCTAATGCAATAGAGAATGATGAAGTGCAGAGTCTAAACATTCACTTTCTGAAGTATCCTGGATGATTTAAAAGTGAAATTTATTCTGTGATTTGATGAATATAGGCTTACTCTAAACCAGTTACTGATACATCAAATCATAATTGTAGAGACAAGGGTTTTAGCAGAAGATATTTACCCAGTGCTGACTGGAATGGCTGTAGGTATTTCCTCTTACTTCACACTGATACCTTTTTTGGTATGAACTTCCTATTCTGAGCTACTTCTGTCACATTAATCTCTTTAGCAAATGTCCCCCTAGAGCCCTGGGTTTGCTCTTTGTGTGCCATTGTAAGAAGTATGTGGACCACTTTGAGGGCATCTCCAGCAGGGCAAGTAAAACCTGACCTCCAAGGAAGACCTAAAGTCATTAAGCCTTTTTATTTCCCTCTGAAAACAGGTCTTGAGGTGTGTAAAATGTTGTAATATCTCCTGTGAAAGGGTAGAGGTCTTAATAAGTATAAAATCTGTGGTGATATGGCAAGGGTATCTGTAGTCGTGAGTGTCTAAAAATCATCTGTACTCCAGTGGTACAGACTCAAACGTTGGCTTGAAATTACTGAGGTGTAGGTGATAGCCTCTTATGCTGGGTAAAATGATGATTAGACCTTTCACAGCTCTAATAATGTTGTTATATATAATTGCTTTCAGAATTTGGGGGCCACACCAAAAGTCCAAGCCAGCTTCAGTCAAGGATCTGATTCACCAGACCAGTCTTGGTTTTGACACCAGATAGCTGTGGCTGTCATGGGTCAAGCTCTAGACCTGGTTTTCAGCTGCAGTTCTGGTGTGGTATGAATGGTGGTGGTTGGATTGACAGGATTACAGCAGATAGTCATCATAAGTGCTTGTCAATAACATTTGCACTTCGGTGTGTCCCTACTGACATTGGCTTATTTGAAAGTGTGTGTGTTCGGGAAACCATAGACACCTTAATATTAAGATAAGGGAAGACATGTACAGGGTGTGTATGTGCACAGGGTTCAGGTCTCAGAGTACAGGATTTCTGTCTCATAGTAAGATGCACATGAAGCCTGCCAATGCATAGGTCTACTGTACATATTTTCCTACATTAGTAATTTTTGGAGTTTCTATCATGTTGTAAAACTTCCTAGTAGACCTGCTCTCAACTGCTGGTGTGAGTTCTAGTCATGTTTTTCTGTTTTGCCTGAGGAGCGTTTAGTTCTGAATACCTTTAGGTATTGCTTGAACAGTATTTATCATAATAAACACATAATACTATGACATGAGGCTGAATTCTGTAAACAGTATTTCATGTCCTACCAGACTTTGAGATGTCACTTCTTAAATTAACCAATTGTGAGTGAAGTGACTGTTGTTCATCTTATGCTAGTGATGCACAGAACTCTTTGAGATTTGTGTGCTATGCACACATCCCACAACCTATATTTTTACACCTGAAGCAGCTGCTCATATCAGCTTGCCCTTCCATGCTGAATCCTGCTATCCTGCAAGTGGGAGGGATATTGATGAATATGTATAGTATGTTGTGTGTAGATATTCATTTGTACACAGTAGAAGGAAGCTATTTAAACTCCTAGAAAAAGTATATAGTCAGCTCTACGTATTCAAGCACAAGACGCTATAATCCACATGTGTAGCAGCAGTAATGAAAACCTGTGCAGGGAGAAATGGGGGGCTGGACCAGTTCTGTGGAAAAAAAAATTAATTTATCATGAGGATGGATTTGCAAAGACTTATGTCTCTCAACTGCAGAAACCCGTTTGAATGTTTTTGTAAGAGGTTTCCGGGAGAATGTGCTAACATGGTTAATATGACAAGTATCTTTGCTGTCTTCGTGTTCTTGTTAAAGCCTGCTTTTAACATTACTCCTGTGATGAAAAGCCCACTGAAGGCATTGGTACCTGCACTGTAACAAGAAAGAGATGAGAGGAAGTAGGTAATGCTTATTTGTTGGCTATTTAAAAAATTAGACAGATTATTTATGTAACACATAGTCACAGAGGTAGTCAGAGTGCAGAAAAATCAGGCCTCCTTTTCCCAGAATTTGGACTGAGATCTCTTGAGTTATTATTTCCTGATTTCTTGTCTGAAGGTATAAAAATACCACAAGCACTGAAGATTTTAATGGGAGTTTTAACACAGTCAAGACAGTGAGAAACATAGTCTCATGTAGGCATCATTGTTCAGAGACTTAAGTTCTCTGTTAGTAGCACACACACATTTCTTCTCTAGCTTAATATTGGGGAAAAATAACTTATGAAGGTAACTTTGTTTTTCTGCTTAAAAAAAGAAAATGGTAGGAGTAGTGTGGAAGAGGAGAGTGATTTCCAACTCCTCCCTGGAAAACCCACTGCTATCTTTTGAGCTGCTTGTTACTGTTTGGTTATATATTATTAGATCCCTTCATAAACAACCCCCTGCTTTTCTTGTAAATGTACTGAGGGAAAACTTGTGTCCTTGATTTTTAGGCAAAACTCACAGAAGAAAAACAAAAACATAAAAGAAGCACTACAAGTTAGTATTGAGATGAATTCAAGGGAATGATGGATAAGAGTGGAGCAGTTGGTCCATCAGTCTAGAAGGCCTGGTCTTTTTCCCATCTAGAAACAGGTTGCTGACACTTTTGTAGATGTCCATTCTTGTGGTGATTCTTCTGAAAGGGTCAAGAAAACAAAACCCCAGGCAGACTGGAAGTGAAATCTGTCGTGTCTGATTCTGAACATGCAGAAATGAACATAAAATGAATCCTCTTAAAAGTTTAACCTCACAAGATTCCAGTTGACTGAAATTAGGTATCTAAGACTGTGTATCTAAATGGCTCTCAGAAAAATGTGGATCCAAGGTAATTTTTTTAAGTGTATCTATGATAGTGCCTGGTGTACATTGTAGGCTCTGGCAGAGCTTACGGGACACCCGGCATTGTACTGGTGGGAGACAACGTAAGTAATGAAACCATCACTTCATATTTTCAGAGCATTAACCCTGAGGTGATTCCTTTATCGTACTGGAAAGCGTGAGAGTCTTTATTAAACATAAAAAGGACACACCCTGTGCATGTTTTAGTGTGCAGAGGCAAAACATGTTTGCATTAATTGCGCTTTTTTTCCTGAACACCCCAGAACCCAGGCTGGAGGATGACAAAGGGAGAGCGGATTGGGTTCCCTCCCCTTTTTCAAGTTAAAACCAATATCATAATCAAAATGTATTTAATGATCTGCTTCTTTCTTGTGAAAGCTCACCATTGCAGATAAGGCTATGTGCAGAAATCTTCCTGCATGCTAGTTGGGAATAACAGCAGATAACTTGGAGCCTGCAGCTAAGATGAGCATGTTGGAGTATCTGTTTACAAATCAAGTATTGGCCTGGCATGGCCTGCCCTGGCAGCAGAGCTGTGTGTGCACTAATATTAAAGAGGCTGGAAAGGGAGACATTCCTCATGTTCTGGGCTGGTCTCATTGGTTCTGCAGCATGTACCACTACTGTGCTGCTGGCATGGTAGCCAGCTCAACTACAGTAGCACATTGTGCACTGGTGGGTAAGAGCTCAACAATAAGAGACTAGAAAAGATCACTTTCCACAGGGAGGTTTTTTGAAGGCTGAATATTACCAAAATAATTTCGCAAAGCTATATAATCTGAAAAGCAACTGAAGTGACTGCCCTTGATCTGCTGCCAGACCTCATGGGGTATTGCTTTCCACAGGCTGCTGCAGCACACTTGGCCATGTTACCCCATCCCATACATTTTTTTTTTTCCCCTGCCACAGCTGAACTTACTATTTATGCTGGTTTGAAAGTTAAGCATCCTCTCAAGGAAGCAGAGAGAAAAGTGATTTTACTGTTGCTATGTGGAAGAATGGTCAAATGTTTGCATGTGTTTTTGGGGGTGGTACAGTGTGTTTAGACTTCAAATTCTACCCAAGGGTGTTCAGGTTTCTAAGCTTGCCTCTGTGCCTGGCAGCAATTCTTCTAGTGTTGTCAGTTCTGCTGCCAGTGACGTTGTGATGTCCTGGAGGGGACAATATGGCAGCCTCTTAATCTGCACCTCTCAGATTTGTTTAAAGTCAAAGACCTTAAATGTTGGTAAAAGGTCCCCAATGTGTAGAACATTTTATTTTTTGAAGTTAAAAAAAATTAGGATGCCCTCAGCTTCTTCCCCTGCCTTGCAGTTCAGAGCAGTTAAGTCCACATAAAGGTGTGCCACTTGTGCTTCCAGGAGCTATGCTGGTGCAGAAGCTTGTTCTCCACATTGTCTGTGTTCTGTTCAGAGCTTCTGACATATTCTCATTGCTTATTAGGAAGTTTGCTCCTAGTTTCACGGGGAAGGAAGACTGTTTGTGTTTTTTTGGCACTATAACTATTTCCCATCTCTTCTGGATGCTGCGCTGTGTATGCGTCTCATGGTTTTTATTCATAATTTGAACCTTGTTGTAGAACATGTGCAACAGGCCCAGCCTTATGCAGTTGACTCATGTTTGAAGACCATCTTGGGGTGTCTCTGTGCTGAGCACTCCTCTGCTAGGCTTTCTTAGCGGGTCTTGTCTGTTATGCTTTTGATTCTCTCCCCTTCCTTTCAAGTATCTGGGTGACGAAAATCATGTCATCAGTGTAGTCTTGTGTGTTCTGGCTTCAAGTCTTCTTGTATATGACTGCTGCTGAATGCTGAAACCAAGCACGGGGGCAGTCTGTGTGTGATGATATGTGGTTAGAAGAGTTTGGGTATTAGTTGACTTCTGAGGCTTCTTCTACTGTGTCTCCATCTCTCATTTACTTTCATCCTATGTTTCTTTGCACTCTTGCATGGTCACTGACCTAGGATACTGGTGTTCCTGTCTGCTCCTCTCTCTGACCTGGTTGTGGTGCAGCTTGTCCCTAAACTGTGTTGTACAAATTTTTTTGGAGACTTTCATGATTCCCCTCATATTTTATAAGCACCTCTAGTACATATTACTTCTACAATAGCTGAAGACTTCACCCATGTCCTTTTCTACAAGGCATAGATCAAGTGCCATGTGAAATCTTTCCTGAATGCTCCTGCCTCACTCTCCACCTCCCTCCACAGGAAAACAGGCAATGGCTGGGCCTCTGGTCCTTGGGTCCATCCATGACCTTTCCAGCCTCCCAGCTGGGTTGCACTTCCTTCAGCACTTGAGCTGCCTATTCTTCATTTTGACACTTAGACACCCATTGCCTACACCTGCAAGCTCTTTGGGCTGCCCTGGTTGTTTGTTGCTTCTTACCTGCAGCTACTGATCTAATGCAAGAGGTGAGCACTGCTAATGGTTTGAAATAAAATTTTCCCCTGTTCTAGCAGTCTCCTACTAGTGCTGCCTGTATCTACTTGCTATGCTCAGCTCCAAATAGCATGTTTCATTCTCATCCAGATGCCATGATCAGGGATTTAAGAGCTGTGTCTCCCTAAATATTCAACAGGCGAATAACCAAGATTTCTTAGTTCCTCTTACACCACCTCCTCTTTCTTTCCATGTCAATAGCAAAGCACTGAAGTACTCTTTCCCTCTGTGCCTAAAAATCTAGTTCCCCTTCTGTTGGGCTGAGTATTTAGCTATGAATCAGTGAAAAATCAGAATGAAGTGTGCATTCATACAGGCGTATACTGGGGATTTACACTCCCACTTCCCTTATTTTAAACAGTGTTGGCTTTTTAAATGTCAAAAAATTAAAATTTAAAGTTTAAGGAGAAGGAGTTATTTTGACAAGGGAAGAGAGTTTATTGTACAGTAAATGTGAAACTGGTAAATGGCATACAACTTCTTCATGCTCTGCAGTATTCTTCACCTTTACTCTTAATTTATTCCTATTACAGATGGTTTTGATTAATGTTCAGGGGGACTGTTGCTGTAGAGAGTTCAAGTACTTTTAGCAAGGATAGTTTGTGCAGCTACTTATGGAACAACAGTGAAACACAACTAGAGCCACTTATTCATATACTTGCAGTGCCTGATTCAGTGCATAAGAAAGAGGTTGCATTCAAATGGAGTGTCCAGGTTTCTGGGAAAAAGCAGGTTTGTGTTGTGGAGGTTTTCTTAAAACCAGGTGTATCATCTATCTGATGTTGTCAAAGTGCTTAGATGCTTGCACAGGGATGACTTTTGAAAAGAACAGTTCTACTGGTTTTTTAGCTGATGAAGCCTGATATGTTCAGCAGAAACAATTTGTTGAATTTAAAACTTAGCTACAAAATACAAGACAGAGACTTGAGTCTAGACTTTCCTGTAGGACCACTGAATCCAGTAAGAACAGAGCAGATCTTTGTTCCATTGATTTTTGATTTCTTCTTCTTTTCATAAATAAGTCTTGAGGAATAGCAGACAATTGACGATGTTCCAGCTGAGCAATTCTCTTTTTGAATAAAGGAACAACAGACAACCCAAAACCATATATCATCCATGTTATTTAATATTCCCTCTTTCCTCTATGAATTCCAGTGCTTGTACGGAATAAGGGTATTTTGGTTTTCGGTCTGTACAACTACAGAGTAATAATTACTGAAGAGTGAGTGGGACGGTGTAAACTTGCTTCATTTGTGATTGCATCTCTTTTGTTTTCCCTTTATAAGAAAGGGAAAGCATTATGTAGTTTTATTAATGACGAAGATGAACAACAAAATTCAGACCTGAGAGCTTGCTGGTGACTGAATACATCCTGCGAGGCTGCAAATGGAAAACTCTTTGTAGAAGAATGAATGCAAGGAAACAGGAACAGAGATCACTCTTACACCCTAGGTGTAATTAACTCATTTAATGACCATTCTCCTTGAAATGTTCCAGTTATCTTACTTGTTATTGGACTGCTCCTTCAGAACTGACTCTTGAAAGTCATTTATAGTCTTTAAGCTGTCAGCTATCACTTAGCATTCATACTCTGAATTGTTTTGTTTGGGTATATATGGGTCAAATGGTATTAGCATAGTGCATTTCTTGCAATCTTAATTTCTAGTTTAGACAATTGCATTCAGAAGTTTCTGGCTATTAGTGGGCATCCTCTTAAACCTTACATTTCAGATTAGTGCATGAGTTGGCCTTAATGCTGAGATTCTTTAAGGTAGACTTAGAAATCTCATAGAACTTGGTATATCTGTGTTTAACAGAATTTCACAATAATATCCCTTTAAGGGGGGAGGGGGAGTGTTAATAATTTGGTTTTGAGTGTTTAACATACATATACTTTCTTTTTTATTACTTTTTGAATGTAGCTGCTAGATAATGTCTTACTACAGAAATTTTCTGCGTTCAAAAGTCTTATGTTTCCCCTTTGCTCCAAGGTTCATGTTTTTGCAATCTGAAGGCTTCAACAGCATGTAATTGTTTGCACAGCTCTCATCTCTACGTTAGGCTCTGTGGAGACCTTTAAGTCAATTCTGCAGCTCAAGTAACTCAAGCACTTGAAGGCCGTGGACTTGTTTTACCAAGGTCACTCCTTCTTGCTATAAATTGTATGTAACTTTTTCTTTTGTTTGATCCCAGGCTTGAGTTCTTGAGTCCCAACACAACCTCCCCTACTTTTTTTCAGTGCCTGGTCCCTACTGCAGGGACTACATAAAGTTGTCCTCTTCCCTCCCCTCTCCCTGGAAATACCCATACGAAACAGGAGAGGTGGGTTAAGGAAAAAAGAATTTTTTCCCGTTGTGAGGATGGCGTTTGCAATTTCAGGTATAGCTGTTACAACTACTTGAGCAACTGGGCTGCCCCATGAGTTATGAGACTGCCACTGATGGTCTGCATTCAGGTACAGGAGTTTTGTCATGCCAGCAAGATAACTAGGGAGGTGAGGCAAGGGACATGCACTGATAGCATGAAGGAAGGCTTTGTATAAAATATGCAGCAACATGTGTCTGTAAGCCTCTGGAAGTGCAGATAACAATTCCCTGTATTTCAGAACCTCACTGTTTAGAGGCCAAACCTGATATGTTTGGTCCATAGCAGTGCTGTCCCTTAGTAGGGCTGCTGGGAAACCACAGGCATGGCATGCATCTTATGGATAACTATTTTAAAAAGAGGAAAGGGGAATCTTTAAAAATATAACTCTAGAAAAATGTTTCAGTCTTTTTATAGCTTTTCCTGGTTATAAAGAGATTGAAGGTATTCATGAAGTGATTGTTAATTCTTTTTCCTCAAAACTTATCATCTTGTATCTTGTGCACAATAGAGGGGATGTCTCAGATGTGTGCTCAGAGTTCTAATACAATGCCTTTTTATCTGCACTAATCTGTGAACTAAATCCATTTTACAGGATTTTCCTCTGTGGGTCCCTCTACCATTTTTGGATAGTTACAAGCAGATCTTAGAGGAAATTCTTAATGTTAAAATATGGGACATCATGCCCAGGAAAGCTTTCCCTGGTATCAAGCACTGACTTGGCTCTGTTTCTATAATGCATTGTCATACATGTACCAGAGAGAACACTTTTCATACATATGGCCTCTTGAAATCATGTCTGTGCTCTTGTAGAGGCATTTCTTGGAATTTGTAGTTGTTGATAGGTTCCAAAAGATGATCTGAAAACTTTATTTTTTTTCCCAGTCTGACAGATATGTTATAATTGCAGGATTCCAGCTTTACAGAAGGCATTTTTAAAATGAACAAACTATTATTATGTGGAAACTAAAAATATCAGGTTAGCACCAGCCTTGCAGAGCGGTAATGAAGTGGCATCAAGACTTTTAAATAGTTACAGAGAATAGCTTTTAAAAGGGCTATTTTTGTGCACACATACATGGAGAAGAGAGCAAGTTGCATAGGAGAAATACAATTTTCCCTGATAAAACTTGCTATTAAAAAGAACACTTTTTCTCTAATGATATGGAGTTAACAAAATTGAAAGGTGGAAGGGGAAAGGAAAATCGTAACCATTTCTGTTCTAGTTTTTCTGGCCTGGAGCTTGCACTGTGGGGCTGAGGCACAGTCCTCCTGATGGAGATTGGTGCTTGATGCCTCCACAGGAAAGTGTTGAAACTGCCAATAAGGCACCAAGTGTGTTTTGGTATAGTGCTGTGAGTAAAGCAGAAAAATCATTCTTTATCCCAGTGTCTTTCCCAAACATTCTTTTAAAATTTGCTGGCTCCCTTGCTTTTGTGTAGTCTATCATTTAATCAGAATTGGGCAATGGTGTTCACTGGATAGTAATGCTTTTATAGCTTTTCTTTTTTCCTTCCCTTTGGCAAACTACAAATGAGATCGTAGAAGTAGTGAAGAGTGTTTCCACTTAAACTGGCCGCCTCAGTGCGAGAGGAGGCAGATGAACACGAGCTAGTGTTGCTGCTGCATCCTACTACGTTTCACAACACCCATCTGCCAGCCCGGCGTGTGATCCTTCCCTCATGCTGAGCCACAGAAGTGTCCTGGTAGCCCGTCTGTCTGAGGAGGAGGGGATCCCAACAGTGCCCACAAGTAGATTCTGGGGAACGGGATTAGCTGCATAAAATGGCAATTCCTGCCTTTAAGAACAAATCTGTGTATGATGCTGCTTTTTAATTTTCTGGAAATAGGAATGGGTACTAAATCAAAAGCATTTGCATCAGTGCTAACCTGGTTAGTATAAAGGGAGGAGAGATTAATGAAGTATTGTAGAAGATACTGTGCAGTGCTTAATAACATTCAGATACTGTTGCATAAATACTTATTTCTGTGTTTTCAAACTTGTTTTCATTTAATTTAGGTGAAGGCTGAATAGAAGCTGCCAATTTGGCCATCTCTACTTGATTCGTTATTTCATAATACCTGTATCATATTCCCTCTCACTCCCTTCCAAACTGAATTATCCTGTTCCCTTTAATCTCTTTGTGAAGGAGGCCACTCGTGCATCTAATTAGTGAGCTTTTTTGCCTTTCTCTTAAACATTTCTCAAGTACTTTTTTTAGCCTCACAGACCATTTAATGCCACTTGTCAGCCTTGATAGTATGTTTTTTTTTCCTCCCATCACATACCTCCTTAGTGTAATGCACACTAATCTTTCCTTCCTATTACACATTCAAGAGACAATTTCCAGTTTAGGGTGTAATGTAGGAACATGAAAGCATGGGGGAAATTTTAGAGTGCTGCATTCAGTACCTGGGCTAATTTTCTAGCCCCAAAATTTTTTGCAATTTCTTCTATTTTCGGAGTTCCATTAGAATAATCTTTCAGTGAATTTTTCCATTGTATGAAGTTTTATTTAAAAAAAAGCAGGGGGGGTGGGGAGGGTGTTCTGGTACTCATGTTGATCGGTAATGATTTACCATGTTGCTTGTACTTGTTGGATTCCTTAATTTTTTGTTTTTTAGAAGCCAACCTTCTTCCACTGGTTAATCATGCTAATTGTACTTTAAACAGTTTTTGACTTAGTGGATCCAAGGCAGCTCCTTTAAAATGTTGTTCTGGAATACCAGTGTGGTTTTAAACTATTCAGCCCTCTCTGTTTTTATTTTATATACATTGGTAGGTGTGTGTGTATATATATACATATATACACACATACACACACTTAAATTGTCCAGCACTATAATCTGGAAATACTTAAAAACATATGTGATATATGGAGTTGGTTACAATAGCTGTAGTCATAGTTGAATGTGATGCTCTCTACCTAAGACCCATTTTCCATTGTTTGCTATCTTTTGATTAATTTGAGACACAAAAATCAGGATAGTCCACATAATCTTTCCCATTTTTTTTAATTGAGCATTTCAAATGTTTCATAATGAGAGCAAGGTAAATAGGGGATCTAGTGTTTGCCCTTAGCACTGTAGGGAGGGACACTGACTTGGGCCAGAGGATGGCTCTGCTGTCACTAACACATCCAGCCTGTGCAGTGAAGATGACTAGTCTGTAAGAGTTGTGACCCAGTTACTCACCACACGCTTTCTTAATTTTGCAGCAAGTCAAGGACTTTCAGGAAGACAAACCCTTTTGGTTAGGGGAATTGAATGTTGCCATGGCAAACAGAATTCTGCACGTTCTGGTCTCCAGTGCTGTGCTAACTCCTTAAGCAGAAGTTGCTATTAGTTGCTAGCAGTGTGCCTTGTCTTCAGCCTGTCTTGTGATGAGCCAGAGGTCTGTCTTGCAGAAGTGCCATGTTCTCCTTACTACCGAAAGTGGCTTTGAAGCTGCCCTTTGAAAAGTCAGACGTGCTGAGCACTATGGAAAATCAAGCCATTGGTGTCCAAATTGGTCACTCAATTAGTAGTTCCTTTGACAATTTTGTCTTTGTTCTCTGTGGTTCAGCATTACATTCTTAAAACCCTGGTAATGCCACCTAAACAGAATTGTATTATAGGGTAAACTTATTATTAGTTTTGAACATTTGGATATAACTCTAAGTTCCCAGGAGAAGAATTCACTCCAGGGTTTGTATGGGATGTGGTAAATAAGCCAGAGTTATTGTTTTCAGGGCCTGCCTTTCTGGTGTGTGCAAACAATGACTTCAGCAGCTTCCAGGCTTATTTTTCTGATTCTTCCAGACTATGGTCATGATTTCATGAGACAGTAAACTGGGTATTGAAGGGCCTACAAGATGAAAAACACCATCGCCACATGCTGCAATGCATTGAGCCATTGCAGACTGGTTTTGCCTATTCAAATGCCTTCACGATGTTTTGGAGAAATAACTGTGTCTCAGCAGACCATGTGCTGGATTGGATACCCCATGTCCATGCTGCTCTGCTTTTACAAAGAACCAACATGCTCTGACTTTATTTCTGGTGAAAATGAGCAAAGTTGTGATGTTTGGGCTCTGGATGGGTGGCAGTGGTCCAGACAGGCTGGGAGGTGTGCTGGGCGACCTGGAGCCAAGCTTATCTGTCCACCACAGCCTCCATTCAGGCAATGCAGTGTTACCCAATTATACCTTTCAAAAGTGCATGCTTCCTCAGGGATTTATTAGGGGCTTCTTTGTATTTAATTTTCCTTGTAAAGCTATGCTAGCTGGGCCCTTGTTGGGATGTGCCTTTTACCAACAAGAAGATTAAACCAAACTGAAGGAGCATTGAAGAGCCTTTTTGTCATGGTCAGTCATTGGCACCTGGTGTGGCTGCAAGAGCAATGTCACCTCTGCTGAGGTAATTTCACACCTCAAAGTCACAAAACGTCTGGTCTGCTCCTGCTGCACTGAAAATTCTAGTATACCAGCGCCTGATGGGGGGCATATGAGACTAGTTTGGCTCCATTAATATTTTGGGTTTTTCTGGTGGTTTTTTGTTTGTTGGTTGTTTTTTTTGTTTGTTTTGTTTTGTGGACTTAATACACCAAGAAAGTACTTGAAGTATGCAGATGGCATTAGTGGTTCAGCCAGGCTTGAGAACTGGAGTGATATCAGCATTGTACCCAGCCACACTCTCCTTTCCTCACCTGACTCTTTTGTTTTCTTTCACCCCCTCTCCTCTGTTAAAACAAAAAGCCATGTGTACTCACAACTCCTTTACACTCATATTGTTGCCTGATACCCTTCTTTGCTTGTTTTTGTTATTTCACACGGTACATTTAAAGTCTTTGCAGGCACATATTTCCATGTGTATGTTTTTGGTCTTTTTTACTGAATGACCCTAATCCTCCTGCCTCTTTTTTGCCTCTGTTATTTGTGATTTCAGTGGTGTTGACTAATTTTAACTCTCAATCAACATGAAACAGGTGTCCTGGAAACAAGGGTGGTGGTCTAATGCATTTGCTCTATGTGAGTGGAGAAAATAGCTTCAGATTCCATGGTACCACCGTGAAGTTCCCATCACTAAATGCATGTGTGAGAGAGAAACAACATGAATAACTGTGCTTACAGACCAGATGTCTTGAGACTAATTTGCTTATGGTATATGGCAGAAATCCTTCAGCAATATAAGATGATGTGTATGAAATAGTCTGTTCTCAAAGTGCAGAAAACAACTGCTCTGATTTCTTCAAAGGTGCTACTTCTAAACCTGTGAAATCTGTATGAGAACTGGGGTATTTTAATGTGTGCATCAAGCTCAGCTTTACTAAAAAGTAATGTTTCCTTCTTTCTTTTTTCCATGTAAAGCAGCCTCGATTTGTGGGTCTTGGTGTAGGGTAATGCTGTTTATAATGAAGTCAGAATTGGCTTTTAGAGTCTGATGAATGAAAGTCCACAGTATAAGACTGCAGCTTTTTGTGAGAGAGACATCTGTGCTATAACAAGAGCAGGAGACCCAATTTAGACAACTGCTAGAAGGAGAGCTCAAGAAAAGGAAAGACTTTTTTTTTCCTAGCTTAGATTAAATATTTGTACAAATAAACTTTTCAGCTGCTCATCAGAATTGCTGCTGCACCACCAACTTGGCTTTGAATTTTGTTCTGATTGCCCAACAAGGCTGTACACGAAGAGTGTTACGGAAGAGCAGCTTAAACAAAACATGTTTGTTTTGCAGCAGAACTAGAGGCAATGGGCTAGGGAGGAAAAAAGATTTGGGGAGAGGGAAAAGATAGTGAGAAAGAGACATATGAAGGAATGAAAGATGTGAACAGAAACCGACTGTTGCAGTAAATATATGTTAAGCAAGAAACACCTGCAGGAATTGAGTTCTGTGTTTGAGAGTCACAATAGAGGATCTGGCTTTGAATACGGCCGCAATAATTTCTCCCACCTGGATCAGCTGGTTCAGTTAAAAGTGTTCTCACCCATGAAGTTTGCTCCTTACACACACACACATATTTATACACCAACTGCTGCAGAAAATTTCTTACTAGTGAATTTTAAGTACAATCTAGTTAACAGGCTATCCCTGCTGTATTTATCATGCTTAAAATCTTGCTGCATAAGGCTGATGGTGATGAAATTTCAAGTTTCTACTGAGGACAGTGCTGTGGAGAGCAAGTGTCTTTGACTGAGGAGGATTGTTTCTCATTCCAGTTAAAGCAAGCTTCAATCCTTTGAGGAAACTTCTCATAAATCTGTTTGGTAAAGCAACTCTTTTAAGAACATGGGAACTCAAATCACTTGGATTAAAGCCCAGATGGACACTGTCTCTGACTGAAATGGCTCAGAAGAGGATTAAGGAACAGCATAAGTGGAGAACTCCTGGTGAAGAGGGGTAGGGTGCTGAATGAGCTGTCCTGGGCTGCTCCTCGACATTAACAGCAAAAGAGCTTTTTAGTCCTTAAGTTTCTTGGAGCAGATGCAAGGATAGTGTGTTGAGATGTTTCTGATGACTGATCAGAAACATTTTGAGAGTAGTTTTTAGATAGAATATAGTATCTTTGAAAAGTTGTGTGGATTCAGCTTTAAAGTATTTCTTTTCTTGGGGAAGCTGGTGACTTTAATATGTGGACCTTAATAGAAAGGTATGCTTAACCCAGAATTTAATATAGAAATACCTTACAAAATATTGATTAATTATTTTCCAGCAAACTCTCTTGGTACTTTTGGCATTCTAGCTTTGCTCTTTTCCTGTGTGATTAAGGATGAAAATGAAATTCTGTTGTTTTGAAGTGATGCAGCTTTGGGGCAGAGTGGGTATGAGCTGGGAGTCAGCACAGTTCAGATGTATTAATAACTAAAGACGTTAGCTCATGTTGTGGTACGGTTGCTTCCTCACAGCTGCTGGTGTATTGTAGGGGCAAAGGAATTGCTTTATCAGACTAATGAACTCTTCAGTATCCTATTTGAACTGAATGCCTCAAAATGGATCTCTATGTCAGGGACTTGCTTTGCTTTTCTTGTTTTAAATGCCTGTCCCCACCTGAGATTCTGTTCACCCCCTGATTTCAGTGGATCACTTCAGCTGTCTGTGGAAGAAGGCTTTCCTCTAATCACACATGGTGGCTCTCTGGGCTTGTGTGGAGGTACAGCTGCAGACCTGCAAGACCTCACAACTCTCCCACTTGTCTGTGCCAACATTTTAATTGTCTTAAAAGGATCTTCCACAGACTTTTAATTTATTTTAATACCCTGGAGCATCTCTGCTTCAGTAATATTTAGCGAATTTCAGAGCAAACATTCACTTAGTTCCTAATTGTCAGATCTGAGGAGTGGCAGAAAAATTATTTTTAGGGGTTTGAAAAGGCAAACTCTGACTAGATTAATCTCTACTTGTAGAAGGAGAGGACAATTAACAACTTGTCTATGAAAACAAAACGATTGCCAAGAAAACTTACTAGAATCTCTACAAGAAGGATGGGGAAATTCTGCAGTAACAAGCCGTAATGCTTTGCTTAAACTTGGCGAGCAGTGCATTGTCTTTTAAATACCTGGTTTGCAATGTTACCTTTGAAAAGCCTATGGGCAGTTGAAATTTTAGTAGGTGTAAAGAGTGGAAATTTTTTACTAATAAAAGTTGTCTCTGAGTTTGGACATATAAACTGTGATTTATCTTAAAAATGTCTTTTACATATACCCTATGAGGCATATGGTACATTGATAGATTATAAATTGGGTTTTTTTAATCTCAAGAGGGTGTACACTGAATTTTACATTTTTAAGGACTGGGGTTTTGTGCACACTCAGTTGCTGGTTATAGCAAAAGGAAGTGTATTGCAATGGCAAGCTGCACAGCAGCTTTTTTATGCCTACAGCTTTCCTTCTATCCTTGCTTCATGGTTTCCTTCCTTTCCCAAAGGGGTTTCCTCCCTTTCTTACTGACATTTCATCTTAGGAGACTAGCTGGAGAATGACACTTTCAAAAAGAGATTGCAGTTTTACTTCTTGGTGCAAATAGTGAACTTTTTCAGAATAAGTTTTCTGATACAAAACATTAGGATTCAATACACCACAACGATGTACTTGTGTTGTGTGCTAGTTACTGCCACAGTCACTGTCTTCTGTGACATTATTTCCCACCAGGAAGAAAATAAATTATATACTATATGAATTTCAGAAGTGGTGCACCTGTGGATATTCTAATGCTTTTACTGGAATGTTCTGACACCTTGATTTTTTTAGCTCTCGAAGTCTTGATGTTCTTCCCTCTTCTTCATCCTCCATTTCACTAGAATAAAGGAAATTATGCAAAATAAAACTGCTTTATGCAGATTTATTTTGCCCCTTTTCTTACCTGTTTCTCCCTAGTTTTCTACTGAAGGAAAAATTAGTTGTGACTTTCAAATAATGGTGAAGATACTGTTGTGAGTGGTTCCTCTGGAATGGATCTTTGGGAAAGCTGTCAAAATAACTGCGAAGGAGCTCTCGATGTGCTGGTCATTCTGGTTACCTTCTCTATGTAGGCAATACCCCGCTAAAGAAGAAAATAACATTTTTATTTATGATCTAAAACTGGTGTGGGGAAAAAAAAAAACAACAAGTCCAAACAGTGACAAAGTTCTATATATGTTCTTCGAATACATGGATAAAGTTTTATTCCAGATTTGCTTTTCTAGAATTCTTTGTTTCTGTTTTAGCTCACTTTGAGAATAGGTGAGTTGGAGGTTTATTTTCAAAGTCTGAGGCATACAGTGCAGTGTGACTTCTTAAAGTTATGTTCTGTATGCTCACATTAATGAGGTTTCAATTGCAGATTTTTCCGATATGAGAAAGAAATCAAGCAATATATGGGGTTTTTTCCCCTGTCCTCCTTGTTTGAGTGGCTGTCTTGAATGATCTGTGTTCTCGTACAACTATTTTACAGATTTTAGTGTTTTTACAGGCTCTTTTGTTTTGTTAATCTGCTTTGAAATTTAAATCTGTCATTTCTTTTGCCTCTTATAGGTGCTGGATAGTTTATTAGCTCAGTATGGAACAGTGGAGAACTGTGAGCAAGGTACATCTCTACTCTCAAGTTGCTTTTAAATTTGTAGTGGGAAGCGAGTGCACACTGAACTTAACCTCTTTCCATTGCATTTTCCTTTCTAGTGAATACTGACACGGAGACTGCAGTTGTAAATGTAACATACGGCAATAAAGACCAGGCTAGACAGTAAGTATCTTATTTACTTGTTACTGTCATCTAACTTGCATTTTGGAATTCATGTTATTCTGACTTTATATGCAGCCTTGCTTATGATTACATCATTACTCTAACCATAAATTAAGCATTGACTCCTAGGTGCCTCAGTTTCCCCCCCAAACAAGTCTTGCAAGCTTTACCTTAGTTAACTATTTTTATCATCTTTTCTTGCACTTGGATAAAAAATACATTTAAAATTTTAAAAAATTGAAAAATTGAGCAAACTTATTTGAATGGGAAGGGCAGAAAGTAATTTGCCAGTGATAGAGTATGGGAATTACTATTTAATGATTTTTAGCCATGTTTTAGTGATACCCTTCTACAGTGTTCATTGCTCTGTGTCTATTTCTTAATGGACAATCATAGCAAAATAACAGGGAGGGGGAAATAGAAAAAGAGAGATAGGGATTTTTTAGATTAGAAGATTTAATGCTACTTCCAAACTCTAAAATTACATTCCAAAAGTGTAATCTGAATGCCCAAAATAATTTATTTGGTATTTTTTTGAAATTTAGGCCATATGCTTGCCTATATCTTCAGTAGCTGATAACTTTGAATCTAGATATTAAAATTTAAAAATGTTTTACTTTCTTAATCAGTTGTACATATTATTCCTTTAAAAATTTATATTATGTATTATGCTATAGGTTTAATTTTGCTGTTCTACCACAGGTAGAAAAAAAGACTTGTTCTTAAAATTTTAATCTGGTGACATAAGCATATTTCCTCTGCTTTCTAGTCATAACAGGTCAAACAAAAATGAATCCATGGAATCGCTGACAATTATCTGTTATTTTAACTTTGAAATTTCTGCCACCTTGTGGCTAACTAAAACCATTTAAGATGCAGAGTGTGCTTATGGTATGCATTAATTCAAAATTACAAATGAAATAATATTTGTACATATAATTAAGTAATTATGAGCTGTGCATAACTTGAATGCAACACATCTATTTAATCTTTTAAAGTGTTAGGTTATTTGTTAGCATATTATAAACAAATGTGATGGGAAACTTGTGTCAGTGGTATCTCCTGTATATTCTGGAGTTGAAGGAAACAATGTTTTCCTTGAATTCATTATTTAACTTTTCTCAAAACCTGAAGTGTTCAATAAGTTTTTCAGGTTTTTCTGTTGCTTTGATTCTGTTGCACAATAAATAAGAAAAAGACTGAATTCCTAGTTCTGAAGAAACTTAGGGTCAAATGTTACAGATTAATACTACATGTGCCAGTTCCTCCTTTGAAAATCTAAAAAGGAAGTACCAAAAATACCCTGGAAAGGGGCATGATATTTTTTTGAGCTGTCTGTGATGTGGGTTCCTGGACTTGTGCACTCCATTCTGAAACTGAAAACAGTGTACAGTTTCTCCCCTTTCATACTGTACTTGTTGAATTTTAAGACCAATCCTGAGGAAACGCTGGGATAAGCAAAGACTGAAGGAAGTGTTCAAGATAAAATTTTGTTTTGCAAAAGAAATCACGTAACAATAACTGAAAACATCTTGAGTTTGAAGCAGGTGGATTGTTGGTATCCAGTGTGAATGCTGTAGGGGACATGAAGCAACACAGGTTGAATGGTGGCACAGTTTGGTTCCCTTGAACAGGTAGAGCAAGTGGAGGTACCTTGATTAGCATTTGAGTGGTTTCATGTGGGCACTGGGTTTTATAAGCAGATGAGTACATGTTCCATACAAAAAAGTGTTAGCTCAGGTTTTCTGAGTTCAGGAGGCAACTTTGCAACCATTTAGAAACTCTTAGGGGAAGTGGCTAGATTGAAGTATTTTTATGGGAAAAAAAACCTGTGAGGAATTGCAGTGAAGGACCACTGCAATTCCAATGCAATGCAATGAAGGACCTGTATGTGTGTAGCTTTCCCACAGTGACTGTGGTGCTGTTTCAGTTAAATGGTTTTCCCAGATGTGACCTAGCTTTGCTTCTTGAAACTTGCTGCGGTGGACAGCAGTGGAGAGGGAGCAGTGTACAAGTGCTGATAAGAGCAGGGCTGGTCATCCTGTGAAGTACATGCAGCAACAAGAATTGACTTTATCGAAAGATCTTTAGAGTTGTCAAGAGTCAGCAGCTGATAACAAGCTTTGTAGTTTGAAATTTAGCTGCTTAGGGCAAATGATGCTTCTTGCCATGAGTTTTGGATCAAATACCATAACATGAGGATTCCTATGCTAACACATAATTGTACCTTTTCTGCACTTTTTGCAATGCACATACTAACCTCACAGTAGTGTTGGCTCACAAAACGTGCAAAGTTGGCTACTTCCCTGCTGAATAGCTGTATGGTATTGCCATGCCTGTTGCAGTGTGTACCAGCAATGCTGTGTGATGAAGAGGCCATAACACAATCTGGAGGTACTTTTGATAAGGAGTTTTAAACATGTGTGGTATGCATGGAGGATGGTACTTTTGAACAAAACTGAATTTTTTTTTTTTTGAACTTTTGGTTCCACCCAGGTGGGAAACGGAGATTACTTCTGTCTTGCAAGTCTGAGTTGTAGTGGCAGAGGTTTTTTCCTCTAGGCTGGTACTACAGGTCTGCATCTAGAAATTAACTTGGAAATTGAAATAGTCCAAGAATTCTGCCATTTTTTTGAGAAAAGTCTTAGAGCACACAGCACCCAAAATCTGAGATGTGCAGTTACTGACTTCCAGCTGCAAGAGGGGTCTTGTGTCTTTGATCTGTTACAGTGATGCCTCTTTCCTAGTTGTAGAGGCATGAGGCTGTCTTGCCAGAAAAAGCAAGATGTTGTTCCTTGACTATGTGGCCAGAGCAGAGGAAGTCAGTACAGCAGATCAGGTACTTTTGGGGATCCCAGTAGCATTGTGGATGGACGTACAGCAAGCACAGAGACATGCACAGGCCTTGGGAAACTACACTTTTCTCTCTGGGACCGTGGGTAGCAAGGAAAACGCTGGGACTACCAGGGTGTATATGTGACAACATCCCTCCCCTCCTCTCTTGCAAGCACTTAGAAGGAGTGATTTGTTCCATCTCACAAACTGCCTCAGCCGCTGTCATTCCCAGAAACTGGAGAGGGCCTTACAAAGCATGTGCATGCTGCTGTGGCAGTGCAATTGCTGAATGTTGTGGTTGGCTGTGGAATATTTGAAAGAGAGAAGAGCGTGAATGACAGGGCCTGTCTGTAGCCTGTGGTTCATTCCGAACAACCCAACCAGCTGCATGCAGGTGCTGTGGCAGCTTGGGACATGCTTGCCAAAAGACACCCCTCCTTCTCCCAGTATCAATCCCAGCAGGATGTGCTGGGTCCTTGTGACATACTGCCATTCAAATTATGGCTGTTACCTGTAAAAGTTACACCCTCTTTCACTCCTCAAAATGTTCCAGTGTAGGTGTCTAGCACATGCTACAACAGTTAGCTCTACCTGGGGTTTTGAAAGTTCATTAGTGGACACCTCTTCATTAGAATACTTGAAAAAGAACTTCTTTTTACCCTTTCAGAGAAGGACGAGTCTGTATGTGTGTGCGCAACATGTATCCTTGATGAATGAATGGGAGTTCACAGAACTAATACTTTTACGTGCCATTGTGGGTCAAGGCTAATGTTGCCATAGGAACAATAATAGTGAAAATTCAGTGGTGTATGATTACAGGCTTAGATTTATTTTTCTTTGGTTTTGTTTTCAAAAGTACTAATGAAAACTATTTTTATTTAATGTAAAAAGAATTGTGTCAAAGAAAATTTGCCATGTATATCTGTCTTCTCGTATGCAAATGTATCTGTTCAGGGAAGAAAAGAGAAAGGTGGTGTACGTACAAGCTGTATGTGGGAGTGAAATATGTTCTCAATCTAGTGCTTAGTGTCATCATGCTATCAGTGGAAGAATGATTTCCAGCACAAGACTCAGTGCTTTTACTGTAATCATTTTTCCAGCATGTTTAACCTCCACTAGCATCAGAAGGGAGAAGGCTGGGCAAACACCCTCTCTTAGGGAGCTCATGAGTGGATAGAAGTGAGATGTCATTTTAATGGGAAAAACTCAGGTGATGAATTTACAAAACATTTGTTTAAAGATTTCATTTTTATATAGGAATTCTGTTGCTTTTGAGCAGGTGTTGCATGAACATAAGCCAGGCTGCTCTCCATTTTATCAGTGCATAAGCAGTAGTCACTGCAGTATCTTAATGAATTTGTTTTATTTAAAATATTCCCAACTACACCAAGAGATTTGTGTACCAGGTCTTGTTGGTATATGAAATGGAAACGTTTTGCATTTCTACTAAATATAAAATTTTAAAGATGATTTGGGGGAGGAGAGCACTTCTTAATGAGGCAGTTTACTGAATTTTTCTCTATCTTTGTCCTCATTAAATGACTCTTAGCCTTTGTGTAAAGGATGGTTTGTGGGTTGTTTCAGTAGGTACCAGCAGTGCTCTCTGACAGAGGTAATCTGTATGGTCTTTATTAACTTGTGGTCATGGAAGCAGACCCACCTCCCAACCTGTCTGGGAAGGAAGAATGTTTGTGGGAAGGCAGAGATGTTGTTGCTCTGGTTTGGACTGGAGTTTCCGAGGTGGTTGGTCAATGCAAGTACGTGGTCCAAAAAAGCTCTATTTAAAATATATTTGGTGGACTGCAGCAATGATGATAGCTTTGACTGAAACAGATGGCTCTAGTGCTGTGAAGAACCAGTAACTTGCTTTTATCTGAGGCTCAGACTTTCCCAGGGAGTGGGGATGACTTCTCAGATAGCAAGTGCTGTCCTAGATGCTATTTTGCAGGATTTCTGCATCCATCTAGATGACAGTTCTTAATCACTTAAGTCTTCATGTTTTTAATTCTGCATCTTTCCCCCCAACCCCTGAAGTAGTGCCCAGATGCCTCTAAAACTGAGGTTTTTTTGGTGTTGTGGGGCTGCTGAGTCATTATATTGCCTAATTCCAGCCCTATATTTTGTGCCATAAAATCCATAAAAATTAGTTCAGAGCAGCGAAAGAAAGGTGCATGACAATACTTTAAAAACCTAATGAATGAAGATTGTCAAATACTGGAATGTGAAGGCCGGGCTTAACAGCCTTCAAAAGCTGGGGTTGTGTCTTGTGTAAGAAATGCACCAGAACAGTGTGTGTGGTGCAGCCACTGAAAATCAGTTACCTTGGCATTCTGTTGTGTGTGCCCAAATCAGTGCAGAATATGGGACCACCTACCCTGGAAATGTCAGTTTCACAAAAAGCTTGGGAGAGCAGCATTTAATTGCTCTTCTTCTGACTTCTCATCACTTGAACAAGTCAAATTATAAAACCAGTCAGCCTATAAAATATGAAGAACTCTGTGACTCATAGCATGAATGAATGTGTTATTTTTCCATGTCATCATATGGCTTTGGTGGCCAGGGATTGTTCACTGCTCACATAATTGGTTTTCCACAATGTCAGATGAACTTTTCTCAGTTTGCATTGATTTTAAGATACTTAGTCATATGGAACCATTTAGGAATTTATAAATTGTTATTAAGTAGAAAAATTCCAACCTTATTTCCAGAAAAAGGATGGTGCATATAGAAATATATATATGCTAGCTGTTGCTGTAAAGTGTTTGATGTGAAAACATAGGCATGTAGCTTTTTGCAAGGAACAGTGAGAAGTCTCATGCACTGATTTAATGTAAAGTTTTATATTAATGCTGGGATCCTGGTCAAGGACGTTTTAAAGCCAGAGAAGACTGATGCATTTTGGGACAAAAAGCAGTGTCTGAACTTGTCAAATGAAAGTGTGGAAGGGAGTGAGTTGGGATGGACGTCAACCTGGAGCCTACCAGCACATTTGCAAAATTGTTGGTGTTCATCTTTCCAGCATCCTGAGGTTTGATTCCAAAAGAAACAGGTCTTGTACAACTGCACTGTCTGGCAGAGCTGTTTCCCTCCCGGGAAGCAATTCAGCTTTTCAGTTGATTTCAGTAAAGCTCAACCCAGAGACAGAGGTCTTGGATATTTGCAAGCAATGAGAACTTGCTATGTTCAGGTTGTATTAAAAGGAAAGGTTCCAGACCCCTTTCCCAGATAGAATGTCCATAGAGAGGCTTCAGTGAAGAGCTTTTCAGTCACTGGAAATCTATCCAGAAACTAAAAACTGAGAAATCCAAAGAAACACAAGTTTCAGTAGTCTGAAACTACCTTTACTGTACCTTCACTACCCTTACTGTTTTGTAAACATGTTTTATTGTGTAATAAAATGCTCTTCAGAGTCCATGGAGTAAAAGTTAAGAAATGTCAGCTCTGAAATAACCTCTCAAAATTTTAATCCAGCTCATTTTCCGTATGCTATAAGGGATTCTTCTGTTATGGGAGCAATTACTCTTCTACCCAATTCCCAAAGGACCTGTGTTTCATTTGGTTAACAGAAGTATTTAATGAACAGTGATCAGTTATTCAATATTTTGCTTTCTTTGTTCATTGGTGTTGCTTGGGTCTTATTTATTACCAGCCCTTATTAAACACCGTCCAAAGACACAAATCACTTGTTTTCGCATAAGCTTTTTACTGCCGGACAGGAGCATTTTGAGGATGCTGGTTCAACCGCAGGGAGATAAGGGGCATGTTCTTACCCTCAGTACCCAAACACCACTTATCTGCAGCTGCTGCAACAGCTGCTGGAGACCCACACTGTCAAATGGGATACCTAGGAGACAAATAGTATTTTTCACTGGCTACACTTGAAAATGTAGGCAATTGGCTCACACCTTCCATCATCTCTGTATTAGAGGCAGGAGCAAAAATGTTGCAAAGGCTGAGTGTTTGGTAAACTGGCAGTAACCTGCAAATGTGTGTGAATGGAGGGACTGGGTTAAGTTTGATTGCCACAAGCCTTGCTCCAGAGCATATGTTTACTGGAACTTTTCTTTAATATAAGTGGAAACCCCCACTCTCCCACTACTGCTTTTAATTTAAATTTTGTCTTTAAAGAAAATTTGTTGGTAATCACTGGTCCAAGATTAAGCCTGGCATTTTTAAACTACCCCAAATCAATGCATATTCCAGTGATCAATATATCACATATAATCTGAGTAATAATACCTTTTCTAGAAAAATTTGATTTTTTTTTTCTTGGGCAGATGTGTTGATTTTTATGCCAGTAGTTTACCAGTGTGTTGCATATAGCTTAGTTATGCCTACTGTTGGCTGGATCTTTAGTCATACTGACTGTACTCTGTGAGCAGAAGGTATTCTACCCTCCAGAAAAAGTTTTGCAGTTCAGTTGTGTTCCCCCTGCAAAAAAGAGACCACCAGCAGGTCAGGCTGGCTTGCAGATTCATCCTCACCTTGGTTAGAAAGAGGGGCTAGGCGGAGAGAATGCTGAGAAACCTAAAGGTTATTCAGTGTGGATGGACCACCACCATGTATGTGGACTGTGTACATTTGGGCAGTATCCCTCTGTAATGTTTAACTAAAAGAACAAGAGAAGCTGAAACACCATTTAAATGCCTCCTAACAACTTTGCATCTATGGAGAGTTTAATTTATGCATAGGCTTTAATTTCCTAGGTAACTTTTAAACCTACTTACAACATGACTAGGTGGCAAGTTGCAAGATGCTGTAGTAGTCTGCTAAGTGGTCTTTCAGATGCCATTGACTGTCTTTGAATGCTTCCTTTCCTGCTGAGAATGAACCAGGTGCTGTCTTCTTTCATATACATGGGAATTTTTTCTTTCCTGTCACAGCTATATCAGTTATTGTAAAAACTACAGCCAAATAGCTATGCTGGCAAAAACCCTAATGAAGGTGCTGTGATAGCAGCTAAAAAGTTTTCCCTCTGGTGCAGCTTTAATTTTATTTGGGAAATTGATTTAAATTAAATCAGACAAAAGAATGCTTTTGAGTGTATAAGCTCTGTCTCCTGTGAGGTTTTGCTGATAGGGTTGGACCAGCAAAACCTTTAAAGTGCATGAAAGCCCTGAGCAAGCAAGAACTAACTTGTACTTCTTAATATGGTGACTTTGTGTAATCAGAATCTTGGCTGAAGAATTTAGAATGTAACTTTTCATCTTAGAACCAGTTTTTAGCCTCTCTGTGCAGTTCAGAAAGAGCAGAAGTCTGTATCTGAATGACTTGTCATTTCATAAGGCCCTGCATGTGATTGCGGGTTTTTTTTCCTAATCTCCTCTCTCCTCCCCTTTGCAAATAAACAGAGCAATAGAAAAACTGAACGGGTTTCAGCTTGAAAACTATTCCTTGAAAGTTGCATACATCCCTGATGAAATGGCAGCCCAGCAACCTCCACAACAACATCCCCAGGGAAGACGTGGATTTGGACAGAGGGGTCCTCCTAGGCAAGGGTCACCCGGCGCAACCACAAGGCAGAAACCACAGTCGGACGTTCCTCTACGGATGCTGGTTCCCACACAGTTTGTAGGAGCCATTATTGGGAAAGAAGGAGCAACAATCAGAAACATTACAAAGCAGACACAGTCCAAGTAAGTTATTTTACAAAACTGTAATTAATATCTTTAATACTGTGTTCTCATTGCTCATGTGCAGAGGAATTTGTACAACTTCATGACTAACCTGTATGGTCAGAGAGCAAATGAAGATGACGGTGTTTTGCAGGATTGATTTTTTTCCTTTGACATATGTTCAAATGCTAGTTGACTTTTTTCTCCCTTTTTAGAAAAGGGAAACTAGGTGGTGCTAGCAGGATAGTACTCTGTTGGAGAGTTTTGCATACAGATGTACTACTACCGTTCTAGCAAAAAAGTGAAACTGAAAGAGCTGCTGTATATTGGTCTGTAGAACATACAGTCAGTGTGCTGGCATGTCCAAGTCTTCAAGTGTTTATTCTAGCTTTAGTTTGATTTAGGGCATTCTTGGGATTTGTAAATGTTAATTCAAGGGGCGGGGGTGGGGAAAAGTCAAAAAACAAAACCTCTTTCTGCTTCCCATCACTACTTACACCTCACCCCCATCTATTTCTGGAGAACACATTTGTTGCTATCAAATTGCAGACCACACCAAAACAAAGATTAAGGAAATGCACAGGAGGCAAAAAGCAAGCTGTTAAGTGACTTAAGAAGCTTAGAGCAGTGGGGTCTAGAGACTCTGTAGGAGATTGTTTCCAGTGTGTGTTAAATCCCTACTCACAAGGAAGAGCTCAGTGCAGATGCAGAGTGAGGTGGCATTCCTATTCCAAGAATTTTTCCAGGATACCCCTGAAAGCAGAGAGTTAAGATGCTGCATTCAGCAGCAGACTGGTAGGAGCCTCCAGTTCTGTAGTTGCAGTGAGCAGGATGTGGAAATAGCTGTGTGTGAGGGGTATGGGTGTGGTAGCAGCTTCAGTTTTGAGAGCAATTAATGAGGATAAGGGAGTCCTCTCTAATTACACCCCAACCCCCAACAAGCAGACTTCCCCTCACCTCCCCACCCCAAACCCAGGATTATAATGATGCCCCTTCCAACTTCTCATTAGCATGCTGTAACCCAGAAGGCTACTTAGTGTGTTTAACGGCACAGGTTTAAGAGATTTGTGGTGTCCTGACAAGACTTGGCTGTACTTTGCCTATGGGTAACCAATTTTTCAGGTGATATCTAAAACATCTAATTCTCTGACTATAAATATCCTGAGAAATTAACATAGGAAAGCTTTATCTCTTAAAAGAAGGGTGGATGGAGCAGAAATAATTGCAGGTTGCTAACTTCACAGATATGTGACTTCAAGAATGATGTTTTCATTGATATGGGGATAAAAAAAGAAATTTCATCTACTTTCCAGTTCCACTAAGGATTGCCATGGGCTTCTTGGAAAATGCTTCATTGTGAAACAAAATGAATTTTCAGTACCAGAAAGAACTGCAAGAATAATGAGCCTTATTGAAAAGCAGCATTGTTGTTTCAGTTTGGAAACAGCTATCATTTAGGGAAGAGTGGCATAAGGGAAAAACAGAGATGGAAAGAGTATGTGACCTGCAGTTGCTGGCAGAGAGCCAGTAATACCCAAGGCATTGTCTTTATGCAGGTCATAATTAGTTTTTCTTAAGTTCCTTGAGCTACATAAAGCAAGTAATGTCAGGACAACATCCAGGATGAAAAGTGTGAGAAACTACTCTTGAGGATGGATGCTAGTACTGTGATGCTACTTGCTAGCAGAGGAGCGCTGAGAAACTCTGCTGCTGAGCTAGCTAAAGACAAGATGGGACAAAGCCTGACTGTCCTGTAGCTGCACAATCATTCTTGGTGGAGCAAGGGGGCTGCTGATGGAGTATTGGGAAATCGTGATGAGATGTTGTCTTCAGTGGTTTACCACAGATTGTCTACCTAACAAGTCCCCTGAATATCTTGATGGAAGTTTACTGAGGAAAGAAGATCCTTATGTCCACAGAGATGGGGTTTAGCTGGTAAAATCAGGACAGGAGAGGCTCTTTATCACACACAAATAGTAGTATTTAGAATATGTTTAAGTAGTAAACTTTCCAAAATTAAACCACTTAAATGTAATCACCAGTAGCTCAAAATAAATTAATTTTATGAGAGTTGGAAATACAAAAGGCTTACCGCAGAGTTCATGGTTACAGTTAGTGTTTTTCTTTCTTTCAAGGATTGATATTCATCGTAAAGAGAATGCAGGTGCCGCTGAGAAACCAATTACCATCCACTCAACTCCTGAAGGCTGCTCAACGGCTTGTAAAATTATTATGGAGATCATGCAAAAGGAAGCTCAAGATACTAAATTGTGAGTAAAAGGCATTTCATTGTGGAAGCATCAAAAATTCTGATTCTCATTGATTCCATTTAAAGATGTAGTCTTTAAAAACAGTTAACCAGTGAATCTTCATTGCTGTTATCCATTTCTAAGTTGGTAAAGAAACTAAAACATTTTACCTTTCAGGACAGTCTAGTTGCTTTATTAGCCCCAGCACATATCTACTGTTTCAGACATTGTCTGGCTGTGATTTTCAGGTGAACTGCAGCAAATACAGAAGTTTCTTGAGCAACTGATAGCTTTTAGTCAGAGTGAGCATAACAGGTTGTGAGCTCTTGCTAAAAGCTTTAAGATATGCTTTCTTCCCAACAGCTTTTGCTACCTCAGACTGAGTTTTATTTAGCTCAAGGTATGTTACAATGAGGCTCTGGGTGATAGTTCTGAAAAGTCCATTGCACCTGAACTTGTTCTGCATCTAGTGTAAACGTGTGTTAGTGAATGGGAGTTGTGGATATTTCCATGAAAAGAAAATGTATCCATAACTCACATAAAAACTTGTGCTCTGGTCTTCAGAAGTCTCACTGGGTGTAACTTGCATTACAGTACAGAAGAAATTCCCTTGAAGATATTGGCACACAACAACTTTGTTGGCCGACTTATTGGCAAAGAAGGAAGAAACCTGAAGAAAATTGAACAGGACACAGATACTAAAATCACGATATCTCCGTAAGTTTTTGGTGACCTAATCTTTTGGTGAGATGCCTCAAATAGCAGTAATGCTGCTGTGGTACATTCAGGTAGAGTTCTTAGGAAAATATTATGTGTGTTGAAGGCTGAGATAATGGCCCTTCAGAGGCCTTTCCATCATGTGGATTAAACTGTTACTTAAGCTCAGTTAAATTTTATGTAAACAGTGTTTCTTCATTGTAAACTCAGTCAAGAGCAAGCCTAAAAATAACATGGGCTATGTGGAGTCTGTGTTAGATCATATTTTAACTGTCAGTTGTTTTTAACATATTATACTGTATATAATGATGAGTGTTTGAAACTGTAAGCCTGGATCATTTCTGAGCTATGTGCAAAAACGAGTGAAATTAGTGATGCTGTAGTTATTGATATGTTTTGAATTTTTGGACTAGAAGGAAGAAAACAAAGAAAACTAATATTGGGAAGAGTATTTTTAGTAACAGTTCTGTCCCTCTTGACCACTAGCACTCAAACTCTGATACATTGGCTAGTCTGCTTCAAAGTAATAGTTTTTGTCTATGAGTTTGTGAAGGTAACTGAGACCTGTTCATATTTAGCTGAGATTAAACAAGAGTTTTCACCTTTACTGGAAATCTGCAAATCACTGATTAGATTAACATCTCTGTAGAAGCTTGGCAGTCAATAGTAGTTTTACCCTGGAGTAATATCTTCAGAGAACCTCCTGTTCTGAATAACGAATACTCTGGCATGAACTTTCAAGCATTTGAGGGCATCTTGGATTTGGCTTTAGCCAGAAAGGGTGAGAATAAGGCTTATAGACTGTAGGAAAGGGAAAAAGTTTGGAAGACACATGAAAATATATGAAGAGGTGTGAATACATGCAGGAGACAAAAAAAGTACAGCAGAAAATAGCTCAAATGAGGACAGGAAAGTTGAGTGTGAATATGGCTCCTCAGAAAGAGAAAATCAAGTTTGAATGAAAGAACCTGAGGCCTTCCTTAAATGTGTATAAGTGTTTATGGAATTAGTGTGAGGAAGAGAAATCAAATGTGTGCTTCAGGGATAGATTATGAAAGGTCAGCGTGCTATCTTAAATGTGCTGCCATAAATATTTTGTTTGTAAACAGTGCACACATTGTTAATGCTATTGCTTAAAGGAAAAAAGTGTACAGGGTAAATGGAATAATGGTCTTCATTCTGTGAAATCAACTAGTCTTTATTGATGATGACATAAATAACACATTGTCTGTAAACACTCACAAGTGTATTCTTTAATTTATCAAGTTAATGGTTTATTTGCACTAAAATCTTGGCCTCAAGATTATATTTGTCATGCTATGCCTGAAATAGCGCCATGAAGTCACCTGGTACAGGAAAGAGCATAATGCCCACTGATTTTACTCTAATTAGTCTTTCTCCTGATCTCTTCATTTAGGCTTTTTTGTTAGCTTGTCCATAAATTTAAAGTAAGGCACCTGCTTTGGGAAAGTGTTTCTTCTCTGGGGTGTTTTCCATCACTTTCCTTCCTGAGGCAGTAACCTGGTGCTTGTTCACTGGAAACTGAAGAACTGCTTTGTGGATGCATTTTGTGCTTCCCACTGCTTAACTCAGACGTGCAGGTTGCTACACTGCCCGCTGTGCAAGAAAGTAAAGCCTCGCATGCTGCTTCCTCTCTGCTTTCTGTTCTGGGTTTCCTCACTCCTGTATATTGCTCTGAACTTTGTCTTCACCCCTTTTCCATAATTTCTCAGTACATGAGTATGCCATGGCTTTCCAGTTTGTTTATTCCATTTTACCATAGTAGGTTAGCATTTGTTACCAAATAAAGCACTCATTTAATGCTGTCACCCTTTTGTTTTCCCAGAGGAGTTGCTAGTGTTTTGTAGCAAATGTTGACTTGCACACAGCTTTGCCTTTTCCCATTTTGAGCATCTGGAGGCTCTCCTGCAGTTTTGCTGAGGGTTGGGCTTCCCCCCCCCCCCGCCTCTGTCCTTAAGGAATACACTATAGTTCTCATGGAAAGAAACAGAAAGAAAGTTTCTTGTGGTCTGTGTTTACAGGGTGTCTGAAGCCCTGCCTGTTGGTAGGCCTGTTGTGGAGTGTGAAGTGAAATGTTCCTGCACTGCTCTGCAGCTTCTGTTCCTACGCAGTGTGATGGTTTCCATTTTTCATAGCACCTAAGCATGTCTCAGCCATCTGATGCCAAACCTTGCTGTGGTAGTTTGCCTTGTGTTTCCTACCAAGAGAGTTTCTCCAGATTCTCTGAGGACTGTGCTTGAGCCCTGTTGTGAATTGATTCTATGGTTCTTTGGAGAGCAAACTTGACATGCTCGGATGTCATTGCACTCGAGTGATAAACCTGGATTACCCTCTTTTGTTTCCTAATTAACCGTGCTTCTGTGTCATTTGCAGATTGCAGGACTTGACACTCTATAATCCGGAAAGGACCATTACAGTTAAAGGCAGTATTGAAACATGTGCCAAGGCTGAAGAAGAAATTATGAAGAAAATCAGGGAGTCCTATGAAAATGACATTGCTGCTATGAATGTGAGTTTTCTTATGGTGTGGGCTTTTTCTGAAACTAGAACCATAGAAATATTCAGGTGTGAGGGACCCCTGGATGTCACCTGGCCCAACACGGGGGGGTTCCTCAATATATATATATACACTTCATAGTTAAACAAGGTTATATAGGGACTTTTCTCCTCTTGAATATCTCCATGGATAGAAAGCCCACAGTGTCTCTGGCCAAACTGTGCCCTGTCTCACTGTTCTCATGTCGAATTTTATTTCCTAACATCAGAATTTTTCTGTTGCAGCCTCTCTTGCCTCTTCTATTAATTTGGGGGGGATGGGACAAGTATTTATTTACTTATATATGTGTGCTGTTTTAAGGAAGGATTTTTCTTGCAAGTTTTGAGAGGGAGAACTGAACTTGATTCAGATTGAGGAAATGAATGAGCATTTCACTTTTTTCTTGTTGCAAAACCCTAAAGGATGGTGTGTATGTGCTCTAGCTTGTACGTTTTTTAAAGTAGTGATTCACAGTTTCTTCATGTAAAAAACAACCATGTATAAGAGAAGGATCTATCCTGTTTTCAATTATTTAATTTAAGAAGTCTTTATTAAAAGTTTTTTCTTGATATAGATGATAAAGGCATTTAGCTATTTGAAGATGATTGGAAATTGTTATGAAAACACATACCTCATTAGTTTGCCAAAGTATTACTAATGCATATTGAGAAATGATTGAGACTTTTGATAAGTTATGAAAAGCTTTTTGTGTGTGTGTATCCAAATCTAATGGTTTAGAATTAGACTGGAAATATTTTTTTAGTTTACAGGAGTGTCCCAACTTCCTAAAAATGTCTGTTTTTCATGTTTTTCCTGCTGACTCTTCCTGCTTTTCCTCCCTGCCTCCCATGCTAAGCAAACTGCAGGACATAAGCTGCACA
Organism: Dendrocincla fuliginosa; assembly: GCA_035047845.1. NCBI lineage: Eukaryota > Metazoa > Chordata > Aves > Passeriformes > Dendrocolaptidae > Dendrocincla > Dendrocincla fuliginosa. The sequence goes on along the minus strand of JAWWMO010000083.1, from coordinate 31,537,011 downwards.
TGAGGACATGAAGTATTTTATTGTGGTGCATTTTTGTTTCATATAGCAAGCAGGAACATGGGGTGATCTAGAGACTGCATTGCTGTTTGGCAAAGGTGTGGAGAGCCAAAAACTACCTCTGTTACTATATAGGCTTCGAGTTTGGTTTGTAGTGATTATTAAGGTAGTTTTAGAGTTGGTGAAGTTTTGGGGGTTTTTCATGTCTCCTGTTTGATGTATCTTAACAGCCTGACATGGTGGTTGAAGCATTTCTAAAGCGTGTTCACGTTACTGGGCAATAATCTGGAAAAGGGTCCTGAAAAGTTTTGTATCACAATAAATGCTTCCTACCACATGATGTTGCCACTTTTCTCAGGTGTGGTCAAGCAAGGGACATGCAACTTTATAGCTGAGCCTTTCCCAGCAAATGCTGGAGGTACCTCACTTTGTTTGCAAGGCACGGGAGGGAAAGGGTAGGGGAGGGACGATGGGGTTATAGTGTCATGTATCTATGCCCTCGTGTGTGAAAAGGCATGGTTTGTGCATGACCTTTCTGTTTCCACAGGAGTCTTTTTAGTATAAGGCCAAAATTATTATTTTTCTGATAATTTTGTTCACTCTGAAGGTAAATTGTACTATTATCCCAATGTCTCACCATAAAATTTGCATTGTGTTTTGCTGGTTAAGTGGTAGCAAGTGATTCCCAGCTGCCTTTCCTACTATGTGTTTTTAATGTTATTGGTCTGTGCATATGTTTGGGAAATAGGTTTGAAACAGAGTCCTTGGGGTAATGGAGATGAATTTTTTTTTAAATAACATCTCAAAAGGTTAATAGCCTATGCCAACTAGGATTTTATTAAAGTTAATAACCAGGACTGTAAATCTTAAATAACTCTTCTGCCATTGCAGCTTCAAGCACATTTAATTCCTGGATTAAATCTGAATGCCTTGGGTCTGTTCCCACCTTCTTCTTCAGGAATACCACCTCCAGCAGTGAGTGTTGCCTCCGCTGCTGCTGCTGCTTCATATCCACCATTTGGGGTAAGGGAAACTCTGCTTTTGGATAGTTTGGATAGTGGATGGTGATGCTGATCTGTACAATGCTGCTGTTCAAAACTAAGCAGATTGCTGCACCTTTTGCCAAATTACCTGAAAAATCTGGGAATGGCGTTGTGGTAGATGTGTTCCGTCAGTTTTCTAAACGTTGTCTGTCTTCCTGCTTGCACACTGCAAACATTTCATGTGGCTGCAGTTGGGAGCAGACATTCACTGCTCGTTTAGTGCAATGGCCCGTGGAACCGGCAAGTAGTATGTCTTGGAAGAGTGTTAGATACTATTTTATAGAGAATTTGAGTTACTACAGAAAGAAATCTCATATAAAATAGAATTTAAAAATTGGTGAAATTTGTAATTAGTAATGTTAGTCTGCAAGTTTATTCCTGTTGATATGGAAAGAAAAGAAATGATCTCTTGTCATAAAGTGGGAATCTATATGTAGCTAAAATGTTTGTTTGAATCTAGAAGCTTTGTAAGCATGCAAGCCCTGTTGAAATGCAGTACTGCTAAATATATAGGATTTAAATTACCTGAATTAATCTCCAGAAAGCTGTGGAGCTTGCCACTTGATTCTCTAATAAATAGGGGAAAAAATTCAATTGAATCTTACTCAAATTCAGTGCTGATTAGTAATCATAAATGAGGGTTTTTTGCTATGGATCAGAAGATAATTTGTTATATCAGAAAGGTCCAGAGTAGTTCTGGAATTGAGATGGTGCTGTGCTATGTAAGAAAAGACAACTTCGTTACACAGAGAAGTTGATTTTTCATCTCTTCCCTGTGTTGTGGTGGTGGTTGCTAGCAACTCAGTGAAAGGTGAATTTTCAAAGCAACTCTAACAAGTGGATGAGAGTGCTTTACAAACTCTGATGTTGTTGATTTCATCCCCTTCTCTGCCCAACAGTGACATCTAGAGAGCTAAGTCTGAGACTCCTCATGAACTAGAAAAGTGAAAATGCAGCACAGCACACTGAACTTTTATCAAATATCTTAAGTTACATTGCACTAAAGGGTAGTTGTTGCCTAAGTATTTTTCCCAGAGGAAGAAGCCAAGAAAAAATATCTGCAAGGAACAGGAAAAATTCCACACTCGTAGCATTGTTTGTGGAAAGGTACAACTTTGGTGTTATGAATGTATTATGAACTATATTGAGTATAATAGTGGCTTTATCAGAAAAAAGTGCTTCAATTAAAACTACAATGGAAATATGTTTATACACAGTTATTTTACTATTAATAGTAGAGTCTATTTACGACAAATTCTCTCCCAGTCTTTCTCCACTTCGATTAGATTGGCACATTAAACTAAACTACAGGTTTCTGCTTCATTGTATTATAAATTGTATATAAAATGCCATCTCTGCTAATGGATTGCCTCAATTTATTTCTTCTTTTCTAAAGAGAAACTAGATGTGGTTTGTTAACAGTATAAAACTTTCTTTAGTAGTAATTAAGTGTGGCTTTTCCTTTCTTTTTACTCCAGATTTGCAAACTACTTTGCTATTCTTGAGATGCATACTGTAAGCCCACAGTTCTGTTCATCACTTGGTTTATTTTCATTTCTTTCCCACTTTTTCCCCCTGTTGTGATTCTTTTTGCTTTTGCTTTAAATATGCACCTAAACAATGCTGAATTTGGTGATTACTCCTGTCTGTCCCTCTGTTGCTAGTGCACCTTTATCCCCCCAGTTGCACCTTTTTTTGCCTTCTAAGATCTCTGGCAGTTTCCAGGTTTCTGGAAATAGCATAGTGGCAACATCTGGAAAAAGGCAGCAAGAAACAAGTGTCATCATGTAAAAGCATAAAAACTTTGCAGCTGGAAGGACCACACTGTCTGAACTCTCTTGCTTCTGTTCATGCTCAGTCCTCTGGAAAGCTCTCGTTCCATAGAGTCTAGATGTGTGACAAACTAACATGCAAAAAGAAGGGGGATAAACTCATGGATTTGGAGGATAAACTCTGACAGCTTCTATGGAGGTTGGAGGTGATACCAATACCGCCTCTGAACCTGATACTAAGGGCTTTTAAAACAAATGGACAGTTTGAACAATTGAAACTCTCTCACCTTTTTGTGTTTGTGTGACCATATTTGGAAAAGAGGGGGACCTGTGGGCTTCAGGCAAATCAGCCCCTCAGATTCCTTGAGTGCCTGTGCCTCTCTGGGGAGAGGAAACAAGGAAAAGTGTGAATCTTTTCTTTTAATGGATGCAGTTTAGAAAACAAAGCTTCCATTTTGAAGACTTTTAAATCTTGTTTGTGCATGAATTAATTTTCTGTAACTGAGTTTTATTCTCCTTTAAATTTTTTTCACCCTCTAGTAGAATAATTTTTCAGACACTGATTAAATATGTTGTTGGGGCATGCAGAAGTATAAGGGGGGGAATGGCTGTATTTTGAAGGAGAAATGGAAACAATATGAAAGGCTAAAAGTAAACATGGAGGGAGATCTAGGGAAGGAGCTCATGAGGGATTGAAAAAGAATAAAATCTGTGACTAAAAGGCATCAGGGAAAGTAGGTCTTAGAAGAAACATTAATGAAGAACTCAGAGACTTTGTTTACCTATATGCTATTTGCTACCAAGTTCCTTGTTTTGGCAAAAGCTTTGGAGCAAGCCAAGTCCCTTTAGGTTTTTTTTGAGTGGCCCTCAAGCATAAAAGTGGCCCTTTTATGCTTGGGAGCACTGGTTAGCTGACATTGAGGGATATCCCTTTCAGTCAGCTGAAAATCCTTTCTGGAAGCACTGCTGGCATCAGGGTATAAGGAAGAGTATCCTGCTGCTGTCTCGCTTATTTTTGTGTAATGCAAATTTTGCTGCCTTCTCAGGACTGGACATGGGTGGCTCTTCCCTGTCTCCTGTTTGTTTGATTGAGCAAAAGTGTGTTCCTAAGCAATTTCAGCTACACCATCATCAGGGGCCTCTTGGTGCCCAAATGTCACTTAAGTCTGTTTGTGTGCTTACAAAACATATAGTGAGCCTTGAGACTCCACTGTGATGTGCCTGAAGGTTTTTATGAAGCTTTTGTTGTAATATCTTTGTATGGAACCTTTCTTCACCTTACAGGGAGGGACTCACAAGTGACTCTTGAGTCCGAAGAGGTAGGTGAGTGAACTTTGGCCATTTGCAGCAGAGTTCCCATATGACATGATCCTTCCTATGTACTATTTGCTAGTGACAAGGTGCTTCTATGACCCTCTGTAGGATTTATTAGCAAAGAAACAGAGGTGTCATCTTAATTATTGCAGCAAGTATCTGTTGCATTTCTACTGCTGCTTTTTTGTATTGGTGTCAAGAGAAAAAACCTACATAGTAGACAGATCTAGGATTTTGTTACACTTCTGGACCTTAATGACAGGTCTGAACACCCATACATACAGCTGGAGCCAAGTATTCCTAAATTGAGTATTCAGGAACTTGGGACTGAGTAGTTTGGGTTAGCTATATTAATGTGGATTTACCTGTGTTACTGTGTGTGATGCTTCATCCTATCCCTCTTCACATGAACCTTTAAGGCATATTTGATAAGAGCATGACCACTGATCTCCAGCTGCTTCAGGTACAATTTAGTGTCACAAACTTAAGAGATGGAGATGTTATCAAACACTAGAGTGCTCCTTGGACTGGGTCACATTCAGGAGAATGAGTTCCATGTGACTGAGATATTCCCTAATGTCCATCTCCATGATGCTTCACACTGGTGTAAAACACAAAGCCTCATCTAATCTAATGAGATGCAGTTTCTGTCTCACTAAGGATCTGGGTGTTGCTTTACTCTGTCCTGGCAGCAGAGTCCATACAGGAAAGCACAAGTTGTCCTTGGTACTTTTCCGTTTACAGATACAAACATGCATGTGTGCACATGTCCATTGCATGTGGCTAGCAGTGTCTGAGCATGACATCCAGTGCAGGCTAACCCCGTTTTTTTTGTTTTGTATTTTTACCTATTGCTAGCAACAATCCTTGATATTGAAATTGTATAATTTATTTGCAGAGTCCAAGCTCTGTTTGCCTGTTCAAAGCACTCATTTTGTGCAGTCACTTAAAAGGGATGCTATGTAATTGCATATTGTTTCAATTCCTGAGTTTTTCTCTCTCTATTTGCAAAAATCCAAGATCAATTTAAATTTTTCTGGACTCCTAAAAGACAAATCAGAACATTAGGAATCATTGAAGTGTTTTAAGGTTTGAAGAAAAAGGACAAATAACTATTAGGAGTTAAAAATTCTTTTTGCTGTCAGATGGGCATGATTTTATTCTTATGATCTTGATGATATGATCAAACTAATAGTAGTTTTTTGATTGATGCGTGCCCTTGTGTGACCATACTAAGGATCAGTAGCTTTCCTGTGCCTATTTGTAACTGATGTCTTGTCCAGCTGCTTTTGGGCCTGGAGAAACCACCACTTTCTGTTTACCCTTAAATCTTTCTCCTTAGCTCTGCACTTAGCGCTCGTGCGTGTTGCAGTTCTCACATAATTGCAAAAAGCTTTGTTACTCTGCCCACTGTCATTTGTAACAAATGTCATGACCTGAGCACTTGCACAGAGTGTTGGGATCTGTATGAGAAGAGTAGAAGTGAATATGCCCTGTGCTCTACGTTTTTCAGAAGATATGTTGCCACAAAAAATGTTTTAACAAGTATCCCAGCCAAACTGCTTCAGATGTAGTGTTGTACTGCTCAAAGCTGTTTTGATGGAGTTGTTGCTTCCGTTTCCTGAACTGTGGGGAGAATATGCACATACTTGTCTCTCAAGAATAGAATTTTGTTCTCATGCAATACTGAAGGTTTTAAAAGTCCAAACAAACGAGAAATCCTTATCTCAAACTTCAGCTGTGTATGCTTAAATACACCTGGTCTAACTGCTGGGGTTAAGTGAGTTGCACCCTTCCTTTTATACCTGGAACTCTGCATGTTTAATTTTACATCCAAATGCATTTTTTTTGTAGCTTTTGGGTCTGAAATTTCGCATTCCAAATGGGGGAAGAAGGGCTAACCTGTGGAGACCTCATCCTGCCCTTGAATGTCCTGAAACAGGGCCGTAGAATTAATTATCTTTTGTCACATAGCAGATAATCTAAAAGTAAGGTGAGAAGTAAACAGCTTTTCTCCACAAGAGGAGTTCATGCCAGCTGCTCTCCTGCATCTGTAAGGTCATGGAAGAGACAGCTGAACTTCTGCACTGTGAAAGTTATCTAAAGTGGAGAGACACTCCTCTGCTCGCAGTGGGACTGTTTTCTCTGCTGGTCTCTTTGCATACCCACTGTAGCTTTTTGAAGCTCTGCCTTCAAAAAGCACTCTTTCTAACCTTTTCTTTAGACTCACAGTTAATTTTTGGGTTACATGATATGTATAGCAGTTTCTAGGAAGGGAGTGGGTAAAAAGGAAAGAAAAAGAAAAGGTATCTTCCTACAGTAAACAAAATCAAGAAATCAAACCACCTCCTTCTAATGACAAAAAGTCTCGTACAGCTAGGCTGATAGGTTGCTTTCCTTTATTCTTTCTGCCATCTCTTGAAGCTTTTTGTTGCAGGTGAGGAACATGCCAATGGAAAACTTTCTCCTTAGAAGATGTTGTGGTCAAGAGAAAGATTCCTTCTTTATTCTCCAGTAATTTTCTTGTAATAGTAAAGAAGACATCTTCTATATTGCATAGAAGTAAGAGAAGAAATAACTGTATTGTGCTTTTGGCAGGAAAGAAAAGTAATTTAAAATGAAAAATTGCTTCATTGAGGGCCTTCATTTGATGCCCTGAGCATAGATGAGAGACAAGGAAGAGGAAAAACTGTCCTATGTTTCCAGGTACTTTGACTCTTACTTGGTGAAGTTGGGCTCCTTTGGATGTCTGGGTTTGATAGGATTAGCTCTTGCAACTGTTACGCTTGAGCTACCCAAAGGTAGTAATGTCTGTACATCTATAATGTGTGTAGTCATTAGTGGCTTTGCCGTAATTTGGCTAGCTTGTTAAGCAGTAGATGATTTTGTGAGGAGCTGTCCTACAGCCAAAAGAGGATCTGGTTTTGGGGAGTGAAGGATTTGCCAGTGCTCTTACAAAATGGTTTTATATCTGAAATTAAAACCATACGTGTGTAGCACATAAAATCTTGAGGAGGGCACTACAGGACAACAGCATTGTCTGAAAAAAAACCAAACCAAAAACAAATCTACCTGCTAATTAGACTTCTTTTGAAGATTGTAACCTCAGTGCCTTGAAATACACCTTTCCTCATACTTGATTTCTTGAATTCATTAATGATGCTTTTTTTTGACAACTAAGAAGTTTGCTCCATGGTGCGTAACAGTGTGGGATTGTTTCTGCCCCTGTAGAAAAAATGGCTGGTCCTCCCACTGCCTTGAAACTCTCCTGTTCCTACCATGCTGTGTTGGCAGGGACTCATGTCCGGAGCAATCAAACTATTCTGCCTCTGGAGAAGGACCATTCCCCCAGTGGGGGAAGCAAAAATGTAATTGGCACCATATGATGTACAAAAATCTGGCAAGTCAATGGTAGTTTTTTGAGCTGTTGAAGCCTCCAGTTAATAGCTTTCTTTACAGTTCTGAATTTGTCATACAGCAAGTAGCATCACTTGCTAACTACTAACCCATGATTTGTGAAATAAAAATGGCTGCTTCTCTGCAGGTTTGAATACATGTGGAGATATTTGTAGTTTCTTGGGACAAGAGAAGAAGAATTTTTTGTTCCCCGTTCCCAGATTGTTGTTGTGGGAAGATGTAATCTGTGTTCCCTTGAGCTGCTCAGACTCTCAGGCTCTAAGTACCAGGCTCAGCACCTTCTGAATATTAAACTAAATGGGAAATCTAATTCTTCAAGGTGCCAAATATTCTGTTACTGGAGTGTACTGAGCTACTTCAGGCCAGAAACAAAACTAGGTCAAGTCCTCATTCTGTTGTATCTGGCTCCATCTCTTGTTTGTTTGTTAGTTAAAAATGATGGAAAAATGTGATCTTTGTGTTTACACAACCTGTTTCTCTGGCAGCTGCCATGGAATCTGAGAACAGTGTCTTTGTAAACCAGAGCTGATCAGTACCTGTGTCTTCCAAAGCTGCTGATTTTATGGACAACTTCTATGAGTTTGGAGTAACCATGTGGCTGATCTGTTACAGCTATGGTTTTTGAAGTGAAAGTGTTTCTATGCATATATATCTTGTTCTGGTGATCATACAGTGTTGCAACAGTGAATACCTATGTTTGCTGCTTGTGAATGACCAGCGAAATTACTGCTTACGTAGTTTTGCAATCTGTTCCTTATGTCGATTTCTGCTTTTGGCTGTCTATTCAGAATAAAAGGTGGCAGATTGCTTTTTCTGGCATTGTGGCCAATCAGATTTTGCAAAAACAAAAAGTTCATGCCATGTTCAGAAATATGTCAGACCAGTTCCTGCTTGTGAAAATGTCTTATAATCAGCCTGCTAGAAAATGTTCCTTCTGTGATTTCTGGCCCTTTATTCCTACTTCTGATAGGTGTGGTCCTGTTAGTGACTTCTAGTAGTCTTAGGTAGAAGAAAATGGTGATCAAAAGTACTATACTTGAGAGCCAATAAGTGGAGTGAGTAGTAATAAGTGAAATGATTTTAGTAGCATCTCACTACTGAGTGCTGTGTAATAACCATCTGTCTTTGAATTTCAGGTGTTTAAATGCAGTAGTCTCCAAACTGGAAATGCAGATAGGGGTCATTGCTTAGGTTTTTCAACCAAGAGAAGAGGACCAGCTCAGCTGGACAGACAGAGGGCTCCCATACAATTTCTGGGTGTCTGGGACTAATTGAGGGGAAGAGAGGTAGATTTGCATGGCCTTGCCGTGGGCTCTGTGTCTCAGAAAGGGTCACGCTTTTGGTTCCTCTAGTGTCACCTGTTTCTTAATGCAGCAGTAATGTTTACAGGGAAAAGGGAGAGCTCTGCTCTGAACACAAGTTCCCAGCTCAGGATCCGGACAGTGGAGGAAGGTGGTGGAGCTCCTGACCACACTAGAGGGTTGATGCAAGTGTCATGTTGAGCCTGATATGGGGAAGTTGCTTGCCATACTTGGAAATCTTTCCCATTGCTCCTGCATCTTGTGTTAGCCTGGGGTTCATGTGAAGGTGAAATCCTGGGTGGGTGGTGCATGTACTGTTTGTGCATGGGAAAACGGGCAGTGCTTCAGGGTGTGCAGTTCAAAGGTAAAAATACACGTTGCTGCTTTTAAATTGTGTTTTGCTACCCCTTGACTGACTGAATTCAGCAGTGAAAAATTTTGTTATCTTCTGATTATAGCCCTGGTTTTTCAGGCAGTGAATATGGCAGAAAGCCTTAGACTTGCATCATGTCAAAACAAACCCAAAATCTTGGAGGGTGAGGGGAGCTCAGCTATGGTTTGTCAGTCTGCACTGGCAGCACCATTTCAGCAGATGTACAAGATGGTGACACGAGGTATTTGCAAGGATGTTGTAAAATTGTGTATCATGTTAGACCTATCTACTAAGACTTTAAGTTGTCCTTAATGGACCTCTTGTTTCCAACAAAGGCTTAAACTTTTAGCATTAGTATTGAGAAATGAATACAGTATGATTTCTTTCATGGTTATCTGAAGTTTATTTCTTATGATTGCATTGAATCCTATTAGACTGTATTCAAGGATACTTGGCTTAATGTTGCTTTTCCCTTGTTGCAAGTTTTTATTACTAAATAAGAACACTTAATATAGCTGTAAGCCAGGACAATTCTTCACATTGGATTGCAAAAACATGGTTGAAATTTTGGCTTTATGTCTGGTACAGGGTTTGAATAAAATACCTCACTTCCTGACAAAACTCAGGGTATTAAAAAGACTAAGTCATCTGCAAGTTTGCTCTGTCTTTGTGATGGTGATCATGGCAGTAGGAAAGAGGAGAATGGCAGAAGAGAACCTTGTAGTGCAGTCAATCACCTGCTGTCTGTATTTGTTCACTTCACAAAGTGGATTTGTTTATTATTAAAATAAACCCTCACCAGTATCCCACTAGTCTAGATGGTAGACAAATGTCTGAGACTTCACCATTAAAAATGACTTTTAATTATTTCCCTTACAACTGAAAAACCTGATGTTGGCTAGAAACGGATAATATGACTTTGGTTTAAAATAAATGTCTCATTCTAAGGTAATTAATTTGCAATATGAAACATAACAGGCTTAGAAGACAGCAAAGATCTGAGTCTGCTCCCATTGATGTCTGGCATAAAAATCCTATTTACTTCAGTGGGTACAATGCTTTTAAAGGTTTATAGCCTTATCCCAAATGTTTCCATGGATTTACTGACAACATGCAAGGTTGGAGCAAGGGGTCTGTGGAGACACTTAAACATATGACTGGAAAAAATTTAATACTGTTCATAGGCTTGCAGAAAATGGCTGAGATTAATGCTCAAATTAACTCAAGAGACATAAATAACAAACATACCTCCTTACAAGCCCTTCAATGAGTAGGATTACACACTCATGCTGAGGGAGCTGTGGACTGACCTAGCAGCAGGATCTGCTGAAAGCAAAAGAGATGGGGTCATCATAGGGAAGAACCAAGGACGCAAAACTCCATTGGTTTTTCCATGTGTTTTTGGTTGTTTCATGTTGTGGTTTGCTGTTCAGGGTTTTTTTGTTTTTGTTCTTTTTTTTGGGGGGGAGGGGGGTGGTGGTGGTGGGGTGGGGATGGAGAGGGTTGGGTTTTTTTAAATACCACTCCCTAAATAGAATGTCCACTCCCTCAGCTTTACTAATTGGGGCCTACTTCTTTACCTACACCCATCTACCTGGAGGATTATAGCTTTCTTTGTCTGAGTTTTCAACCTTACCTGGCTGTGGCTTGGCTGTTACCCAAGTATGAGATGAGGAGGAATGCTTTTTCTTCTGACAGTCAATCAGGTAAAGGGAAAGCTCTCCTCCTATGTGATATGGGGCAGTTTGTAGGACTTATGCACCAGGAGCTGGCAGAGAAATGTTATAATAACTTTTTTCTGAGTTGAAAGGACAATAACCTTATCCTTTCTAACCCTGAAAGCAAGAGTTGCAGAAAGAAGGATGAATCTGCAGATTTTCTTGACTGGGAGTCCTCAGCTTTTCACTCTGCTGTGGAGCAGTACCCCTTGTGCCGAAGGACATGTGGCAATATCCCAAGGAGAGGAAGAACCTCGCTCCTGCTGAGGCTCTGGAAACCAAGAAATTATGGTTAAGCTAAACCAGTTTGCTAAGAGTAAACTATAAGGTGGTAGGGTTGGCAGCTGAGAAATGATTCTCCCATGAAAATCTTCTGTAGGGCTGCAGGGTCTGCTTGGAGTGAAGGGGATCATCCTGATGCTACCTGCAGTGCAGAAGCTCCAGGTGATAGCAGTGTAATGGGGAAACAGCCAGGAGTTACAGGATTTAGGAAAAGATAACTCTATAACTTGGATGGAGATGTTGGGAATTGAAAGGGAAAATTAAAAAAAAAAAGTAGTTGGTATGGATGGTTAGGCTAGGGACAGATGGCTGGTGCTCAGGGACTTGCAGGAGGTATGGAAGGAGGTGTATCTAAGCTGTTCCAGGAAAAAGAGTTGGACTGGTGTAACATGCTATAGCTAATGGTGTGCAGCAGCAGTTGCTTAGTGTCATCCAGTGGGGCAGATTAATTTACATCTTTGCATTAGATCACTGTTTTCAATCGTGATTTAAATGAGCAAGCAGGAAATTGGATTTAAGTTGACTTATCAAACATTACATGTGTACTTCAGTTACTTTTCTGAAAGCCTTAGTGTGGTCTGCACCACCACAGCTACCCTTTGCTAACAGTGAATATATCTTTCTATTTATACAAGTATGTAGTTTGCCATTTGCTTTGGATAATGTATTTTTTCCATTTTCTCTTAAAAAAAAAAAAGATGAATGGTACTGTTCTTACTTGCTTGATTAATTTTTAACTTATGATTTTCATCAGGCAATATTTGGATGGAGATTGGAATCCAATTAATGAATAAAACCAGCATTTAAAATTGTTTTCATTAGTTAAATGTTCTGAATATAGACCAAATATTCCTAATCAAGTCTGTTTTGTGACTAAAGCAGGCTGATTTTTGTAGAAACAAAGCAAGTATTACTAGCAGTTTAAGAACTGAATTAGTTGTTTCTGGTCACTATGCTCCTGAAGAATCTGTTTTTTATATCTAAGAAGTCTCAGTTTCTGGAGCTCTTCTTAGAAGTAAAAACCAATAACAACAGCAACAAAACAAAAAATAAACAAACAAACCTGGGAAACAAAACCGCAAAAAAAACCACAACAAAACAAAAAAAAAAACCAAACAAAAAATAAAAAACACAAACCCCAAAAAACAAAACCCCAACTCTCCCTGAAACAACCTAGGTTTTCAATCTGAGTGAACACCCCAGTGGCCCCCGTGTGCCACAGCTACAGAAGACAAGTTTCTCTTCTTAGGATCGACTAGTCATGAGTTCATACTGCAAATACTGCTGGGGCAGAAGAGACGATCTGTGCATCACAGGTACTGGAGATGGATACTCACAAATTAGGGTGGATTTATGAACTATATGTCTTGGTAAACTTAAGTTACTACTTTAAAAGATTTTTCTTTCCATATTTCTGTCAGTTCCCAGGGTTGGGCTGGCTTTGAATAAAGTATTTTCTGATGTGTGGGGAAAATAAAGTGAAAGGGAAAGAGGAGAAAATTGAACAGAGACCATACTGTTGTCAAAAATAGATACATATGTGTATTTTAGTCTTTAAATTTTAAGTATATGTTTAAGCAAGCATGGCTTTGTTAAGGCAGTGAATGTTGAAGCTCAGATTTCACAGAGTGGGAAATCAGTTCCCTAAATTTAGTGCTTCTAACATATGTTTAAGATCTAGGAATCTATTTCTGATATAACTCATGCTAGGAGTTCCTGGAAAGCTCTGTGACTTATGTGGCATGGCATGGGTAAGATTAAATTATAGCTGATTTTCTTCTGTCTGAAGATCCCCAGAAGCATCTGTAAGATTGATGGGTGGTGTAGTCATTTCATTATGTTTTGATGTGTTTCTTGTGCAGGATAGTCTTCCAGTAAATGCAAAAGGGTTTAAAAATTATTGTGGGTAAGGAGGTGGACAGATAATTTGAACTTAGTGTTATGATACTCTCAAGAGCCTTAGCTAGACTTGATTTCTGACAGCAGGGAAAAAAAAGAAACATCTGCTGGTTTTGATGTTTGTGCTTTAAAACAAACATTACTTTTTTTTTTTTGAGTGGTTAAAAATCAGCACGGGTAAGGAAATGGATGCAGTTTCTCTAAGTCCTGTGTCATGATATACCAGAGATGAATTTGGTTATATGTGTGTGCCAGTCTGTTTCTCCAGACAAGTTTGAAAAAAGATTATACAAACCCTTCAGTATCAACAGATTCTCTGCTATTTAATAAACGTATATCACTATCACACCAAAATACAAGTTTAATGTTAAAAATCCCCAGTCACATAAGATATAATTTAAGTCCGTTAGAAAAAAGAGAAGTTCAAATCTATCAACAAGTCAAAACTAGAAGTAGGGATAGGGGAAGAGCACTACAGTGAGCTGACTGTACAGTTAGAAAGGCACATGTACACCTTCTCTTTCATTGCCTTTGCCCATGTTTCATGTTTAAGGGTGAGGCAGCAGAAAAGAATTTCAGTGGTAAATTGAATCTAGCAAAGAAAGTGGCTTGAAATGAAGCTTGGGGGAGAAGAGGTGAAAACTGCTGCAGACAGATGGGCAACAGAGGGAAGGCAGGAAATATATGCAAACGAAAGTAATGAAGTTTGATTTGTTTCTATGGTACAGAAATGTCTGAAGGTGGGTTTAGGTAGAATCTGTGTAAATTATTGAAAGCTAAGTCGAGTTACATGTTTGATTTGCAGCAGAGTCGTACAAATCAGCTGAAAATTCTGTGTGTTAGCTCAAAGTTTAGCTGGAAGTGGGTGTCTAGAGTTGCATATGGAAGGGAAAACTTTAGCAGTGAATTTTTGCAGCAGCTCGAGTATTTATGAGCAGTTGAAGATGGGGCCAAGGAGATGAGTGAGCAAGGATGGTGCATTGGTTGGTTGCCTCTACACCTGGTGCAGCTAGTATGGGTACTTGCAACCAAACTGGTAAAAAACATGAACTTGTAACCATTTAGAAAGAGTTTTCTAAAGTGGTAAGGTCAAGCAAGTACCTACAGTAGCATTTCCAAATTACTGAAAGTCTTGCTGGATTCAAAGTGAACACGTGAAAGGACTTACTCTGACAACATTCAGGATGTTTGTAATAGGAGGAGAAAATGAGTAATCTTCTGGAAAGTGGTTTAGCATATATACTTAAGTGACTGGTATCTTTCCTGATGAATATGCAGTTTTAGGGCGTAGTTTTGAGTTCACTTGAAACTGATCTATAGGCAGACTGAAAGGGGTGCTCCCACCTTTTCCCCTTCCCTGATCTAATCATTGGTGCTTCCTCCTTTGATCCAGACAGCCACTTGTGTGGATCTCTGGTTACTCAGGTGAGGGACTCACTGCCTGCCTTAAAAAACAGCTGGATCTGCAATCCTACTGGCCACAAAGCATGCAGGGCAGTGGGGAGGATGGTTGTGGAGGGCTGCATCCAGGGAAAGTAGGGGCTTCAAACCGCATGGAATGACTGTGAATTCTGATGCCTTTTAAGTGTGAAAACACAGGGTAAATTGTGCAACTGTTGCAATCACATAAAGTAACTGGCAGAATGTGTTTATGTTCTCAATATCCTATTTTGGGGTTTCTTCACCTGGTACATGGAGCTGTGCCTGGAATTTGTATCCCCTGAGGTTACAGTGGACTTGTGTTTACCAAAAATGAAGTGGTAAAACTTGGAAACTAGCATTTTGTTCTGATTTGTTTATAGTTAATGCAGTAGGACTTTCTTCCCCTCGAAAGAAGTTACTGAAACTTACAAATAAGTGGAGATAATGTTTTTAGGATTGCAGCTGCTTTTTGCTTTGTATTGCCTATAGCAGGGGTTTTTTTCCAAAATGTCATAGAAAAAGCTGCTTTGGTGAGCTTCTGTGGCTGGGTCTATATCCCTACTAAAATATACAAGCAAGCAAAGCTAAATGAGTGTGTGGTTGGTCCCACATGCACTGCTTGCTCGTGCTCGGTGCTGGTCTGCATGGGGCACTGAGAAAGCAAGGATGAGGATATCTGTATTGTCTTCAAAGACCTTGGCAAGAAAAGGGCTTATTGGTTTTGTCTTGTTGAGGATGAGCAAAGCAAATTTGGAAAATACAGAAGAGGGCTATGCAGAGGAAGAAATGCTTTAAAAGAGGAGGTATAATGTGCTAAATACCTCCTAATCAAAGAAAGGCTTGTGTGCAATGATTCTGAGAGGTAACCCTGACGTAAGTAGATGGATTAATGGTATGGTAGCTTAGTGCCTACTCAACGATGCTCCATTCATCTGAGACAGGCTCTTCTGAGACTGGTAAAATAGTTATGACTTACTGTAGCATGTGTAACCCTGCAGTTTGATCATCGCCATGCAGCACATAGAGACAGTCTTGAGTATTGTGCTCTCCAGCTGGGGTGTCTGCTTGAAAGCAATAGGAAGATGCAATGATGCCTGATACCCAGTGGGTGCAATGGTAGAGTCCTCTTGCTTTTAAGAAGGTCTAATGTGGTGTTTAATTTACTAGCCTGCGTGAGGACTGCTGCCAAGGCTCCAACTGTTGCATAATTTTACACAGGAGGAATCACTGGCAGATTTCAAGCTGGCTATCATTCCGGATCACTCCCACACAAAGGAAATTGTAGCATCTATGTAACTCTGAGGTTTTTCATGCCACTCAGCACAATCTAAAATTAAAAATGTAACTAGGAAAGCTAGAAAGTTTGCCTGCTCAGTCTGTAGCGCCTCTGCTTGTAGTAGCTTCACCTGCAGAGTCTTGCATGTGGAAGAGAATTCAGACAGCGACAGGTAAGAGCAAAAGCCTCTCAAAGAAGCAACACCTCAATTGTTTTTTAAGCTCTAAGCAATAAAATTGAGTATTTTATACAAGATGAAAGAATCCTCTTTTGGCTCAAACCGTTTTTCATATTCTGTGAATTTTGTGATTCCCAGAAAAAGCCAGACCCTTAACATTCAGATATCACAGGGGGAAATAAGATTTTCCCCCTTGTTTCCATGCATGCCTGTTCCATACCCATTTTCCTGTCAGTCTGATTTATAATGTTCAGAAACATTCACTGCATTTTTCCTTCTTCCCCACAGCAACAGCCTGAGTCTGAGACTGTTCATCTGTTCATCCCAGCCTTGGCAGTTGGAGCTATTATTGGCAAGCAGGGACAGCACATCAAACAACTTTCTCGTTTTGCAGGCGCATCTATTAAGGTATTATTACACTGACTAAACTTTCTGTCTATTCTACGTGACACTTTTAGCAAGTTTGCACAAGCTGTGCTTTCGTGAACATCCTCCCCCACTCCATGCTTAGAACGTGATGTGATAAATGGTACATTTGTTTATAAATCATCTTTTAATCTTCCTTAAGACAAGATAATTAGAAGCGTGTTTTCAAACGTCTCCTGAGGTGTGAAATATAAGCTGCAAAGAAAACTACTTTGGTGGTCTCAATTTCTTAGAAACGGACTTATGTTTTAATGATGCAGTGCTTAAAGGCTTTCTTCTTTCTTTGAGGTGAATTCCCCTTCTAAAAACAGCAGCACAGGTGAAATTTCCCACTGCTGTGACTGCCCTTGCTCTGTTCCAGATGGATTGTTCTGGGCTGTGAAGCTCAGATGGCTCCATGCTGAAGTATTCACATTTTAGCATCGTTCTTGAGCTCCAAGATCCTGGCATCAGTCAGTTCTTTAACATCATGTTTTCCTTGTTATCCAGGTTTAACATCCAGCTGTTTGTTATTGACATTTTGTGTACAAGATGGTTTGCAGAGGTTGACCTTTTGGCGAAATCCATCTTGGCTGTTGTTAGGGGTTAGTAACAGCTGCAGTTGTAGGAAGGCCTTGGCTTTTTGCTACTAATGCCATTGTAACCACAAGTATCCCCTCTAGACACTTGAGCATTTTTTTTTCTTTTAATTAGGTTGTTCTGCTATTCTATGCTGTAAAGACAATTTTTTTGGCCTAAGTTAAAAACAAAATTAAAAAAGTACAGGGTGTAGCTTGATGTACTGTTAGATTGATGTTTTCCTGCACAGATGAAGCAAAGGTTTCCTCCTCAGCTCACTGTGGTTTTGCTTGGGAGATGTGGCCTGTTTAGTGAGTGCTATGGCAGGGAAGCGCCCTAAGTCTGGGGCAGAGGGGCAGGAGCTGGCTATGCTGAGTTGAGCTAGGTGAAGCCATTGAGGCAGGGCCTGGCTCTGAAGGTGTGCAGAGCTAAGCAACTGGGGAACCCTGATGAATGAGTTTTCTGTGTGATTTGCCGAATCCTGATCCAGTTACTGGCCAGTCAACCAATTGATGTGCTACCCAATTCCATCCTTTTGGGAGCAGTACTTTAAATAGTTGTTACACTACCCATTGGGTTTATGTCAATTGAGCACTAATAATCATATTTTCAGGGGGAAAATGGAATAGAAGAAAGTGAGAGGTGCTGATTTTGATCAAATCTGTTTTGCCTGGAGGTGTGATGTATCACATGGATTTCCTCTTTCCCTTTCTATTCACACAGCCTATGTCTAAAGATTAAGCAGTGTATGGAAGGTACTGCTAGATGGAGAGAGAAAGGTGAAACAATCGGGACCTCCAAGAACCTGTCCAAACTAGTTCTTCAGTTTGTCCTTTTAAGACAGTTTAGTGGAAAGGAAGTTTCCAGTGTTTCTCATGCACCTGGCTAACAGTGACCTCGGGCTTCCCCTACTGGCTGGCACCCCTCTACCCAACTCATTTAACATTTCTATATTAATTGCAATTCAGTTCGAAGTTTTCTGAAGCTGTGGTCTGTTCTTCCTTTAGTAGGAATAAAGGAAAGAACTTTTTGGAAAAATGTGATTAAATCTTAACAAAATTGTACAGTTACAGGGTATGTTTGCCAAATTGGGAAGTTGCACATATGCTTATCAATTAAAATAAACAAGCAACTTCATCTGTAATCTGGCAGAACAATATGGAGCATCATGCTTTCTCCTGTGTGAAAGTATTACATGTGATAGTTGGTAAATTATTCAAAACTTCTGAACTAGCGTTGTGTTGACCACCTGCCATTTGTCATAACTTTGGAGCAAAATAAAAAATTGTGAATGGAGGAATCTGTGATTTTAGCTAAGAGTTGGAGGGAGTACTGCCTGAGTAACTTTTAACTTGCCAAACTGCAGTAATCATACTTTGTGGAGGAAATACGTATCTGTGCCTAACACTGCTTCTGAGTTGTGCTGTAGCTTGTTACAGCTGAAAACATTTTACCATCCCCATGCATCTGCTTTGTGCTCATGCTGAGCTTTGTAGATCTGATGAAACTCCTTAGCTATGACATAAGACTAAAACTGCCAATGCACGGGGGCTCTGCACAAGGCTGCGTTGTTTGAGCCGTCACTTCAGACGTGGATATGGCTGTTAAGGAGCTCAGGTTGTGTCCCTGTGCTGGTGGTCATTGCCTGGCAATGCAGGCTCAGTGTGGGACTCCAGCAGACTCAATTGTTTAGTAAAAGAGCAAGGCAGAGATTTGAGCTGTCTGCTGCCCACCCTGTACTAAAGTGCTGGGGCCTGTTGGGAACCTGTTTTCATCTCACTGGTTATAAATTCTTTCCAGAGTACCCTTCCTGGTGGAAGGATATAGGTTTTGGGTGTATGAAGTTGTCGGCTTGTGGCTTGTCATATGGAAAATAGGTTGTTTTCTGGTTAGGAATGTAAAACTATTTAAGCTCAGAAGGTAAACTCACCACTTCTATATTCTTTGTATGTATATAACTACCTTCTCCAAGAGCAGACAGACAAAATTAACACAAGTTTCTTAGGTTACCCCTTCATACATTGAAATGTAGTTGGTATGTGTTTCTTTCATAGCCCTCAGACATATTTTAACTCAGCTTCTGAGAACAGGACATTCTAAGGTGAAAACAAAGCAAGATACGTCCCAGAGCATTTAAACAAATGTAAGATGTAATGAATGCTTGATGGAAAATGTTTTTCTTAAAATTTCAGTAAAGGTGCTGGTGCTTACTAAGAAAACCTGAGGTGACTGAGACAAACCACAGTGTCCACTTTACATGAATGATAATTTAGGCTAAGCTCTGTTCAGTCAGCTGCCTCTAGACATGTCTTCAAATTTTGCCCTTCTAAAATGTTTGTGTTCCAAAGAATGAATGGATTTACTCTGTACTTGCTCTTACCACAATGTCAGGTCATAAAAATGTACTGCTGTAAAATTAATGTGTATTTTTAGATATATCCAATTGGAATGCAGAAATCATGAAAAAGATATGGAAACAGATAACTAGGATGTAATACCTTCTCCATCTTATGGTACAATATGAATAATTTTATAAACTTTCCTTAGAAAAATTCTTTAGTGAAAATGATGCATGGTGACTGGTAATTTGTCTGAAATAAACTACAGCTGTTAAATATGAATAACATCCCTATGCCAACAGCTGAGATGAAATCCTGTAGTGCTTAATATATTGCTCATTCAACAGCAGCTATGTAATACTAGATGCAACAATGGAAATGCCAGTTGTGATAAACAAAAGATTCATTCAGAATGTCAGAGGCTAGTTTGAATTATTTAATGCCACTGGAGTCTGAGAACAACACCTACAGAAATCTTACTGTTGTGGTGACATGAACTCTTAAAGACCCTGCAGGCTTCTCTGTCTCAGCTCTGGTGGAACTTAATTTTTATTTGGGTCACACAAACGTCTGTAGATACAACCCCGCTGGAAACTGCAAGCTCATTGTCCGGTATAGAGGAATGCTTGGGATCCGATTAGTTACAACAGTAAAGTGATCTTCTGTTCTCAAGGGCACAGACACAAACTTTTGCTAATGAGCAAAACTCATTCAAGCTAATAGGTAGGGATTGAGAATCTTGGTTTATTAACCGTATTTGTCTTTTTGAAGGCTACATGTCTTACATCACTCACAGCCACATGAAAATCGAGTGTGGGATTCTGCCATATGTGGATGAGTAGCTGTGTCTTTATTTTCAGAAGTAAATTTGCTTATGGTTTAACCAGTTTCTCCATATTACATTATGGCTAACTAATGCACTTTAAAGAGAATAAACTCATCATGACTGAAGTGTGATGCTGCTGCTGCTGTAACGAATAATTTTTCACTCTTGAACAGAATGTGAGACCAAAATGGGGAGGAGGTGGCTTTAAACTATTCCTTCAAAAGACAGCTACCAAAAGTTATGTTTATCCATTCCAGATTGCCCCTGCTGAAGGACCAGATGCTAAGCTGAGAATGGTTATCATCACTGGACCTCCAGAAGCTCAGTTCAAGGTACAACATATAAAAACTTGTTAATTTGTAGTGGCCTTTGGACAGTAAGGTATGATATTGAAAATAAAACACTTGGTTTCAAGTACACTTTATTCAGAATTTTAGCAAACACTGGGGTTTTGCTTTCTTTCTGCTGAAAACTGTCTCATAAGAATATGATTCATATAGTACTATCAGAGGCCATGTTCTGATCACCTGAAAACTGGGAGTTTCATAAAAGTAGGAACACAGTCTAGTATGAAAATATGGCCATATTACATTCCTAATTTTCCCTTTTATCTGCAAGCACCATTTAGTTCAGTCTTTTTAGTTTGTCTTAATATATGCAAGAGTTTAATGTACTTAATTGAAATAATAAAGCTGACAAGATTAGAGATCAAGTCTTCCAGGTTGCTGTTGTGTGCCAAACAGAAAATGCTTTTTGGATAGCTTTATGGATAAAGCAAGATTTCTAATTGTATTTCCACTATACCTACAAGTTGATACTCAACCTGATTATCACATTTGTGTTTAAATTGAATTCTGGAGTTGCCTTCTGCCTTACATGCAGATGTAACTAGATAAATCTAGTTACTCCAAAAGGAGTTGACCAGGCTAGGAGTGATGCAGACAGCTCAGTGTAGCAGGCTGGCTTTATCACAGATAAGGCCCAGAGCAGACAGAAAGTCAATTGAGAATTTGTCCTGGCATTGTTCTCTTGCCTCTTCTCATTTTTTACTTTGTATTTTTGCCTCAGGGCATCTTGTAAGAAGGAGGTGCACAAATTTCAGGGTATCTAGAATCAGTTTCGTTAATGCCTTTAGGATTTTTGGAGGAGTATCAGGGCAGGTATTTTCCAGTAATAATGAACTAGATGCATTTGGGATTGTTGCTCAGTTACCATATGTATTTGAGATGCTATTGAAGGGAAAGCTTAACTTTGAAGCTCTGTCTCCATGATGTTTTCTTTGTGCATGTGGGCTTGGCCACATGGCATGTTTCACATATGGTGTGCTCTTATGATGTGGGGCCTACACAAGGTCTGATACTGGCTACCCTTTCCTTTCCATCAGATATCAGTGGACTTACTCTCAAGGAGTGTAGCGTGCCAAAGGAGGTTTGGGCATCCCTTAACTTTTCATGCAGGCAAAGGCTTGTCCTCAGGCCTCCTCCCTAAGATACTTAGAGTTCTTCTGGCAGCTCTTCTCTCCAACCTGGATCACACAAGGAGAAAAGTCTCTCTTTTCTGCACCCCACATATAGCCTAAACTGATATCAATCAGTCACTTCTCTATTTGAGCTTTTGCTTGCAAAGACAGATCAATGTCCTATCATAGTTGATGCTCCTGAGTATGCTGGTCTTGTGCAGGAGAGGGATTATCTCTTGAGGCTTCCTTCAGCTCCAGTCCTTGTAGTCTTTTAATTACTCTTTTACTAATAACCCCTTGTCTAAGATGGGCAGACGCAGAGCTCAGTCCTTTCTTTTATGGCCACTGTTAACCTGAAGCATGCATTATAGTCAGCGCCAAGATTCCTTAGTGCTCTCCTTAAGCTCTGTCTAAGAAGGGTCTTCTTTCTCTGAGGATAGGCTATTGTTTTCTGGGCACCAAGAATGTAAACTGGTGCTCAACAACTTGAACAGGGAATAGCTGCTGCTCAGGTGAGTAACCAGCTCTTGGAGAGTCATTGTCATCCCAGAGACTGAGTTTGGCATCCTGTCATTACTACATTGTGTTCTGCTGTCTGTGATTTATGTCTGTGGTGGCTGCAGGGGCTGTGCCCCTTCTTCCTTGGCTGCAGTAGCCTGGGGATGTTGCAGTATGCAGGGTAAGTTACTAGCAAGGCAATGGAAAGAGAATATGTCACTGTTTACAGCCTCTGGTGCAGTGCTCTCTAGAGTTCAGGCATAACCATGACACCAGTATTCAGAGATGACTGTGTTGCCTGGGATCTGGGACATGTGCAAGTGAATTGGAATCTAGTGTAGACATATTTCGGCTACTGTTTCACTTGAAGGAGCTGCAGCCCAGTTAGGTTGTTTCCTTTCCTTAAAGGCTTTTTCAAGAGCTGAAAGATTAGGGATGTTGGAAGAACATCTACAATCTTTTTAATGTCCACATCCCACCTTGCTTTATAATTCAACAGTAATACATGTTCTTTTGAAGCATCATGCATAGAAAACCATCAGGTTACCGTTTCTCAAGAATTCACTGATGAGTGACAGGGAATAAGAAAATAAAGATATTTAAAAATCAGCAGGATTCATAAGCTTAGTTTTGGTGGACATTCTTCTTGCTACCTGGCACTTCTGTGTTTCACAGAAAAAGGAACTGTGTACCAGTTGAAGTAATACTGTTCCCATAGTACTATTTAGATCTAGGCAGCTTGATTTTTCACTAGAAAATGGAGAAAGCTCAGATTTATTTATTTTTAAACAATATGCCGTAATGGATTGTAAAAGCAAGCTGTTTGTGCTAATTGAAGTCTTTATCCCATGACTTGTGGGGTGTTGTGGCTTTTTTAGTTTAGCATCCTTAAAAGAATCAGTTTCTGAGTCAATTAATTGCATTCTGTGCTTCTGGATGTCATAAAGAAAGCTTCAAGCAGACAGTTGTTCTCTCTGCCACTCTTTACCTCTACAGAAATACAATAGTTTCTTTTGAAAGCAGTATTTCTCCTGAATAGTAGAATAATGACTCCTGCTGGATTGCTGTTTGATTCTCTGGTTTGTCATGCAGTCTTTAAAGTTGGACAGTGGTGCTTCCTAGTTTGGTACGAAGATTTCTTTTAGAAAAATAATGTGATTATTAGGGAAAGCATTTTGTCAGGATTGCATATCGAGAATTCTCCTTTTGTGGAATTTCTTGAAGTTAACTAGATTCCAATAAGCACGTTCTCTAACTGAAAGCATTTTTGCAGGCTCAAGGGAGAATCTATGGAAAACTTAAAGAAGAAAATTTCTTTGGACCTAAAGAAGAAGTGAAACTTGAGGCTCATATAAAAGTGCCATCCTATGCTGCTGGTAGAGTTATTGGTAAAGGAGGCAAAACAGTAAGTAGCTGAAATAAAACTTTTAGTGTTGCTCAGTTATGTTTCTTATTTTGGTGTGTATACATAAGGCTTGAACTTTTAGCTAACTAATAGCTAATCCTTTGATGTTACATTAAAGCAGGAGCTGTTTCCTTAGCAGTCATTGTTAGGTCTTCCGTTCTACTGTAGAGCCAAAAGAAGCCAAACTCTGAATTGTTTTTTTCAGCTTAAAAAAGGGGGGAAAAGAAAAAAATAGACTAACAAAGAATCGATATCCCCAGTCAAATCTGCGGAGCTTTTATTAGTAGAAATGTAGTTCTTCCACTTAGAATGAATACATTCCCACACAAGACCTGCTTCTGTGAACCTTAGCTTATGTACCAGATTTTGCAAAAGAAGATTTCACTTAAAATTGAATCCAATGCATCCAAAGGTAGCATTTCTGGCCAAAACTGAGTGAAAACATAATTTCTAAACAAGTGGTAGGAAATTAAGACATAATCAGACCTCAGTATTACAAAAAACATGTATCTATTTTTTCTTCAGTTTAAGGGATGGCATTTCTTAGGTTCTGTTTTATAAAATAACATCACTGAGATTTCTCACTCCTGGAAAGGTGCTGGTACTCTAGTATTTTCACATCGTTGTAAATCAGGAGCTAGATGATATTTTCAAAGATATGGTTCGGTCTTGTGTATCCATCCTTGAGTACAACATGGTCTTTAAGTGTCAGAAGGCCACGTGGCCTCTTCCATTATTTGCAGTGGTAAGAGGTTGAAGGACAAACATGTCTGAGAAACTGTTCATCTAAAACATTTTAAATTAAATAATGCTATGCATTTCTAAAATAAAATGAGTGTAAATGGGACAAAGACTTTAAACTTCTCTCTCCTGAACACTATGGAAGCTGATAAGCTACTGAAAATAATTTGAACAAATAGATCTTCTCATTGTTCTGTTTCTCCATCTTGTGGAAGTTTTTCAAGGAAAAGCATACAAATACTTTGGCATTTTTCTTCTTCCCTACATTATACGAGTTTTCTGACCTTACTCTTTTAAACTCAACTGTAAACACTGTGGCATCTGTTTGCTTTTTTTTAAGTCATGCATTTAACACCTTCTGTGTGTTGTATTTAGTCTTTAAAGCCCTTCTACAAACCCAGCGAACTTGGTGCTAATTTATGTTGAGACACAAGAGGCTCATCTTGCAGAGTGCACACTGCTGCATAAAGATACTTCCTGTTAGTAAGGGGGGGGTTAAGTGTAACTCTAGGGAAGATGTTTTGATGGTCAGTATCTTTGAGGCTTGGTGGTTGTGGAATATTTTACTTTAAGATTTCCTGACTTCTACTATCTATTTATAGGTAAATGAGCTTCAGAACTTGACAAGTGCAGAAGTTGTAGTCCCTCGTGACCAGACACCTGATGAAAATGATCAGGTGGTTGTGAAAATAACTGGTCACTTCTATGCATGCCAGGTAGGAGGACTGCAATGATTTTCTGTATCAGCTTAATGTTTCCATGGTCTTTCTTTTATAACTGTGTGCAGGAGTCAAGAGATGGGAGACTTTTACTGAGGATACAGAAAGCAAGGCTTGCCAGGCTCCTGTGGTTTGTTTGCGGCAATAAACTTTCCTCACGCCTGTGAAAGAGATTTATAATAATACTGCATGTTTACATATGTAAAACAATCTCCTTAAATTCTTCTGTCAATATGTTGGCTCCGGCACTGCTAAAACTTTCAAAGCAAAAGAAAACCCAAGCTGTGATTGGACCAAAATTCAGAAGGAACAGACACAAGCCAATCATAGTATCTGGCAAGAACTGCACCCAGATATGCAATTTGTCCACATTGCTCAATCTGTTGATTTAATTTCATAAAGAAAAGGATCACAAGATTCCTTCCCTCGCTTAAGTCTTAGCTCAGGCCAATTCCTTTTGATACTTTGCTATAGGTGACTTGTATTTCAGAAAGGAGGTGGGAGGGCTGAGAAATCCTGTAAGTCTGACCTTCTGGATTCTCTGGTGTATACAAAATGCATACGCTCTTTATTCAAACAGTAGTTCTTATGAAACATTAGTATCTCCAGAGGAGTAAAATGAAGGTAGCCTGTAGCTTCAATAATCTTAACATTGGTAGTCATCTTCCTATGCTCATGCTTTTCTATATTACAGGTATGAACATTGACCATGGCAGATAGTTGTGATAGGTGGAAAAAGAAGAAAAACTAAAATTTAAGTTGTACATCATGACTAATCCAGGAGTATTTTAACTAACAGTAGTCTTGTCAGTACTAGGAGTTTGGTCATTCCAGATTTTCTTAATCCCAGTAGTATCTATTGTTGGCTGTAAACAGCAATCACTGCAGCATGTCATGATGATGGGTTATTTCTTATTTGTGTCCTTCAGCTTGCTCAGAGAAAAATTCAGGAAATACTGGCTCAGGTAAGAAGGCAGCAGCAACAGCAAAAAACATTGCAAAGCGGACAGCCTCAGCCAAGACGGAAATAAAGGTTTAGGAAATGGCCCATCAGAGACAGATGCCAGACCAAAGACAGACTGTGCGACAGAGAGACGGGTGGTGAGCACCTGTTGAAGTTATGCAGAAGATCCACCAAGCCAATCACCTGTTTGAGGACCAGGCAACCGTTGAACGCTGTCTCTGAGAATGTATTCTTTAGGCTCTCTCAAACTTTTGAAACCCAGCTTTAAAATAAGGACCCCTTCACTTCCCTTTTGTTCTATTCTCACAATTTAACATAAACTCGTTAGTCTTTTTTATTGTTCTTATTATTCCCCAACAATTTTAGAACTTGGTTTAATGAAGCTTTCTCTTCTGAGTTCACTGGTTAAAAAAAAAAAAGAAAAGAAAAAACCAACAAAAAAAGAAAAGGCATTGCTCTTATAGGTCCAGTTGCAAAAGAAGAAACACATTTGGAGGGTGGGATTGCGGGTGGGCTTGGGTTAGAGCAAGGGTATTGACAAGAGTTTAAGTGTTAGTCCCAATGTTGAAACAAGTGGCATTTTTTAAAAAGAATTTGGTTGCATTTTTACATAACACTGCCATGAATAACCTAAGGGAAGTGTTGAATGGTGTTGGCCAGGGCATAAAAAGATAAATATGCATTTTACTAAACTACCTCAGGCATTTAGTACCTCAATGAGAAATTGTTCCTTTTTTGCTTTTTTTTTGGTATTTTGTATACTTTATAAAGCTAATAGTTCTTGAGCATTTTATTTTTTTAAAAAAAATTAAAATTTGATCAGCCACCAGCCAGGAGTACTACAGACTTATCGGGGAAAAATATAGTAGAGCACTTCTAGCTGCTGGCTGATGGGAGTAAGGTGGGTAAAAAAAACACAGCCTCAGATTTCCTGAGGGCTTCAACACCATCATTTGTTTAAAAAAAAATTCAGTGAATGTTCAAAAGATAGTGAATGATGCCAACATTCTGATAGCAGCAATGCCGTTTAGTTTTCTTTTAAGATGGGATGAAAAAGTTTGTGACGGTACTTTTTTGGGAACAGGACAAGGAAGTGATGGCAAGAGGCTGGGGTTGGGGGAAAAATTTAGAAGGCTGCAAGAGGCTGAATTTTTTTTTTGTGCTACTTGATTGAATGCATGAACCCTTTGTGCCTTTGACCATCACTACCTAATAATGCTACATTTAACCATTTGCAGCCCATTTGGACTTTGCCATTTTGTTCAAAGAGCAAGCTTCATCTTCAGTTTGATAGAACACTTGATCTGCTAGAGCATATTTGAGGCCAGGAGGGTCTCTGCTGTCTGCAGATCACATCATACTGCTTTCAGTTACCACGATGGGGGAAGGTCAAACAGTGTTTGATCACATTGAAAGATAATGAAAGGCTAAGTTTACATATCCAGCCGCTGTTATGGGCCACACTAAGCCACTTTGAAGGTTTTAAAAACGATTACAAGAACAAAACAACAACCTCTCTAGCCTGGCTTATAATAGATGCAGCAGGATTTATGCACGTTCTGCAACCAACCATTAGAGAAGAACAAAAAATGTCAAAAGGCAGGGATAACAGGAAAGTTACCAAATTTTTTAATTTCCAAATGTAATTTGAATGATGATTGTGGTAATAGTGACACATTCAAGTTTCTACAATAAACTTCAGTCTACCTCAGTTTAAGAAAAAAAATGTGGCAACACATGGTGCATAAAGACTGCTGTGTGTGTGTGTGTGCGCGCCTGTGTGTGTGTGGTCGACAGAGCCATGCTATTACCTCTGAACCTTTTTTTGTGATGTTTTTTTGTGCATGAGATGATCAGAATCACCATGCTGCACTGATTTGAGGGGCACAGCGAGCAAAAACATTTGTTTCATCATTTTGTTATCTACCTCTTAGGTTCATGTTGAAATAGAGGCATTACTACATAGACTAGATAATTTTCCCAAAGATCGTTGTACAGATTAGATAATTTTGAAAATGGTCTGAAGTGTTTTTCCTGCATCTCTTCTTTACTAATTGGTTTAAAAACCACAAACTTATGTTGTAGTTTTAGCAAAGAAAAATGAGTTTCTTTTCCTTTTTTGACAGTGACCTTCATCTAGCCTTTAGGATAATTTTTTTTCTTACAATGAATTTAAAATTACTGAAATATGAAAAGTACATAGCATTTTAATTTTTGTTGAGGCTTAAGTCAGTCTGATGTTCCTTTCTTAACATTTGAGAAGGATTTGACTTCATTATTTTCCATAAAAAATTACTTTACAGATAGGCGCTGCATTTTCATCTGCTGATTTAAATACTGTCATCTCTCTTAAATTTCTAGACTAATATGGTAATTCATGTTTTTCTTTTCAATTGAGACTTGGTAATTTGGAGTATTTGGGAATAGCTAGAAAGTAAATACTGTAAATGATTTCAATATCCACCAAGTATGGATCATTTTTCATCTGTAATGTGCCCCCCAATGCAGCTCTACTTGCCAGATGCCTCTGAATGGAATAAAGAGTTTAACTCCTATCATCAGATAAAGTTGTGTGGTGTTTTTTTAAATTAATGAGGCATAGGGACAGACTGTTCCAAGTATTTGCGGTGCTTTGATCACGTTGGTTTTCTGTCCTTAACAACCAGATAAGGATGAACAGTCCCCTACAGGTATTCCGTATCTGCTAGGTCAGCCAGGTTACAATGTTTGCACTTCCCAACACAAGCGGTGACTTCTGTGGCTTGTAATTCACCTTCTCCCTCCCCTCTAACAATGCCATAGTCTGTAGTCCAACCTACAGTTCATGGATTGTCTTGCACAGTTCTCTTAGGCTGATTTTCTGTGGAAGGGATGTGGACTCAACAGTCCTGACCCAGGGCAAACATGAAGGAATCTTTAACAGGTTTGAAGAGAGATCTGAAATGCAGTTAATTTTTTTTTTTTTGCAGTTTCTTACCCAGTCTTTACTTGTGGTGGTTTTGGCGTGATGAAGCAGTGTGACGAACGTGGCCCTAGAAGGCTGGATAGGCAGAACCAGTCACACTAAGCAAGCAAACGCGCTGGAAACCTGCACATCACTCCTACCGTAACTACCCAAACACACACTACTTGCCAGTGAGGTGTATGGCAATGCATTTAGATCCTGGTTAACATTTTTTGGAATAGAAATGAGACTAGAGTTTAACTGAATGCTTCTGAGTGACAGGAAGGGGCTGGGGAGTGACGGAACACCATGAATTACACAATTTTGTATCTTTCTGAAGAGGAGTGGAAAACCCTACTTGTTTTCCAAACTCTTGCATGCTCCTCCCTGTCTTCACAGTTCATTTCCTGTGACCAACTAGCAGAAAGAGAGAATTGGAGAAATTATGTCTGTATAAGACACTGCACAGAGCAGTGCCCCTATTTCACAGGGCAGCCTTGTTTTTCCACGTCAGTATTGAGCTATCTTCTCAGAACCAGCATCCTGCCATTTGAGCAACGTAAGAAGTTAAGCCTTGCTCTGTACTATACTGTGGGTGCATTTGTGACAGCTCACCTCCTGTTTTAAGCATTTGCTTAATCATGACATTTTTATTTGCTTCTAACCTTCCAGAGCTTTTATTCCTAAGCTGCAATTTCCAAGGCATGCGCTCTTTGTAATAGTTTCCATTAAATGGAGCATGTGTGCTGTGCAAGACAGCCTGGGCTTGATATGGTACTGGAGTGTGGGATTTTTAAATAAACATGAAAAATTGTGGAGAAAGCACTCAAGCTGGACTGTAACAGAGAAGTTGGCTCAAATGATGGAAACAAACAGTGCTTGAAAATGAAGTTCTTCAAATGCAGTGCAGGAAATCAGTGAAATGATAAAAGTTCCACTTGGATGGTTTCTCCTGTTCATCCAATCATCAAGGGATCCTGCACAGAGCCAAACCTGCGTGTACCTCTGTACAAGAGGACTGAATGATGACCCTATAGACTTATTGCACAAGCTGTTCAGTATTTTTGTTTTACACAGGAATAACCCGATCCATAGAACTGAAATAATTTGCAAATGTTTTCTTTCCAAAAGGGGTTTAATGTTGTACAGTAGTGATCATCCAGACTGTATTGGTTAAGTCATGGTTTTTAAAAGTATCAGGCCAAAGTCTCACCAAGGTAGGCAAGTAACCTGGCTGGGGCATTCCAGTAGCTCAGCACAGACTATCAATGCTTTTGTTAAATGGGTAAGGAAAAAGTTGTTCTCCTGGGCTGGCAGTTCTGATTGTTTAATAGCAGCCAGTGGATGTCCATAGAACTCCTTTTCACAAGCAGTAAAGTCAGTTATACTTTTTTTACTGGTTTTTGTTTCCTCTAGTGATTCTTGTCTTGTCTTACAGACTATAACCCTTTTCACCTCTAAGAGTCCTAACCTGTTCACATGAAAGCTGTTCCCTATCTCTTAAGTGTTCTTCTCTGGGTGCTTTTTGTTTTTAGTATAGTCTCTGAGACAGGATACTGTATGTGGTTCTGGTTACTAAATGTGGGTTCATATAATGGTGTAATGTTTGCTGAATTTGCCTCTATTCATCTAGTATTACTGATCTTCAGCAGCAGTAAAAGGCAAATGCTTTCAGGGAATGAGTCAGTTACTCCTACGCAACCTTCCTAGAAGGAAATGCCTGATTTAGAACCCATCAGCCTGTAAGACAGCCAAGGTTATCTTTCTCCCATGTGATTACTTTTGAGAAGTTATCATGAAGCATTTTCAAAGTCTCTCTGCAGTCAGACTTAACACCAATACATTTGTTTAGAAGGCAAAGATTTTTATCTGCATATTTTACCTACATTTAATAAATGCCCTTTGCTTAATTGCAGAACTATCTGCTGCCTTGTACCAAAGAGCAGGTGAACTTGGGGGCAGTCATTCCGGAAAAAAGAGAGGCTAGACAGAGCAAGAAAACACGATGTGAAATAGAGGAAGAAGTAGGTTTTGGTTTTTTTTGAAATTAAATACCTATACCCCCTTCCTCCTAAACAACTCAGCTACAGGCACAATAACCACACTCACTTTGAGTATTACAAACAGCAGCTGCTGTGCAGGGCAGAGATGCAGACAGGGCTTGAAGTAATTTGTGGGGCTACAAAGGGGGAAAATGATGATCACCCTCATGATTTCCTGTTTCTGCAGAGCAAATTTCTCCAGAAGCAAGATATCCTAATCCAGTAATGAAAAAACCCTGTCCTGTAGTAAAGCATCTTGTCTTATGCAGACAAGTTTCTTACCATCTTGAAGCTCTTCTAACTGGTTAGCAGAGCATGCAGCAGTCAGATTACAAACATGCTGTGTGGTAACTTCTGAAAGTGCCCAAGAGTCCATTAGCAGCAAGTAATGCTCAGTGACCATGGACTTCCTATAGGACTTTTTTTGCCCATTTTGAAGAGCTGGAGGTTTACACTGCCAGAGTGTGTTGTCCCAGTGTCCCTTTTCAGAAAGTAGGTGAGAGAAAAACTAGAGGAGGAGCCAACTGCACATGCAGAATGAGCTGAATGTTTTAATTGAAGACAACTAATTGAAGCACTTCAGTTTGGGTTTTTTATTATTATTAAAACCAGACTGGCCTTGGCTGAAAAACTGACTTACTGTTCTGTTAACTCAAAGCACATTTATTTGTCCCTGCTGCTCTCGGCTTTTATGTTCTCAGTAACACCAAACTGTTTTCTGTCCCACTTCAACTCACACCATGACTTGCTTTATTGTGACCAGAAGCAAATGGCTTAACACAAGAAGTGCCATCTCAACTGTTCTATTTCATAGTTTTTCCTTGCAGCATTCCAGTCTGTTTTGCACTGCCACTACTGCCAAGTCTTTCAAAGGTATTAGAAAAAACAGTGACTCTAGAAGATGAGCATGAGTTACAGGGTAAGTGGCTTGGGCAGCTGTCTTTGGCCCACTCTTCGCACTTCAAACTCCATTGGGACAGTGGCTTCCCCAGGAACCTCTGATAGGATTTCTTCTTTGATATTTTATGGTTGGACTTGATCTTAAAGGTCTTATCCAACCTTGATGATGCTATGATTCTGTTCACTTATTTTAGCTTGTTTAGAACTTTACTTAGGCACATTCAATACATACAGTTTTGTACTGGTAACTGTACTGACTCAGTCAGCTCCCAAGACTGTATGCCTCTCGCTGATCTGCGAAGGCACACTCATTCTCCTTCCACACAACAGCTGCATTAAGTTCTTGTCTCAAGATCATCGCTGCTGTTAGGAGTCAGTCCGAGTATAAAGTCTTCTGGCAGGGATTGTGAAGTCATTTGCGTTAACTGGTCATCGTAGGGACCAAGAGTCCACAGCTTCTCCAACTCATAAACCTCTCGTGTTTCTGGCAGCATGAAATGCACCACTATGTTACCTGTGCAGAACAGAAATTCACAATAAATTAATGTGAACTGTAAAGCACCCTGAGCTGTGCAAAGACTTCAAGTTTTCCACCCCCACTCAATAAACAGGTCAGCTGATAGAGGTCTCTTCTTAAGTTGTTGCTTTCAGTTCTCAATGTTAGGAACTGGACAATCCTTCAAAGGACTCCAAGACTACAGTCACAAGAATAAGGCACAATAATTCAAAACAAGGCACTATCACAAGACTCCAGACTGAGTAAGTTATGACTTCTATGAGACAGAAGTAAGTCAAAAGGAATTTTACTTCAAAGAGGCCCACAAGGTGGGAACAATATAATGAAATCGGTCCAAATTTCCATGTGTTAAGTTTTTCTTAGATATTTTCATTAATCCTATGCAAACAACAGCAGAGAATGTTAATTCCAGTGTTTGCCTAATGCACTTTTTTCTAGTTATGCCTTAAATTTCAATTGTTTTTCAATTATTACTGTCAATTATTATAGTTAAGTAACCAAGGCTTAACATCGCTGGCTGCAGTGCTCCTCACTTAACCATCCTCTCCTTTAGGCTAAAACACCAAGTTAGAGCGTGATATTCTAGAGCTGGCAGTGAAGGAGAAATGCTTTTTGAATGCAGTCTTTTATATTTGTGTAGAGCATCACACTTGTAGAATAAAGAATTAAGCTCAGTTTCTTAGGACTGGTGTTTTACCCCATGTCATGGTATGATCTGGACAGTAAAAAAGTCTGTCCAATAGTTCACTGCTAAGGCAGTGTACAATGAGCACCCACATAACCAAAGAGGGATTATAGAAACCTGAGAAAATTGACTGAAGCAGCTTTTTCTTTTCCACTACTGTTATCTTCAATTTATTAACATGTGTTCTAGCCACTAAAGAGTAGTTACTGCTTCTTCTCAGTGCCAAAGATAATCAGTGAACAATCTAATATCTTAATAAGTTCAAACAACAACTGGAATTCCAAAATAAGAGTATTCGAACTCTTCACAGCAACTGGGGCGCATGGTGAGATACTTTTGTCAACAAACAGTTCATGCAGAACTTTGTACGGTAAGTACAAAGATGAAGATTCACAATTATTTACCAAAATCAATGCACAGCCAGTCATCTGTCTCTTTTCCTTCAATCTGAGTATGAGGATCACTTTTGTCTTTGAGATGCTTGTACTGAGAAAAAAGGTAATAGCAGAAAATTAAGTACTTTGCATTTATTTAAAAGCACTCAAACTTAACAGAAAAGCTAGATTTTTGCTGAGTTGTTTTAAAGCTTCAAATTTACTAGATTACTTCATTTTGGTTCCCTGGTCTGCACAAAAAAACACATTTGCAGTACAGAAAAATAAGTAATTCCAATACAGTTATCCACAAATTTTGCAGGTACCCATGTTTTATTGAGATGAATACTGAATACAACTGTGTAGCATTACAATAGTCTTTCAGTTACTGGGTCCCTAGAGCTGCCACTACCACCAAGTTTTATTTCCTTTCCGATACCTTTCATTGGTGTTTTACATGGCTAGTTAAGGATGCAGAAATGGAAGCTTATACTCTTCTCAGATGGAAGGGAGTGGGGAAAAACCAAGTTTCATCCTGTGCCATGAGGAAGGTATTCAAACAAATCTGTCTCTTGAGCGCCCACTCTCACCACTCACTGTAAGCTGGGGGGAAAGCATGAGGGCACGCAGTTTTCAAGCTATGAACTGCTGCGTGAGAGGGGAGGGGACAGCTTAAAGCACACAGTCAGCTAGGGAAAGAGGGCAGTTTCCTATGCAACACAAGGTGGCTTTTGTAGATGCCAGCTTGAGAGGCTTAGCACTCCTCACCCACTACAAACAGAACCCAAGCACCCACCAGAGCTGAGGAAATTTGACAGCTAGAAGCTTAAGCACAGTCACTTTCAGATCTGCCCATAACCTACTCATTTCTCTATAAGAAGCATCAATAGAAAGGGCTTTAACAAGTCTGTCTACCATGGAAAACAATAACACATACCAGCATGGCTGGCTGGCAAATGAGTCCCACTTCACTGGGAATGCAATTATCACAAAATGCAACTGTTCCTGGTTGTTCCACACAATGCCAGCTGAGGGATAATAACCCAAGTTTGCAAACCAGCATGGAAAACTTTCAAGATGTGACTTGGAACTAGTTCTACTTTCCTTTCTTTAAGGTGGCTTGTGAGATATCTTCCAAGTCAGGTAATTGTCAAAGACTCTTTGAAAGTCAGCTTAAAAAGCTAAAAGCCCTGTGTACACTGCCATCAGCTATCATCAGGTTGCAAAGGCTGATCTCTGCTACAAGTTCCAAGCCTTGTCTTTAGAGGCTGTGTAAGATGAACAGATTGTAGTTAAGTGTTAGCTTCTTCCTCTAACGTGAAACCAGATGAGAATAGGTAAGTAGTAGTTGAGATTTGCC
Source organism: Dendrocincla fuliginosa (assembly GCA_035047845.1). Lineage (NCBI taxonomy): Eukaryota > Metazoa > Chordata > Aves > Passeriformes > Dendrocolaptidae > Dendrocincla > Dendrocincla fuliginosa. Next base: position 31,502,262 of record JAWWMO010000083.1, on the reverse strand, counting down.
ATTTACAAGCTACTGGAAGCAAAGCAGGAAGATCTCGTGCTACACCTGAGCACTTCTGTGTTTTACTGTGACTAAATCATGCATCAACATAAGGTTTCAGGTATGGTAATGGTAAAGCTTGCCAGCTGCTTGGCAGTACTGAGCACCTGCTCTGCTTTACATCTTAAGCTTCAGCTTTCTTTTTGCCTAGAAAACTTTCAATGTGAGACAAGCTCAGCCACTTCTGTGTACTTGGTCAGGCTCTCCAGTTTTTCAGGAGGCCCAGGAGAGTACCATGTCTCCCCAGAGGCTCTGCCCTGACAAAATCGCTGCTTGTGCAGCCATGAAGCACAGCCATGTCTTTGCAGGGTGGGTGGTACTCACTGATCTCTCCTGGTCTGGGGGAGATGCAAAGCTGATGATTTAAGTTGTTGTAAGTTTTGCAAGCAACAGAATATATAGTAAGCACTTAGATTTAGTACATTCAAATCACACAAAAGCAACTTCCAGCTTAAGACAAAATTTTGGTTTGCAAAGATGCATCAGTTCCTGCAAAGAACACAGGAACTCCCCTAACCTGTTCAGAAAGGCACTGAAAAGCAAAACCTCTCTCTCTCTCTCTCCTGCTCTCAAGTCTCACAGCTGAAACCAATGGGACTGGAAGGAAGAAAGTAAAACCAAAAGCCAAAGGAAAAACGGAGTCAGAAAGGCAAAGAGAGTGAGTGAAGAGAAGGCAAACTCCAGGCTGAGTACTGAGAGCTGACTAGAATAGGAGCTGGTTATAGTCCTCATGCTGTGCTTTTTAACAGTCAGATGTCTCTTTTCTGGCTATAAAATTTCTTCCTTTCTGAAGTCTGTCCTCGACCCTAAGCTCTATTTGTATTTTTGTTCTGACCTCTATTTCTACACTGAGAATTTCATATTCCACCAAAGCTGAACAGTGCAGGATTTCTATGCAAGGATGGCTGCTGCTGCTTTTCCTTTCTGTCTGTACATACCCAGCAAGGTGACTGTTAAATAGCAGTTTGCTTTCCTAAGCCCAGGAGGGGATCCTGTGCCTCTTAAGATGCTATCTTTTTTCCAGCCTTACAATGTACCTGAGAACCTGGAAAATTTAGTGATTAGGGTTTGACAACAGTCAGATTAAGCTGTTTTGAATGCCTGGGAATAGCTACGAAATTTCCTGAAGAAAGATGAAAGTGGACACAGGTTGACATCATTTCACATCACTCTTGTTCTAGCCACCAAACTCTGCTGATGTCATCCCTGTTCTACATCCTGAGAGGTCTGTTTTTAAAACATATTATCTGAATTTTGTATAGTACTGCTCAAGGGAAAAAGCACAGTTAGTTACTAGTTCTATTCAGGACTAAATGACATCAAGTAATCAGTTTCATCTTACCTGGTACACCCTTATACATGCAATCTTAGGGAAATTCCTTTCACAACATTTAAAACCATTCCTCAAAACTCAGAGAGAGCAGCAAGAACTGTCTTACCATTTTCAGCATGTAATGTGCCATTGCATGGAGATGTCGTGTTGAAGATCCGCTCACAATTATAAAATAATCACAGTATTTTATTTCTGGAGGTGGCTGGATGACACAGATGTCTTTAGCATTTTCTTGCCTCAGCAGTTCTACAACAAAGTCAATGTTGAACTTTTGAAGAACAGTATCTGGAGCAGATGGAAAAAATAATACAGTGAAAATGTATGTTTTTAATTGCAAAAATAAGAAGCCATAAAATAGCAATTAACTGAATTATAGCCTAAGCTAGTCACTCATTATGGAGTTTAGTTTGATACTGACAAGGCAACATGAACTGCAGATTTTTCAAAATAATTTTTAAAACCATCAAAGCTGAGAACTAAGCAGTGTTTCAGTAAGCAACACTCTTTCACTAGATATAACAGTTAATGGAACTTTGGTGTTTGCTAACTTACTTATTTCTTGTTGTTAGCACTTAGAACTCAATTATATCATCAGACTCTTTGTCAATTAAGACAAATGAAACCTAAGTACTCCAACAGGCATTATTAAAACAGATAAAATTGGAATATTTCAGAACAATGTGTTTCAACAGACCTCTGATAATATATGTGACAAAATTATTCCAGAATCTTAAGTAGGTGAAATCAATATATTGAAAATGGAGCTGACGTGATGCAGTGTGAAGGTATTTTTTTATTTGCACACGAGTAAAGCCACTAGCCTGCTCTGCTGCAGAGGATTATGATATTGTAGACAAAGCTTTAGTCCTTCAACAGTTTAAGCAAATCGGCTTAGAAACCAGTAAATCAGCGCAACTACCTTGTGTTCACAACAAGAAATCAGTTTATTCCAAATTTGTCCTAATTAGGTAGATGCAATTTGTATGCACAGTGAAGGCATAATTTGAATCTGTCAGCAATGCAAGTCTGCCACTATAAAATGAATGTTAGTGCAGACCGAGCATCAGCACAAAGCCAAGCTTTATATTTCCCAATATAAAGAAAGCCAAACAAAAGAACAACAGCTACATACAATTATATGCATGAACGGGGATATGAAATTGGATCAGATCTCCGCAAATGGAAGCCTTTGACCTCAGGGACTTTCAGCTTTTTGCTGTGGTCACACATGCAGAAAATTAGCGATGGCCACAGCCCCTCCAGACGCAGTGGTTACGAAAGCTGAATATTTGCCTGTAGCCGCATGTGAAGTCCCCAGTGCCTCCTTAGAAAAGGAGCGGCCTACCCGGGGCCAGGCCCGGTTGGCCCCCGCGATGGTCCCGGCGGGATCGGGGCTGCAGGGGGCAGGCGGGGCAGCCACAGCCGCACACCGGGCCCGCACCGGGCCCACCCCCCGAGTGCCGCCCAGCCCGCTCCGTGTCACGGAGGCAGCGAGCGCACAGACCCAGCGCCCCCCGCCACACGGCCCCGGCGG